>JADRCH010000052.1:721103-890013 GCA_019843965.1 Rhynchomys soricoides
ATATGTATATGTGTGCATGTGTGTGTGCGTTTAGACATGGCATGTGCTCATGTAGAAGTCAGAGGATAACTCTACCTCGTTTTGAGGCAGAGTTTCATATTTCTGCTGCACTCTCCTGGTTCTGGCCCAGAACTTTCAGGGGAGTCTGCTGTCTCTGACCCCATCTTGCTACAAGACAGCTGAGATTGCAGACACTCACTACTGTGTTCAGCTTTGCATGTGTTCTAGGGACCCAACTAGGAGCCTCGTGGTGCTCATATGAAAACCTCTTTTCCCAGTGAACCATCTCCCTAGCCCAAGAATTTTCAAAACAATGGTTATGGATTTCTAAGGTTGAGAATGTAGCTCTGTAGTAGATAATTTAACTAGCATGCATAGGTCGTTGTTCAAATCCTATCACAAAAAAAAAAATGAAAGAAAGAAGGAAGGGAGGGAAGCAGGGATGAAGGGAGGGAGGGAGGGAGAAAGAGAGAGGACTGGGGAGAAAGAGGACTAGAAGCATTCAAATGTTCCTAATGAACCAAATACTTTTTAAAAACTATCTCAGTTCACCAGGTAGACTTGTACCATTACAGCCCCATGCCATGTGTGTGTTAAGAGCATCTATGAATTAAACAATTGACCTTTAAAAGAGAAAACATGGGGAGCTGAAAACTCAGGTTCGTGTCTTACTGTGCCAATTGACCTAGTCTTAGATAAAATGAGGGCGAAACTGCTTGTGAATGAAAAGATTTCATTAATGCGGATGTTCTCCTGTTTATGTTTGAGTACAGGCTTCTATCGAGGCTTCAGAGTGAAGTGTGACAAGGCAAGTATTTAAATAATGTCAGGATCCTAGAGACAGAGAGACATCTACTTGTCCATCTACTACCGGTCCGAAGCACCTCCCCCTTCCCTGTAATTAATGTAACATTTTCTCTCTTGCAGCTGACAGCCAAGAGCATAATTAGAGTCTAATAAAACACGGAAAAGTCACAAATGCAAAGTGGAATAAACAGTAAACAACGAGGGGAAAGGAGACCCGGGAACGTGATGGCTGGGTAATGCCTCAGATAAACTGTGTGCACACTGACACTGTCACGCTCTCGGCAGCCCCAAGTGTGCTGGTAGCCTGGTGCAGACAGACAGCTTGAATTAATCCCAAGAGAAGCGCATGACAGGCGAGAGAAGCAGACAATTAGAATGAAGGAGGAAATTGGAAATGGCAAAGGTGTGAACATATGTCAAATTACAACTAAATGATAAATTACAATTCTGTCATCGGAATAAGTGGTAATTAAGAAAGATTTCAGCTATCCCTCTTGAAAAAAAAAAAAATGAGAACACAGTATTTTGCCCTCAGTTTAGATTTGTTTGCAGAATTGTTTCCATCCATCTCATATGCGGGGCTGAGTCTTCCTGACTTTTGAGCTGCATTATTTGTGTACATTAAGGATAATTCTCTTTCCTCTTCCCTGTTTTCCAGACTGGCAGAATGATAGTGTCAAAAACGAACAGGAAGCTGATAGTATCCGCTATAGAAACCTGCACTGAGGCTTGCTGCTGAGGCTGCGGCAGCAATGTAATTATTTTAAACAAGCCTGCACAGTCCAGCTGACAATTAGGAAAGTCTGCTCTATGGCTTGGGGGATTCAGAGGAAGCCGGGTAATCACTGTATACAGGTCCCTTTCGTTTAGGCAGTAATGAATGTGGGTGGGGCTTCTTGGCAGTTTTCGGCCACTTAACCACAATTTAAAACAGCTGTGTAATTAGCGTGCATTTCTGCATGCAATATCCAATTCCAATTTAGAGTTTGTAACACCTGTGGTTTTGTTGCAAGCTCTAAGACCACGGCAGGGGGATGACAGAAGCAAAAGCATAGGACTGGCAAAGGCAGCTCCAGAGAGGGCATTCTGTCCCACGGGGCTGTGTGCCCAGACTTGATGAGGAAGGAATCTCAGGTGTAAACAGAAGGTGCCTCTTGAAGGGAGGATTTCTATAGTAGAGTCAACACAAACATTCTGACCTTGAATTCTTCAAGAAAGCAGACATATCTCTGACTTATACAACTCTTGCAAACTCTATTTTAAAAGAGGAAAGGAAGAAGAGAGAGAGAGGGAGGAAGGAAATATGCAACATGCCATTGGAAAATACTATGCCCTGTGCCCAATGTGACAATCTGATTTAGCATATCTAAAGAGGTAAAATGGAATTGGTTTGTCATCTTCTACCTGTTATTTAGTGACCGTGGGATCACTGCTTTTAGAAATGCAATGAGAACTATAAAGATAATAGTGATCATTTATAGGTAGTCTCAATCGTAAATAAAGTTTTGTAATCTGTAAGCACACCCCCAGTTGTTTAAATATGTATAAGACAATGTTCTAAATTTTCTGTGCATCATATTAGTTGTCAAATGGGAAGAACAGAAGAGAGCAGAAGTCCTTCATTCACAGACTAGGGATGGTACAATGAGATCCTATTTAAAAGGAGACAGAAATACAGTTGATCTCAGAACATACGTATATATTGACACCATTTCTTTTACACTCTCCCTTAAGGGCAAAAGAAGCAAATATCTAAAAAGCTAAATAATCTTCTTTTACAGGGATATCAGAAACTCCGAAGATTTCCTGGGATGAATCAATTTCTAGCAGCTAAAACCTAGTACTGTAGTCCAAGGCCTCAGAAGCTTAATTGGGACAGCATATTAAGAGTTAAATGGCTTCAGCTGCATATGTAGCAGAGGATGGCCTTATCTGGCATCAGTGGGAGGGGAAGCCCTTGGTCCTGTGAAGGCTCAATGCCCCAGCAGAGAGGGATGCTAGGATGCTGAGGTAGGAGTGGCTGGGTAGGTGAGGAATGGAAGCAGGGGAGAAGGAGATGGGATAGAGGGGTTGCACAAAGGAAACTGGGAAGGGGACAACATTTGAAGTGTAAATAAATAAAATAACCAATAAAAATGTAGGATACACATAGAGGGACCCATGGTGCTAGCCACATATGCAACAGAGGAGGGTCTTGTTAGCCATCAGGGGGAAGAGAGGCCCTTGGGCCTGAGAGTGTTAGATCTCCCAGTACAGGAGAATGCCAAGGAGGGAGGACGAGAGTGGGTGGGTGGATGGGTGGGAGAATACCCCCATAGTGGCAGGGGGAGGGGGAGGAAATGGGGAGGTTCCAAAGGGGAGATCTGGAAAGGGGGAAACATTTGAATTGTAAATAAAGTAGGAAAAATAATAATAATAATAAATTTTAAAAAAAGTTAAAGGGCCAGTCACGTTATGTTAGGGTTTCCTTAGAAAGTGCACCCAGCAGGCACAGCAGCACAGGCCCCTCCTCTGATAAAGGTGTGTTTCTTTTCTGCAACTGCTGTGACCTGAGGAGGGATGGTTATATTTAAAGTAATTCATTCACAGTCATCTGAATGCTTCACAGGTAACAAAGCCTTGTTGTGTCCATTCCTTATATCCTTACGGTTTGGGATCAGAAGTTTCTGATATTGAATGCCAGGAGTTCGGATGGATCTAAGGACAGAAAGATGAGAGCTGGGCTTCAGCTCTCCTGGCTCATGGGAAGTAGTAAGTGGGTAAAACTGGATTGCAGGCAGTGGCTTGAAAAAGTATGAGATCTTTACTTCAGTTTGAGAAGAATATTCTGAAACTATAATCTGATTTTTACAAACACCTTAAATTTATTAACTATAAACTAACAATTTAAACACAGTTTAAATAATAGACGTTGCAAGTAGAATGCTGTCAATATTCAGATTTTAGTTTACATGGAGAAAAGCAAAACCTGAAGTAAGTATCAGAAGCAATATTTGAAACCATGCTATGATGTTCTCCTTTCAATTCAACTAAGTTGCAATATGTATTTACTTATGTGCATATCACGGTTAGCAGAGAGGCTAAGTATACTTCCTCAGAATTAAAAGTAAAACAAACTCTCCAAATAATGCTATTTATTTATTTTACTTATTTACTTATTTACTTAGTGTGTGTGTCTGTGTCTTTGTGTGTCTGTGTGTGGACTGGTGTACCACATACATGTGATTTTACTTATATACTTATTTACTTAGTGTGTGTGTCTGTGTCTGTGTGTGGACTGGTATACCACATACATGTGAAGGCTAGGAGGACAGTTGCAGAGGGAAGTTCTCTTCTTCCATCCTGTGAATCTTGGAGACTGAACTAAGCTCATCAGACTTGGTGGCAAGCGCCTTCATCAGCTGAGCCATCTCATTGGCACCAAATCATGCTTATTTGCTCTTGGCTTCCTGACATTGTCTTTTGGATAGCAAACTGAATCATTTTAATAGCTATATCTCTTAAATTTCAAAGAGAAATTTTGCTTAATATCCACAGGAGTTATAGAAATTATGGCTAGGGAATTTAGCTATGTCTTATGTTGCCTTGATGTAGGCTTTAGATATATAGTATAAGACAATTATTTCTACAGAGATATTTAGACTTTAATCTAGATAAGATCTGTGTGAGCCAATAAAACCCTTCACTGTGGACCAGCATTCCAGGTAGCTTTTGTGCAGATTGGACTCTAGTCCAAGCTCATGCTATCCTAGGGCCAAGAAAGTTTACCCATGAATGAGGACTAAGATGAGACTTCTAAAGTTAATACCAGTCCTCTGATATCCTAACAAAATGTCTGTCTATGCAATCATACTCTTGAGTAGATTACTGGTGGTGCATGCCATTAGCCAGCACTCTAGAGGCAGAGGCAGGAGGATCTCTATATGTTCAAGGTCAGCTTGGTCTATGTATAGATATATTACTGGGAAAATATATTTTTAATAAAAGAACAGCCTGACACTATTACTGAGGCTATGGCATGCTCACAAAAAGAGGCCTACCATGACTCTCCTCTGAAAAACACAATAAGCAGCTGAAAGGGTCAGATGCAGATATTTACACCCAACCAATGAACAGAAGCTGCTGACCTCTATGGTTGATTTAGGGAAAAATTGGAAGAAGCTGAGGATGAGGGCAACCCTGTAGGAAGACCAGCAGTCTCAACTAACCTAGACCCCTGAGATCTCTCAGACACTGGACCACCAACCAGGCAGCATACACCAGCTGATATGAGGCCCTGACACATATACAGCAGAGGACAGCCATGAATGGGTTCAGTCAGAGAAGATGCACCTAACTCTCAAGAGACTGGGGGCCCCAGGGAGTGGGGAGGTCTGGTGGGACATTCTTGTGGAGACTGGGGGTGAGGTATGGGATGAGGAACAGTCAGAGGGTGGACGGAGAGGAGGATAAAATCTGGAGTGTAAAACAAAATAGATTTAAAAACTAAAAACTAAAAAAGAAAAGAACAGAAAACTATAATTAAAAAAGGCATAAGCAAAATGCACTCCACAGACTCGCCACCTTACTTTGTAAGTTTATTTTGGAAAATAACTGTGTCCATTCACACTAAGTATTTTATGTTACCAGTTTCTTGCTGTAGTAGTAGGAGGCAGTTGTAAAAAATATAGTCTAATCTGCAACATAAAATTCCACCTGGCATTTTGAAAAACGGTTACATGGGGCTCGCTCTTGAAATGCCCATGTCCACCTGTGGGTGTTTGCTTGACTTTCCTTAAGCTCAACCTTAACCTTGTGCTTAAATCTATGTTATAATTCTTTCAGGTAGAGTCTAACTCTATTTAAAATAGAAAGAAAGAGAGAGGAGGAGGGGCAAAGGACAGAAGGTAGAAAGAAAAGAAAGGAGGGAAGGAAAGCGGAAGGAAGGGAGGAAGGAAAGAAGGAAGAAAGGAAGGAAATTGTTGTAAAGCTTAACTACAAACAGCAGTTAGTCTCCTATACCTAGCATACAAAATAAAATCACTAGGCACATAAGTGTTCAGTGTGACTAACCCTAAAACAGCAATCAACAGACAAGGAGCTAGAGATGGCCCAGAGATAGCCTTAGATATTAGGAAATTTTAAACCAGTTATTACAGATATGTGTAAAAACTTGAAGGATAAAACCTTCATTATAAATCTTGACAAATAAATGGAAACTATTTAAATGAGTTGAAAAATCTCTATCTGTAGGTTGCCATTTTGTCCTATTGACACTGTCCTTTGCCTTACAGAAGCTTTCAGTTTCATGAGGTTCCATTTAAGAAGCTCTGTTTAGGAAATCACCCGCCATGCCAATGAGTTTGAGGCTCATTCCCACCTTCTTTTCTATTAGATCCAGTGTATCTGGTTTTATATTGAGGTCTTTGATCCACTTGGACTTGAGTTTTGTGCATGGTGACAACTATAGATCTATTCTCATTTTCCTACATTCAAACTGCCGCTTAGACCAGCACCATTTATTGAAGATGCTTTCTTTTGTCCCTTGTATATTTTTGTCTTCTTTGTCAAAGATCAAGTGTCCATAAGTGTGTGTGTTTTTATTTATGGGTCTTCAAATCTATTCCATTGATCAACCTGTCTGTCTCTGTACCAATACCATGCAGTTTTTATCACTATTGCTCTGTAGGATAGCTTGAAGTCAGGGATGGTGATTTCTCAAGAAGTACTTTTATTTTAAGAATTGTTTTCAATATCCTGGGTTTTTGTTTTTCCATATACAATTGAGAATTGCTCTTTCCATGTCCTTGAAGAATTGTATTGGAATTTTGATGGGTATTTCATTGAATCTGTAGCAAAGAACATATATAATATGATCTATGTGTTTGGTAGAAGCCTCTGAGTATTACTGACCTTAAAAACAGCAGAATGTATAATCAGCATTATTTTTTTAAAGCAAGAAAGAGAAAGCAGATGAGAAAATATTTAGAAGAACTTAAGGAAAGCCAAACAATAGAAAACAGTACATATCCATGGTGTGGTGGTTTGAAAGAAAATGACACCCATAGGCCCATAGAGAGTGACACTATTAGGAAGTGTGGCTTTGTTGGAGAAGATGTATGGTTATGGATACAGACCTTGAGGTCTCAGAAGCTCAAGCCAAGTCTCTCTCTACTGCTGTGGATCAAGATGTAGAACTCTCAGCTCCTTCTCCAGCACCATGTCTGCCTGCATGGTGCCATGTTTCCTGCCAAGACAATCATGGACTAAACCTCTGAACTGTAAGCCAGCTATAATGAAAAGTATTCTACTATAAGAGTTGCCATGCTTATGGTGTCTCTTTACAGCAAAAGAAACCCTAAGACACATGTATACATTTATATACATATGATATGAATATATAATATAGATACACACACATACACATATGTTTCAAGTCCCATAAGGAAAAGGAAAAAGCAAAACAGAACAATCATATGAAGAAATAATAATTTTGAGTTTTCAAATTTGTGAAACTTGCAAATCCTAAAACCCCTGTGAAACCTGGGCAGTGCCATTACCTAGACAACTGTTGTGCCAGGAAACGTTTGTGAACCCCAAAAAGACACCAAGGAGCCAATTTCAATGCAATCGCATTAGAGTCTCTTTATTAAAGCTCAAACTTGGTCCACACCTCAGTCTCTGGTACAGCAGAACAGGATGGGGCCCAAGACCAGTTTCAGGCAAGCATTTGTAGAGGAAAGAAGGAGGTGTCTAGCCTGGTACACATATGATTAGGGGGACATTATGGCCTTTAACAAAATTGGCTGGTGCTGGGAGCAAAACCGTAAACTCCTGATTGGTAGGTGTTAGGAAGCAAAGTGTCAGGGGTAGTCTTGTAACCTGGAGGTGCAGATTTGTTGGGGAATAACGTGGAAACTGGTGCTAGATACCAACCTCTTAGTCAACTTGAGTTTAACCTTAGGTCAGACTCTCTAAGATGGAGTCTAAACCCCAAAAATCGGGTCTCTCACAACTATGGTCAGAGAAACTCAAGTAAAGCTGAAGGGAGTGAATGACAAACAGAAAGTCAGGCATGAGATTATCCTCATCAAAAAGAGATGCATTACACAAAATGTAACAATGAGAACAGTAGCAGACTTAGCTCCAGCCATAAAATCTAGTAGACAATTAAAGAAGTTCCTGAAGAACAGAATGCTTTTCAAAGCCTAAAGTCAAATTCTCTTAAAGGAAAAAAAAAAAAAAAAAAAGCTTCTGGCTAATGTAATCTACAGTGCTGTAGTTGTAGTGTATGTTGGATATAGGATGCTGCTCACCTTAGCAACTGCTCTAGCTATAGCTTACATCTATAAATAGGAAACAAGCAGTACCTATACATAGAATATTAGCTGCTTTCTATCTTTTTACATTTTTATTGGTTATTTTATTTATTTACATTTCAAATGTTATCCCCCTTCTCTGTTTCCCGTCCACGAACCCTCTATCCCACCCCCACTCCCCTGCTTTTATAGGGGTGTTCCCCACCCATCCACTCCTGTCTTACCACCCTAGCTTTGCCCTATGCTGGGGCATCAAACCTTCACAGGACCAAGGACCTCCCCTCTCATTGATGCCAGATAAGGCCATCCTCTGCTACATATGCAGCTGGAGCCATGGGTCCTTCCATGTGTATGTACTCTTTGGTTGGCCGTTTAGTCCCTGGGAGCTCTGGGGGTTCTGGTTGGTTGATATTGTTGTTTTTCCTAAAGGATTTCAAACCCCTTCAGCTCCTTCAGTCCTTCCCCTAACTCTTCCATTAAGATGCCTGAGCTCAGTCTGATGGTTGGCTGCAAGCATCCACATCAGTATCTGTATCTGTAAGGCTCTGCCAGAGCCTCTCAGGAGACAGCTGCATCAGGCTCCTGTCAGCAAGCACTTCTTAGCGTCAGCAATAGTGACTGGGTTAGGTAGCTGCATATGGCATGAATCCCCAGGTAGGGCAGTCTCTGGATGGTCTTTCCTTCAGTCTCTGCTCCATTCTTTGTCCCTGTATTTCCTTTAGACAGGAGCAATTCTGGGTAAAAACTTTTGAGCTGCTCTCTCTTTTAATATTGAATTTATTTATTTATTTATTTATTTATTTATTTATTCAATTATTTGCATACAAATACACACATAGGTCAGAGTTTTACACCTACAAAAATGTGTGCCATGTGAATAACTCAGGTCTTAGGACTGGCAGCAAGTTGTAACCTACTGAACCATCTTACTGAATAAATCCTATTTTTTTAATAAAAGATTATCTGATGTAAATTAATAAGATTGAATTCTGATATATTAATATGACATATTAATCAATATAATATAATTAACTCTTAGTATATAACATAAATATAATTTGAATATTACATAGTATATAATTCATTATATAATATACTATGTGATATGATAAATAAATCATATATGATCAACATTGTACTGGCTGGTTTTGTGTCAGCTTGACACAAGCTGGAGTTATCACAGAGAAAGGAGCTTCAGTTGAGAAAATGCCTCCATGAGATCCAGGTGTAAGGCATTTTCTCAATTAGTGATCAAGGGAGGAGGGCCCCTTGTGAGTGCTATCTGTGGGCTGGTAGTCTTGGGTTCTATAAGAAAGCCAGCTGAGCAAGCCAGGGGAAGCAAGCCAGTAAGGAACATCCCTCCATAGCCTCTGATTCAGCTCCTGCTTCCTGGTCTGCTTGAGCTCCAGTCCTGATTTCCATTAGTAATGAACAGCAGTGTGGAAATGTAAGCTGAATAAACTCTTTTCTCCCTAACTTGCTTCATGGTCATGATGTTTGTGCAGGAATAGAAACCCTGACAAAGACAAACATAATATTATATTAATTGATATTAATTAGATATATAGCCAAAAGACAGAAGACAAATAATATCAGAGTGCATGTCAATACATAACATATCATGAAATATAACTAAATACTCAAGCAATCAGGATATTGTAATATATCTGCTTTCTTATTTCTAAAGAATTTGTAAAATGACAACACTAAAACAAAAGATGATTTTAAAAATGTAATACACAGATGACTTGTAGAAAAGAAGAAAGTAAGTGATTAAGAATAGTCTAATGGACAGCTAGAAGTAGACAGCTAATGAATAGACCTGGAGAGGTGGCTCAGAGGTAAAGAGCACTGACTGCTCTTCCAGAGGTCCTTAGTTCAATTCCCAGCAACCACATGGTAGCTCACAACCAACTGTAATGGGATCCGATGCCCTCTTCTGAAGCCAGCAACAATGTACTCATATACATAAAATAAAAAGATAAATCTTTAAAAATAACATAGATCCCAAATCTTAAAAAATAAAGAGCTAGTGGCCATGTATCAGTAAAAACAGACTAATTATATTAGATACAAATGCAATATATTTTTATATTTAAAAGTAAATGATAGAATAATTTTTGTCTTTTTTAATATAATATTTTTATTGATTATTTAGGAATTTCACACAGTGCACCCATCATCCTTACTACTCAGTCCTCCCAGGTCCATCCCCCTCCCCACACACACACCATTGTGTTGTCCCTCCCAAAAAAGAAGAAAAACAGTCCAGCTTATGTTACACTTATACTCACTGAAGCATGGTCAAGCTTCTCATGGGCAGCCTCTTACAGAAAAAAGAAGTCCTTCCCTACCCTGTCAGTAGCATCCATTGTGGAGAGCTAAGCTTCAGCATCTTAAACAGCATTTTTAAGAGTTCTCTTTGATGGCTTCCTGTCGAGGTTGCTATATTGGGGAATAAGGTGTTGAGGAGTGTGCTACAGAAGCCTCAGCATCTCTATTTTTCTCTCTCAGACTACAAGTAGAATTTGAGTTTTTTCAAAAAAGAACTGTCCTGGTTAGATTTTTGTCAAGTTGACACTTGCTATAGTCACATGGGGAGAGAAACATTACATGAGAAATGGTCTTTATTAGATTGCCTGTAGACAAGTGTGAAGGGTGGTTTCTTTCTTTTTTCTTTATGGTTTTCAGAATTTTGTTGAATATATTTTGATCATATTTTTCCTCTTCTCTACCCACATAACTTCATGTTCTTTCTCTGTATTAAAACACAACAACAGCAACACACACACACACACACACACACACACACACCACAGAGTTAGATTCATGTTTGGCCAACTATTCCTTAAATTGAAGCCCACTACAAAGTATATTCTATATACCCAGTGTTACTCCTTTGAATAAAACTGATTTTTTTTCCCCCTTTCCCAGAAGCTATGAATTGTAAATATGTTAGGCTCCAGGTAGAAGGAGCACTGTCATCATCCTCAGTGAGATACTCCAGACCCAGAAAGGAAATATTTTATGTTTATTTCTTATATGTGGATGTTAGTGTTCCATCTTTGGACATGTACATTTTATTAATTATATCCACAGGGGCTACATAGCTGGTTAAGGCTAGGGAAAGGAAGGGATATTTTCTTGATTAATGATTGATGGGGGATGGCCCAGCTCATTGTGATAGTGCCATCCCTGGGAAGCTAATCCTGGGTGATATAAGAAAGCAGGCTGAGCAAGCCATAAGGAGCAAGCCAGTAAGCAGCACTCCTCCATAGCCTTTGCTTCAGTTCATGTCTCAGGTTCCTGCTTTGAGTTCCTGATCTAAATTCTTTTAGTGATTGGCTGTAATCTTCAAGGTTAATTAAACTCTTTGCTCTCCAAGTTGCTACTGGTCATGGCCATTATTTCAGTAATAGATAACAAACTTGAACAGGAACCAATTTACATTTTTCTCAAAGTATATAATGTAAATAACAATAGACTGATTAATTTGGAAGTAAAAGGGAGCAAACAGGTATATCACAAGGATGATATAAATTTAAGAAAATGTAGAGTAACCATATTTGGGACATATATAGTAGATTCCAGGAGCATAAGTATTAGCAAGGATGAATAAGAAATATTTCAATGAGCTATCAATCCATAAAAAGTACCAAAAACATTAATAAAAACCAAAAAAATATTTAAAAACACATAAAGAACAATTTGAAAAGAATAGAAAATTACCAAATAAACATATGTATTTGAAGTGTTAACTACTACCTGGAATAATAACACATATCAGCAATATCATCAACAATGTTGGAAATTTCAATCTCACTACTGTCCATTTGACTCAATTCATGCTTATAAAGTGTTATAATTAATATAGGGTTTAAATTTTAATATTCATCAAATAAACTTTGTGAGGAGCTCATACATGCTGACTTAAAAAATATGTATCTATAAGCATATTTGGCGTAAATAAAACTTATATAATATGCGTTCAATTTAAACTTGAATGAAATGAGTATATTTTAATTTTCAGCATGCAGAAATTAAACTATATACTAATAACATAGGATCAAAGAACTAAGTTTTTTAAAGTAGAAATATTGAGCACTTGACCCAAGCACAAAAGCAAGGCCAAGATTTGTTCTCTTGCCACTTCAAATTTAAATTATGAAACACAAACTGCTTATGGAAAACTGTGAAACATGGATGCAAAGAAGCTAAACCACAAGACATGTAAAGATTACTGTGGGTATACAAATACTTATGCCTTAAGTTGCATCCATTCTTTGGATGTTTGTCAATTCAACACAATATGAACTCAAGCCAGAATAAGCTGCTTTGTAGATATTGATTAACTGACTCTGAAATTTTCATGGGCAGTAAACAGAATCAAGACCTCCAAACACAAGACTGAAAAATGACATTCAAGGCCTGACTTTGCCTGATTTCAGGCTTTACCATAAAGCCCTAGTGATCAAGAGAGTATGATATTGGTAAAAGACAGACCAACATAGTTCAATAGGAAGAAGAGATAGCTAAGAAACAGACCCACACCAAAAGAGATCACTGTAGTTGATAGAGCAGCAAAGGCAGAACAATGATGCAACTTTAATCATTCACAATCTGGGCACATGCACTGCAATCTTCACAAATACTAATTTAAAGGGGACCAGAAACCTAAATGTGAAAAATTACATATCTAAATGATAACGAAAATCTTGATGTTAGGTTTGCTGTGGCTTTTCAAATACAACAATCCAATCAGACTCCTAAAGGAATAATTGATCAACCAAACTTTACAATTTACAACTTCTAGTTTGAGCAAGACATAGCCAGAGGAGTAAGAGACAAGTGCCAGATTTGGAGAAAGTATTTTCAAACGATATCCAATGAATGGTTTGCAGAGGAGTCGTTTCTGTTTGTTTTATATCTACACCAGCATGTGCAGAAGCTATATGGAAACCCACACGATCTCTTCACACAGTTTTCTCTGTTATTGATATCAAACAATCCTGCGGTTGATGAGTTGGTATTAGAAATTCATGTTTCGTTAACTAAAGTTGTTGTGTGCATTAGAATTTAGCTTGTGTGTGATAGATTTCGTTGGACGTTGAAACATGATACTTGCCATGGGTCCTTCATCAAATAGTCTACGTTACAGCTTCACTACCATATTCATCACCAATTCTTCACCAATTCTTCCCCTTACACTAATCCTCCAACTGCCAGAAATCTCCCATCACCCACAGTCTAATAGTTTGCCTTTGAAGCGTGTCTTTTGGCTGAATCATACCTGGTGTATCTCATTCAGGCTCATGATCTCTCACGTCTCTCTCTGGGAAGATGGTTTGTTTCTACATTCATTGAATAACATTCAATCCCATTCATTTACAACAGGCGATTCCCTTAACTATGGAAAGATGTTTTGCTTGGTGATGGGTTTCTTTTAGTTTAATTTGTTTTTACAATTATCAATAAAGACTCTGAAAGTATTTATATTTAAGCTTTTAGAGAGATGTAAGATTTTAGTTCTTTTGGTATTAAGGTGATCTTAGCTTTTGGAGAATCTGCCTGTCTTCCAAAGTTGTTGTTCCCTTTGCACTGTTTCCATTGTGAATCCTTGTCAGCGGTTGGTATCAGTGTTTTGAGTTTCAGTCTCTTGTGTATAACTACCTCAGATGGATGTTTTCATATATATCTCTGTTGTGCGCATTAAATAAAGCATATGTGTATGCTCATTTGCTCTTTGTATATCTTTTACAAGTTTGTTCTAATCTTCCATTGGCCCATCTATTTGCCTTGAGCTGGGAGAATTCTTTGTCTATTTCTATACTCAGGCCTTATCAGTATCAGACATATATTTTCCGAAGATGTTCTCCAAGCTTATGACTTCTATTTTTATTACCTGAAGAATAACTTTCACAGAGTAAAAGTTTTTATCAGTGATGCAGCTGTATAGGGATATAAGAATTCGTCTAACAGTGTTGCTAAGATGTGCTCTGGGGCTTTTCTTTAGATGTTCAGTAATTTTCTTCTTGCTTATGTTACTGCTACTCACTTTGAGATGGGTTTTATGCAAGCTGTGAGATCTGGATTTACATTCATGTTATTACAAGCTCATATCAAATCCTGATACTTTTATTGATGAGTGTGTCTACTCTTTTGGAAATCTCTTTCCTATATAAAACTAAGCTTATATGAGGGTCAGTTTCTGAGTACTCTACTATTGATTTTTTTCATCAATACTGCATTATCTTTGTGGAGAAAGGTTGTTTCTTTGTTGTTCTGTTTGGTCTTATTGGTTTTCTGAGATAAAGTTACCTTGTGACAGGCTTGCTTTGGACTCCTATGTAGCCCAGGCTCATCCCAAACTTAAGATTCTATTGCCTCGATCTCCCAAGGGATAGGATAGTGCAGTGGTGAACTATCTTGATTCCTGTGGTTTTATTTGAAAAGTGAATAAGCTTGGTTCTCCAATTTTGTTCTACTTTAGTATTGTGTTATTTAGTATTGTGTGTGTTTAGTGTTATTCTGTATGTTTTGCCTAAGCAGACAAACTTTAGACCAAATTTGGTTATATCCATAAAGTAACTTGTCAGAATTTTGATTGAGATTTCATTTAATACATGGATAAATATGGGGAGAACATTTTCAACAGACTCTAACTCTCCTGGAACATAAAATACCTGGCCATTTACTAGAACTTCTGTTTCTTTGTCAGTTTCTATTAGCCAAGGCTATATCTGTGAACCTCAGCTCAGTTTAAAGCTTAATCAATGGTTTCTTATTTTTTACCTATTATGCAATAATAACTTGCCTTATTTTTAGTTTTTCAGTCAGATTCTGTTGCTACAAAATATTTATGCAGAACCACAGGGTTGTCATTATACCAAGACTTTACATAACTTTACCTGTTTGAACAGTGGATCTGTAATATATAACCAATGTATTATAAAAAAACTTAGTTTATTATGAAGTGGATATATAAACATTACAATTTTATTTAGCATTTAGACTAACATATTAAACCACAATTTTGACGAATATCTTCAACCCATGTAACAAGGTTTCTTTTTTCTAGTGATAACTGTATTTTATTACTATTAGTTTTATTTCACATTTAACATTTGGACAGAATATTAAAATTGTACAAGATATTTTATAGTCAATTTTTTACTTAAATGATGACTGTTGAAGTTACTCCAACACATCCTTTAAGCCACAACAATGCTACATATTTGAGGACAGCAATTCACTTGTAAGAAATATTCTCTGCACCCTGATAGAATTCAATATTCTCATTTCAATAATAACAAATGGTGCCTAAAATATTACATCACTCTAAAGATGCTTTGTATATAATTGTCTAAGTATTTGAGATTCTGTTGCCTATAGTGTATTGTGGAAAGCCAATACCTTATGTAACCCACAATTGATACATACTTAACTTACATACTTAATAATTTCCAACTTAACTTATGAAGCTGTTTCTTTCTATACATGCTAAAGCATGAACTTACAACCCAAATCAGCACTTGATTTTCCGTTCTGAATTTTATACTTAAATTTGGAATCAAATTCTTGGGTCAAGAACAGAAGCAAATAAATAAAGGCAAGAACACTGGCAATTCTCTGCTATAAATAAGCTAACCTGTAACAGCCATACACTTTCAAACTCCTTACCTGGTTCAGTACCATCCTGCTAATGCTACAAAACTCTACCTGATACTGACCTTTAAAAGAAGCCAAGGACAATCTTTTTCATGGATTAAAAGATCATAAAAGTAATGGTCTGCCACTGCCAGAAGCTCTGTCTGAACCTCTGCAGGGAATTATTTGCCAAAAGGGAAAAGAGTGAATTAAAAATGATTCTGTAATATGCACCATCCTTAATGAAAGAGGTAGAAAAGAAATCGAATCTGTGTTAGGTGGGAAGAATTGGGAAGAAAGGGGCAGAAGCTGTACTACTAGCCGGGCAGCATTGTGCAATTTTGCTTAAAAAAGAATTCTTTATGTGTGGTCAGCAGGACCCTTGACTTTTACCTTCTAACATGCTTCTACATTTAAATGGTTCTGTTCCACTCTCAGCTAGCTGTCCACAGCTGCTGCAAATTGATTTATCTCCAGGTAATGGCTGAAGCTGATGACCAAGTTGTCACTGTGAAACTCTTTAGCAATTTAAGGTGTTTTGGGCCTAATATAACCTGATATTAACCCTATTTTTAAATGTATTAGCATCTGCACAATTCTTAAAGGCCTTTCAAATTCTTCTTAACATGCAAGATCTGTTTTTCACCCCACAGCAATTGGAGAAAGCAATGTAGACACTGTAGGAAAATGCTGTGTTAGCCAGATCTGGGAACACACAGGTTACAGAGAGGGCCAGACCTAGATTTTGTGAAGAGCGTCAATTCAGATCACATTCAGGATTCAGGGAATACTACATGAGTGACTACAGTACCAGCAGTCTCATATGAATGAATGTGCGCTCAGTTTTTGTTTTTTTGAATTCTCTCTTCCTTACGTAATCCTTAAACATTTATAAATATCTCAGAGATCTGTCAAAGAAGTACAGTGTTGGGAATAGCTGAGGAAACAAATTTGAAATGTGAATATGTGTTATTATTCACAAATGGAATATTGTTAGTTGAAGTTGATTCTCACTATAAATCTAGGAATGTTTAGTAAAAACATTCCTTAAATATATCATGCTTTGCAGAGTAGAGTCACATTTGTACGTTGTTGGTCATTGAGACCATGGACCTTGCTTATGATGTAGTCATGCATAGCTTGAGAGCAATATGGTTCCTTTAATAAGATCCTACATAAAATAGGGAATATTAATCTGACTTGCTAAAAACAAAATGCAACCTAGAGCTCAATTTTTCCCTGTGAAAATTTCTAAAAATATAATTAGCAATATGTCATACTTCTGGTTTTCACAAATAATTTGTAGGTTTCCATCAAGAACTAACCTGTCATTAATGTTCAAACTCTATTCTAAAGGTATTTGCTATACTTTACATGTGCTTAATTTAAACAATCATCAAAACAACTTGTGTGAACTAACAAAATAGATTTATTTATAATCCCCATGTATAAACTGAGATTTTTATTTCTTTAATGGACTCCGGAGTTTCTACAATATTAGTGGCTGATCTGGTTTTTCACATAAATTCAACCACATTTTATGCTTAATAATTTTATGAGAAATGTAGCTGTGTTCTAAACCTTTTATATCATTTGTGGTTACAAATGTAAACAGAAATCTCGTGAACACATTTTACCCCAGACAAATTAAACTCTTCTCTCACAGCACCAATTCTCTTTTAGTCCTAGGCAAACTATTCCTAGTTCTAGAATGTTTCAAATACAAGGAATTAGCTATTAACTGCTAATAACATATATATTTATAACATATGTATAAAATTATAATTTGCATAATAGCAAAAAATAAATCCCCAGGCTTAAGTCATTGTAGTAAATAAAAATGTAAATATATAAAAAGCAAATAAAAGAAATATCAAAGAAATATCTACATTGATGGATGCTAAGTAGAAAGAAAATTAGGTCACTAAGTGGGGACATATGCTAGGAATCACCTGAAATCCTGTGTAAAAAGCACTCGGTGTTTATTTAAAACAATGATCTTTAGATAGAAAGTGCATATACAAAATGTCCATTTTAATCTAAGGAAAAACAAGTGACTCTGCTGTAATTAAAACATCTGCATGAAAAACAGGTCATAAATCATTTTGTTTGTCCATCACAATATTGACAGATATTTTACACATTGAATTTTCAGACTCTTAAGTAAATATGGAAAACAGTATAAAGAGGTGAGAGTTGTGAAATCAATGGTAATACCTAAGCACCAATCAAATTTCCAAACCCAGTTATAATATTTTAAACTTATTTTCTCAAAGAAAGTAGATTTCTATAGTTAAAGATTTATTAGTTATTGCATCTCAATATAATTGGCTGTGGGTTTAGTTAGACAATTGGTGTGGTTACAATTTTACTGACTGAGATACTAATCACTACATTCTTTGATATACCAAAAAAAAAAAAAAAACCAACTCTCTCCTTCAATATTGTAACCTACCATGAACCTCTTAGTAATAAAAAATCAACAACAAAACAAACACTTGATATTGAAGGGATAACATACTTTTTTAAGTAATTACTTTTACTTGGTATAGATAATTCGTTTCATCATTTTGGAAACCAATTCACTGGAATTCTGAAATTAGCAACATTTTAACATGTAAGTCCTGTAAAAAATTTAAAGGTAATCTTAATATTTAGATTGAAGTAATATAATTTTATACTTTATTCCAATTGATGCTTAATTACAGTAAAAGAAAGGAGTTCATCTGTGAAGAACAAGAAGATCCCAAGTGTATTTTTCTGGAGAAATTGTTTTCCTTCTTAGTTATGAAAGACAAAGACAAAAGGGGAACCCCATTGTTTCCTATTCATTTAATAAGCACATTGACCTACAGTGTGACTCTGTTACCCCTTCCATTTCTGTTTCTCAAAACTGCAGAGTTCACATACATGAGCATCAACACCTGTGCAT
Source organism: Rhynchomys soricoides (assembly GCA_019843965.1). Taxonomy (NCBI): domain Eukaryota; kingdom Metazoa; phylum Chordata; class Mammalia; order Rodentia; family Muridae; genus Rhynchomys; species Rhynchomys soricoides. Next base: position 739,788 of record JADRCH010000052.1, read on the forward strand.
GACAGGATGTGATGTGTGTCTTTGGATGAATGCAATGCCCATGGCCATAAGGAATGGATGTGTAATGCCACGCTGATACCAGCCAAGTAATATAATGTGGTGCCGTTAGGAACATTATTCACAGTTGATGAACACATACCTTTCCTCGTGCAACACATACATTTCGGTAAGAAATGCATAGATCATTTACTGAAGCCCATTTATTATAGCAAAATGTGTACCTCGACTAATGAAACACATAGATCATAGAGTAAAATGATTATACTTAGAGTGCACAGATTTAACTGTTTATGGATATTTTGAGGACAAACCAGTTTTAGCTAGCAGAGCAAAATTGAGTTTAGAAACAAAGAAACACATGGGTTAATTTGTTAATACTAGTTTGTATTTGACAAGTGGTTTAAAAGTAAAGCTATTCTGTATCTCTTTAGATTTACAGTTTCTTCTGTGATTACATATGCATTGCTGATATGATGCAGCATTTAGCATCTTTTCCATGATGTTTACCAACATAGAATATGAATAGCAGGGAAAATCTGAAATATGATGTTTAGATAAGGCGGGAGGCATTTGAAGGTGCCAATTTATTGCTTCTTTTCAAAGAGAATTTACTACTTGAACTTTGACACAACTGTATTCTGGGACTAGCAGTGTATCTTGACACATCTACCTTTATCTGAAGTAACAAATGCCAAGGAAAGCCAGAAATAGGAAGTGAGCCAATGCCCCTGACCCTGCAGGGTCAGCAGTAAGCTATCAATTCCCACTGTATAAATTCAGTTAGTTCAGGCGCGCTGATACCCTGAGGAATACAGTGGGTCAAACACTTTGTTTATGACTAAGGAGTTCCTCAGTACATCCAGCTTGGACCATAATCCTAACTCAGCAAGCTGGGAATATATGTGAATTTCAGGCTCCTGCTTTATTAAGGACATAATTCACATAGACAAACATTGGACTGAAAAGCTTTGTGAGATTGCTCTGATTTGTATCATTGCTATGCATGACATATGAAAATCTGGTTTGCCCTGGCCTCCTCTGGTAGCTGTGCACATGGCCTCTGCCAGCTTTAGCCATTATTTTGAAAAGAGAAGTTAAGGAACTATCTCCTCTATTTTGCTTCTTTTTAATTCTGTTAATACATGAGTTGAACAAATATATACAGAGAAGGAGCAGGGGAAAGTAAGATCAAATATGGAAAATCACTCATTACAGTAAACAGCCTTGGTATGCATGTAATAGAAAATGAATTCTTGTGTGCATCGTTCAATGCAATATAGCAGACCAAATTGTTTATCTGCAGAAGAAACCAATCTCACTTTCTCTCTCTTCTCTCTCTTCAGGGTCATCCCCCACCATTCAAGAAGCTCTTCTTTCTAGGAGGAGGCATTGTCTGTTGTCTACAGCTGGTTGGTGAGCCGCTCTACCCTTACCTTCAACTTGAAAACCCAACTACAGATGCGCATTGTATTTGAAAGCTTCTATTTTCTCATATTTACTTACAATGTGTCATTACTCAATCTTCCATTTGTAGTTAGTTTGTTTATTTCCCCTCCCCCATGCTGTACAGTGCAGCCCCTGGATATAGAGGTGTAAGAGATAAAACTGGATTAACTGGAATATTCCGTGTGATGCACAATGGGCTTTTCACTGAGATACTCCACTCCTCCTTAAGTTATAGAAGCTCAGTTCATTATTCAGTGAACTCTCCAGTGACCCTGTGATTTCACTATATAATTTATGTTTCCTGATACAATTCAACAGTGTAATGTTATGATTTATGTGCTTCATTTATAATTTGATCATCTCAGTATAATGCATGTTTTTCTACATGATTTATGTACTTTATCCTATAATATATGTGTTTCTATATATGATATATGTTTTCATCAGCTATGTATTATGGCACTGGTGACACATTCCTAGCAAAGGAGGCAGAATATCCCAGCCTGAGGGGAAGTCTGGGGGTTAATTGCAATCAGTTCACCTTCCACACAATTACACTTTCATCTGCAAGAGCTTGTGAAGTGAGTCAGCTTAACATGGCAGCCTCAGGGAGGCACCTGTGCCAGCATCCCTGTTCCTTAGATGCAAGAGAAAGAAAATCTCAGCAGCAGCTCAGGCCATCAGAGCTCCATACTTTGGTTTACTTCAGAACAACAACAAAAGGTCATTAATTATGCTTCAGTCCTTCTGATATAACCTGATTCATGCTATACAAGGCCCATTTATAGAAATGCTGGAATAGTAAACTAGCATTTCGAATAAGCAATTCTAAAAGTTATTTAAGAATGATATTGCAACAACTGCAAATCTTTGCAGAAAACACTTTGAGACAATCATTCATTAAGCTCATTATGACAGCAAATATCACTCACTTGTGTGTCAGGTATGTTCATTTAGGAAGGTTTCTTCCTGCTGTGGTTACCATGGAATACTCATTTATTCAACAGACATGCGTTAAACAATTAATTTGTTCCAAACAGATATGAAGCAAACCAAAAGCTCTGGCTTCACATTCTTTGGTGGGAAACAAGCAATATGCAAAATAAATAAAAAGGAAATAACACATTAGATTATAATATGCAGTAACATAAACACAGAAGTATAATAAACTCTCATAGATGGGTGGTGATGCTTTTGTTTATTAACTTAAGTCTATATTTTATTTAGATTTTTCTAGGTTTTTCACCATTCTTCAGAATCTCATACATGCATATGATAAGATATGATCATATATATTCACACTATTTGCCTCTCCAATTTCCTTCCCTCCTACTAAAATGTTTTCCTCCCAACTTTGTGTCTTCTTCAGTCATAAGCTCCCAAATCTGGTTGCTGCTGCCTGTATGTGCATAGGTATACTGATGCTGTTTATATTAAGTCGGGACATGCAAAAGCTTTGTTAACAAGGAAACATGGGAACAAAGACTTAGGACTTGAGAGACATGGGTTTTACTAAATGGAAAGAAATGGGATGTGCAGAAAGCTTAAAGTTGAAGTGGACCCTGTGTGATCTAGAATGAATGAGATCAAAATGACAAGAGGAGGATATACGGGTGGAAGTAGAAGAAGAATTTTCAGGAAAGCATTAAGTAAAAAGAGATCAAGAAGAACCATGTAGAGATTGTAAAGACCTTGAAGCTTCCTCTGCACAAGAAGGGTGTCCTGAGATGGAGTGTGAAGTGCTAACAATGACCTGAGCTGCCTTTTGCTTTGCAGAGCTACACTGTGTGTGCTATACACGGTTATAGACAAATACAAAAAGGTGGGTCAAGGTAGTAGAGGGTTATTGCACAAGTCTGGGCTAGAGTAGAGTGTCAGTGGATCAATTAAGGATGGTAGCCATGGAGATAGTGAAAATTATTCAGAGTCTAAGTAGTATTTCAAGTTAAGCTGACAATACTCTCTGAGGGACTGACTAGAGTGTGAAAGGAAGGCCAACTTATTCACATTAGAGTAGAAGATTAAAGCAAATACATCAGCACTTGCTTAATGTATTTATTTTACTGTTAAACTTAGTAGAAGGCTATTGGATTGCTGCATGGTTTTTCATACAGAAAGAATATATTGATAGCTAGAGAATTAATAAGCCAGCTCAGTAAATATTTTTATATTCATATCCAGATCAAGTTATTCCTTTCTCTTTGTTCAGTGAATTTCTACTGTCTTAACTTCTCACCATATTTAGTCTCCAAAAAAGGTTGGTTTTATGCATGTATGTATATTCGTATGTGTGATTATCATTAGTTGAGAAATTCAAGCACAGAATTATTGTGTCTATAGTTATCATGTTTTGTTTTGTTTAAATAAATTGAAATTATTCCAAGCAATCATGTACTTAATTTTGCTTTCATCACTACATATATCAAATACTAATAGTTTATTGGTTTGAGAATTTCATACATGAATATAATATGTTTTTTATTAAATTAACCTCCCATTTCTGCTCTTGATGCCCCTATATACAAGTTTTCTGTTTCAACTTCATATACTTTTTAATTTTTATAAAAATTGCTTTTTATTTATTCTTGGAGAATTTTATGTAATACATTTTATCATAATCTTTCTGGTTCCCCAACTCATCCTTGATTCTTCTGCCTCCCTACCCAACTTCATTATGTGTTCAAAGGAGAGAGAGAAAGAGAAAGAGATAGAGAGAGAGAGAGAGAGAGAGAGAGAGAGAGAGGGAGAGAGAGAGGGAGAGAGAGGAGAGAAAGAAAAAGAAGAGGAGGAGAAGGAAGAAGGACAAGAAGAAGAAAGAAAGAGAGAAAGAAAGAGAAAAAGAGTACAATTTATCAAGTACAATTTATGTCAGTCAACTACTCCTACATATGGGACCTGATGCACAGTGTGGTTGATGTACTCAATATAATTCCACTGATAAAATTGTTTTTATTCCTTTCCCAGCAGCTATCATTTTGCAAATATTTTCTTGGCTAGAGGTGGAGTTTTGTGCCTATCCCCTCTTCTTTGTGGTGGGTTTAACCTCGCTTGAACTTGTGTAGATCTTGTGCATGATGCCACAGTCTCTAAGTATGAAAATGCTATTTCATTAAATTCATCCACCACCTCTGGCTCATATGACCTTTATGCCCCCTCATCTGCATAGATCTCTGAACCTTGAGGACAGAGTCATGATAAAAACAGGCCTGAGTGTTGCAAAGTCTCTCTCTTACTCTATGCACATTGTGGGTCTCTGTGTTAATTGCCACCTACTGCCAAACACTTTTCAAATAAGAGTTAAGAGATGCACTAGTCTATGTGTATGACAATATGTCATTAGGAGTAATTTCATTGTTATGTTAATTAAGCAGATAATACTCATAGAATTTCCTCTAGGCCTGTCATCTATCTAGTCTTTGGTTCTTGACCTCATTAACAATGTCAGGAATGGGTTCCATCTCATGTAGAAGGCCTTAAATTCAAGTTTTAAAAAGTTAACCCCACATCATCTGTACCACTATTACATGGGTGCCGATGTCTTGCTGGTAGTTCATTATTATAGATCATGGGCTTTATGAGATAGTCTCTAAAAATAATGATTATCTGATTTCACGTAAGTCACTCCACAAATTCTAAGAATAAAGGTTCAAAATAAGTTTGTGTTTTAAAAGAACATATGACTAGTGGTGGTATTTTAGAAATCTTTCTCAATTTTTAAACAAAATATTAAATTTTATCACTATTTTTCTTAAAGTATGTTCAAAGAGAAATGAGAGAGAATACATAAATGTATGAAAATAACTATTTGTTTCCTTTTGTTACCTAATATAAACTTTTATTCTATTATAATTTGAAAGTATTGCTTTATGTGTGTTGATATAAAAAACCTATTTAAAAATTTCTGAAAATCCCCCATTTTGTTGAATTTAAATGCAAACTTTCTGGGATACAATCTCCAATGTTTCTCTTCTGTGTGCCCACTGCACACCAGTAGCTCCTCTGCTTCTACCTTTGTAAAAACACAACAGGCAAATGGTAGCGTGTATGGACTAGAAGTGGTCAGATGAGAAGTCCATCGCTTTTCATTAAGAAAGATAACTGGTAAGATTAAATGTAAAGCATCCAGGCACACACATTTCCACTCAGCTGACCACATTGAGAGTTTCCTGTGTTCTAGCCAGTATCCTGATTTTCAGGGGTTAACCAATAAAAGAGCCAGGTATTTTTAAAAGGTGCTTGAAGCTATGACACATGAATGCCAAAGGTTTTAGAAAGTATGAAATCAAGTCATGGAAACAGCTAGGTCACCTCAGAGCAAAAGCTTCCTGTGACAGCTCTTGGAAACTATGAGATATGAATGCAGGTACAAAGGATAGTGTGGGCCAGCTTAGAAGAAAGAGATTGGAGAGAGACTAGGACATTAAAGGAGTGAGGAGCTACTGGTGGACAAAATGCCAGATGTGCTAAGCCTAAGTGTCAACTCTCAGGGCTTAACCTGGAAGGGAGAGCAGAGGGCAGGTTCTCAGACATTTGGGAACCTGTTGCACAGATTAACCTTGGGGAATCTGAACTTATCTTCTTGTATGCTTGATGTGTGTGTGGGGCGGGGGGGAGGAGGAGGAGGGTGTGTGTGTATATATGTGTGTGTATATGTGAGTGTATGTGTGTTTGTATGTGTATGTAAGTGTATATGTGTGTGACTGTGTGTGTCTGAGTGTGTTTGTGAGTGTGTGTATGTGTGTGTGAGAGTGGATATTGTGTGAGTATGAGTGCATGAGTCTGTGTGTGAGTGTATGTTTGAGTGTGTGTGTATACCTATGAATGGGTCATAGCTATGGTCCTTGCAGGTTTATGTGATGAGAGGGATTCAGGTTGACTAGAACCCTAGAATAAACCAAATATGGCCCTTCATGCTAAATTTTCTCACTGTGTTCTGGATGTACAATCATTTCCTGCTCTGTTTAGAAAATCAGAAACATTGTCTTTACCATGGTAACCCTTCAATTTTACCTGCTAATGGTTTGTTTTAGTAGGACTCATGGCCTGCTAGCTCATTGTACGGTTCTCCCAAACAGCCTTTGCCAGAGAGAACAGAGAGGTGGTGGAGCACAAACTGATGCATAGGTTTCTCTTTGCTCAGCTCAGCATGTCTGTGGAATGTGTGAGGCTGCAGCGAAGTTTGAACATGCTGGAAGCCTCCACTACACTGTCTCTCACAAAAACAGTGGGCAACTGATGAAGAGTTTGATTTTCTGCAAAGCAAAAAAGAATAAGACTTCTGGTCTTCCTATGGAGTCACTCTCCTCCTCAGCTTCTTCTAGCTTTTCCCCAATTCAACCACAGGGGTCAGCAGCTTCTGTCCACTGGTTGGGTGTAAATATCTGCATCTGACTCTTTCAGGGGCTTGTTAGGCCTCTTGGAGGGCAGCCATGCTAGGCTCCTGTCTGTAAGCACATCCCAACCTCAGTAATACTGTCAAGCCTTGGGGCCTCCCCTTGAGCTGGATCCCAATTGGGGCCTGTCACTGGACCTCCTTTTCCCCAGGCTCTTCACCATTTCCAAGCCTGCAGTTCTTTTAGACAGGAACAATTCTGGGTCAGAGGTTTTGACTGTGGGTTGGCAGCCCCATCCCTCTCCTGGATGCCTTGTCTTTCTACTGGAGGTGGACTTTACGAGTTCCCTCTCCCCACTGTAGGGCATTTTATCTATGGTCCTTCCCTTTGAGTCCTGAGAGTCTCGCACCTCCCAGGTCTCTGGTACTTCCTATAGGATCCTTCCACCTTCTACCTCCTGAGGTTGCCTGTTTCCATTCTTTCTGCTGGCCCGCAGGGCTTCAGTCCTGTCCAACCAGACAGCATACACCATCTGATATGAAGCCCCCGACACATATACAGCAGAGGACAGCCTGGTCTGGCCCCAGTGAAAGAAGATATACCTAACCATCAAAAGTCTTGAGGCCCCAGTGAGTAGGGAAGTCTAGCAGGGTGAAAGGTGGGAGTTGAAGGCATCCTCTTGGTGTGGGATGAGGAACAGTCAGATGGCAGACCTGGTGTTGTATAAGGACTGGATTGTAACAAAAGATTAAAGAATTAATAAGAGAAAAGAACAAAATGTCTCCTAGTACTTCCAGTACTGATCATCTGGGGCACCCAGGGAAGGAAACTCAAGAAAGAAGAAAATTCTAGTGATCTAGCACAGAAACCTTTCTTTCAATCACTTCTCAAAGTTTCTCTAACCCTCTGCTTGTGTTTGTATTGCATTTAACTGAAGCTGTTTATCAAAGGCTTTTATAGTAGTTACAACAGTTGAAAAACTACTTTAACTTGAGAAAAAAATCAGTGTGTGTGTGTGTGTGTGTGTGTGTGTGTGTGTGTGACCCATGTGTCATAGCAGGCATGTGGAGCTTAAAGGGCAACCTCAGGTGTCAGTTGTCACTTCCATCTTGTTCAAGACAGAGACCAGCTAGGTAAGCCATCACACTTCTTCATCAACAGGCAGGGCTTCTCATGGCTCCACCCCCTAATTAGCACAAGGGTGATGGGATTGCAGACTTGCACTTTACATGTATCCTAGGGATTCAAACTCATATCCTCAGGCTTGTCCAGGAAGCCCTTTACCTACCGACATCATTCCAGTCCTATTCTAAGTTGTTAACCCATTTTCTACCTCATATCAGCCCAAAGAAGCTGGGTTGATAGAATCTATAATCCTTCCCATTTTGGAAATGAAAAGTCAGATGTGGAATGGTTGGTTAGTAACCACACCAGATCTCACAGCTATTAAGTGACAGTCAAAATTCTATGGGTTTTTGTTTGTTTGTTTGTTTGTTTTGTTTTGTTTTTGTTTTTGTTTTTGGCTCCAGAATCTATAACTATGTATCATCTCATAGAACACCAAGGTTTGCATAATATGATTCAAACATAACAAAGAATATAATGACATCATAATTAATGTAACTTGAAGCACATGTTTAGTTTCCACTCTCCATGATCTTCACCCTTGGCGACCTGATCCACATAGCAAAAGAGAAGATTGTAAAATATTAGTAATTACACATAGCCTGCATTAGCCTAAGTGAAATCTTCCAGAGGATTCTCATAGCTCATAAAATTAAATGTGCACTTGCTATTATAGTGTGTGAAACAATCTGCCCATCACAGACTCTACTTCCCAGGCTCCAGAGTTTTTTTCATTGCAAAAGGCCCTCTAGTGATTTGTTTTCTTTCTGCATTGGAGTCTTTGATGGCTTCCTCTTCATCATGCAGATGTAGGTCAGCTTCTGACCCTACTTGTCACAATTCTTCTGTATTTCCTGAATAGATCCTTTCCACATCTTTTTCTTGAATGTCCACCATAGTATTTATCTTTAAAGCTATGTTATTTGTTCACATTTTATAACTATCATTCCCCATGCCTTCATGAGAAGCATAATACAATAGAGAGAAAAAGTTTGTCCAGTGCTCTTTTATGTGGGAGTGTGATAAGACCTAGAACACAGGGACATTTTCAAGGACACTATTGCTCAACGCTCTGCATTTAAATAAAATAAATGGATTATCCAAGGAAATAAGTTAGCTGAAATCTCCCATTCAGTCAAGGATAAAATTCTGTTTACCTGATGAAAAAACTTCACTCTAATGGTGAACATAAAATGAGAGATTTATGAAACTCCCTAACCGTTAGAGAATCAATATAATGAAATGCACAGAACTTTGAAGTCAAACAGACCTGCTTAGAATCCTAAAATCGTTAATTAGAGGCTTTATGAATGAGGGCAAATTATCTGATCTATTTATGCCACACATTCTTCACATTTTAAATTAGGATAATTATAAAGTGCACAATGTATAGATTAAATAAATTAGCTTCTAGTAAACTTATCATGGAAGTTGCTGTTCAAAAAATGGTAACTGTAATTATTACCACTATAAGAAAATTAAAGTCAGATTTCCCTTCATTTATATTGAATCAATAGATAATAAACATACAACCAGAATTATCAGTTTCAAAGTGAAATCACTCTTTTATTTGCCTAAAATGTTTTGTGGTATTTTTTTATTAAGACAATTTGGGGAGGGCAAAGGTGTTTCCTGAACACACTTTGGCATTTTCTCTGAAAGTACAAGCATAAAGAAACAGTTGCTCAATTTCAAATGATGAAAATTTGAATCCCATCAGATATATTTTATGAATGATGTTAGAATAAGAACAAAATTAAATCATTATGGTTTTCTTCAGCTAAAATGCAAGCACATAAATATCAGCCAATGTTTTCAAAAGTATGGGTCCATCCTATAAAACTATCTAAAACATTCCTATGTAAAAGCTCAATCCATATCAATATTCAACTATAAAATTTGTAAGACAACATAATTCATAATAATAATGCCATGCAACCATATCCACTTGTCAGCTCAGTGGACATATGGAACATAACTATATGGTTCCATTATTTTGGTGACATCTTGGATAAGTAAAAGGAGTATATACTTTTTAAGAGAATTATTTGCCCCTACTTAAATGACACATTATATATCATTTAACTGTTTTGATTATAATATACCCAAATCGGTCATCCTTCAGAAAGCTTATAATTTATGCTGACATGAACAATATCTGAGGATTCTTCGATTCTTCTCTAATCAGCCATGACAATGGTGCTTGAATTATTTCCCAAGCTCATAAGTAACTCATTGGTCAATACTTCTTACAGTTTTTCCATATTTTAAATCAATTTTAGTTCATTTGTCATCTCTCCCAGAATAAAAATAAAATACCTCTTAATTTCTTTTCCAACGTAAAATTTCACAGACAAAACAAGTTAAACAAAACAAAACAAAACCACTCATATTTCTGAACCTGAAATAAACATTGACTGTTAGTACAGTCAATTAATTGTGATTGACCAATGAAAGCAAAAAAATAGACATGGGTTAGACTAGAAACGTACTTGGTTCTATCCTGGCCACGTAGACCTGAGATGCTGAAATAAATTCTGGTTCCTACTCTAGATTCCTGTTATTTCATTTCCTCTATTTAACAGAGACTGGAAACCTGAAGGTGTTACCAAAACTCCAGTCCAGGAGCTAGAGGGATGGTTTAGCTTTTAAGCACAATGCTTGTACTTCCACAGGAGCAGGGTTCAATTCCTAATACCCACCTAGAACTCCAGTTCCTAAGGATCTAATACCTGCTGGACTTCTTTGACACAAGATACAAATTTAGTGCACAGATATATATATATATATATATATATATATATATATATATATATATATACACACACACACACACACACACACACACACACACACACACACACAAAATACCTATGTACACTAAAGAAAGAAACAAAGAAAGTATTGAAAAAGAAAAGCATCAAACTCTTGTCCAGACAGAAAGCCCATATGAAGTTTGAATTGGATCTCTATATCTTCATGGTAAAAAAAAAAAAAAAAAAAATGTTATATGTAGTCTTCAATTTTGGCCTACCTCCTAAGTAATTTTAGGGTCTCAGCTTATTAGGGGAAAAGTTGAGGTTAGTTTGGGGTGACATCTCCCATTTCCCAGGTAACACTAGGAAGGTAGACATCTTGTTTACCACTTTCTAAAGCCTCCTGATCAATAGGATAGACTCTACTTCTGACCCTGGGGAAAGACTTTCTAATCACATGCTATTGTCTCTTCTCTAAAGAGTTAATCCAGGGAGGACTGTCAATCATCTAACCTGGAGTCCAACTCCCCCTCCCATTTCACCCCCTCCCTGTGAGAAATCTGATTCACCTGAAGACATGTTTAAAGAGCTAGGAAGAATAATTATCCCTTTGGTGAGATAGTGTAGTGATCCTCCCTAGAACCTCACCTCCACGTAATTGCTTGCAAACTTCTATCATATAGCATTGCAATTTCTACCCCCAAACCCCTGTTTTAAATACTGTACAGAACCTGGTTAGGCTTTCTGCAAATTTCTGGGCTTTCTCATTTGTTTGCTGACACTCTGTTCTCTGCCATGAGGCGGCTCACTGATCTCCATTGCTGAACTCGTCTTAGACCCAGTTGAAAAGCTGTCACTTTCTCTTTTTCTCTTCCCCATGCCCTTTCTCCTGTCTGCTGCTAAGATATCTTATCTACCTTGGTGTTCTCAAACTCTACCAAATCTGTCCTCAAGCTTTCTTCTGAGTCTGTTTCTAACTTTTCACTAATGACAGTAGGCACTCAAAGAAAGGAACCCCAGTATCCTCTTTAAAATATTTGACAACCCTTTATAACAAATAGCTGGGTAACAGTGGCAAGCATAACTCTTAAGTGTACCTACCTAGGAAAGTCTCCAAGCAAGATATTCAGGGCAATGACACACACCCCATCCTCACTGTTTCATAAGGAGTGATCTAGCACTGTGGCTATCTATATCTAATGCCCATTATCTGCAGTCTTATAACAATTCCCAAGCAGGAAGATTTTAGAGATGTCAAAACCTAAGCAGGAAATGAGTTGGAGTAGATTTTTCATTTCTTTGCTTATTAGTCTATTTTGGGAAAGCAGTGTCATTGGAGCCTGCAAGCAATGTTTCTGCAGAACAGAATTTCAGTGATAGTGCATGCATACAAAGGGTTATCAGCTATTTTTAACATTTCATACCTAAGAAGAAACTTGTCCTTGGCTCCTTCCCTTAGCATATACGGTCATCCTCATCACAAGCTGACCCCTTGCTAAAGAAAAGCCTTCTTTCATAGATAGTTTCCTCTCCAAATTAAATCTCTCAACTCACAGTGTAAATGTTCTTAAGGGTAAATTGTTTATTTCCCTGTTTTAGAAAAAAAATCAACGAACTATATATATATATAAAAAACCAAACAGCTAATGGCTGGTGAGTTACAGTTATCAAGCAGGCTATGAAAAATTTCTCAAATATAAAACCCTCTTTGCTATTCCTACCAGACTCTGCACTCTGGCAGCTGTGTGGGTTTATGACTCTAAAGTCTTCTGGATTTTCTTGAATTAATCAAATTGTCGTTTTTGTCCTCTCTGGATTTTTCATTGATTAGAAGTGAATGTGAAAAGGGGTTTTAATATTTTATTTTATTTTAGAGTCTATTTTATTCTATAGTCTGTCCAGGAAGGAAGAAAATATTTAAAAGGTCCAAGCAAGCAAACTGTTAAACTGCAAGCAATGAGATACAGCCCAGCTAGCTCTCTTTACAGGAGGCATGGGAGGCATTTTCCTGAACTGTCTGGGAAACAGCTATGTAACGCTCAGGGATTGAGGGAGTTGAAGTGAGAAGGCACAAAATTGTAATGCTTCCCAGAGTGGTCTAGCTCAGCTCTGTCCCCCAAGGCACCTCCCCCTCCCCCTCTGCCCCTGCTCCTCTAATGAGAATACATTAAACCTTTCTCAATGCCCTGATGTGCTCTTATGCCACAGAATCCTTGCATTGCAATGCACACTGCTGTCCGAGAATTTCTAACATTATAAAGTGAGAGAAAATGCTTTCTAGACAGCTCATTCAGCCCTCCCCAGTTCTCAGCAGGGATTTAAGTGTGTCTACTTCTACTGAAAGTAAATGGATGCTTTTGCCCCCAACTAAAAGGGACTTTTCCCCTGTTTTTTCCCCTTACAAAGGCATCTGTCTATTCTCCCTGAATCTCACTCATGAACTGTGGACATTGTCATAATTTGGAATTGTAGCCTACGCACACATAGTTTTTGTATTGCTTTATAATACCTTTGCATTCTATTTCCTGTCACGTGTTGTGGATTATTGTGAAGCTCTTCGTAGAGATAAAATATTTTGCACAGCTGGGAAGGCTGGATGTGCAAATTAATTCTAGAAACAATTCTATCATTTAATTTCAACTTTAGTTTTATATTCTCTTAACTGCAGGAATCAGATATTCTGTCTCCAAAAACACGTTTTATAAATTCCACTAACCTACTTCTTGACACTTCAGTGGAGATGCTGTATGGGTAATTAACAAGAAGGGGCCTGTTCTTAAGGATTTTTTAAAAGAATACTTGGTCTATTCAGTGTTCTGAATCTCTGAATTTTCTGTGCATGGGAAAATGCCTTCTAAACCCTCCCTTTTTTCCGTTACTCAGCCCTAGGAATTCCGGGGACACCAAACAGCACAAGAAATAACAGGCAACAGTATGAAAACTCTTCCATGACCAGTGGTTAAATGCTGGTCAGGAATCAGGCCAACTCTCAGATCCCAGCTAAGGTCCTGGACCACACCCCTGCTGTCTGAGTTTCAGCATCGTCTATGAAACAGTGACCGGATAAAAATGAATGCAGCTATTTGTGACTTTAAGCCTGGAGGAAGTCTGGCTGACCTGGTCCAGGAAGGATATGTGGAGGTTTATAGTTTCAGGTTGGCTAGGTGACTCCTTTCCAGCTGTTAGAAACGTAAAAGGAACTTCTACTTCTTTGAGCAATACTTAAAAGCTCAGAGCTGCAAGTTGGAAGAAATGTAGCATTCAATTGTTAGGCTTTCAGCCAACGGATGGCTAGCAGGGCTCCTGCAGCTTGCGATCATATGACAGAGGCTTGGAGTTGGCTTAGGGTGAAAAAAATAATGGGAAGTGAATTGTTAACTGCCACCTGGGCAGTGGAACTCCAATCAAAATCAGAAGACCAACCAGCTAGACTTGCACTTTTCTTGCCTTGCACTTCCCTGGGCTTGCTTCTGAGCGGAAAACTGTGCCCCTCCCCCTTCAGGCAATAAATGACCCACTCCATCGTCTCAGACTGTCTCTCTGACACTGATGGGGCCAGTCCAGAGAGAAGCAATCAAGCAGTGTTAGCTGCCTCGAAGACAGACCCGCTGAATGAATGACTTGCTATTTTTTTCTTTGCTTCATTTGATTTTTTTGCCAATTATTTCTTGGTCTCCATCCCATAGGCATAACTTCTATCTCATATAATGTATTCAAACCAGCTGATATTATTGACTAACATCTATGTACATGGAAATAGGGCAATGTGTTGACAGTCAGGACTGGATAATAATACAGTCCTTGCCTTGGATTGAGCAGGATTTTTCTCCCAGGTCTGTGATAAGGTCTATATCCAGGAGAGTGGGATGACAGAGTCTTCCCAGGTGTTCACTCAGATCTGAGTGTGTCCTTGGTTATTCCATGCTCCCAAAGTCCATTTCTAGTTCTTCAAACCAGAAGTAAATTCACTAAACCCAAGAGCATAAGGAGAAATATAAGCTCTCACAGTAGTTTATTATAAAAGTTGGTACAGTGTGCAGAAAGTTACCAAATACAGAAGTGCCAACTTCTAATTGGGAAAACAAGGGACAAGCAAATGAGATGTGCGACTTAAAGCTGATACATTCACTGATCAAACTCTTCCATCAGCGTGCACACACACACACACACCATACATACACACACACACACTTCTCCTTTCTAGTGGCAGGAATGCACAGCTTCTACAGATTCCCTCAGATTTGTGCAAACAGAGGTCTCATTAAATCCCTAGCTTCCCTGCCTCCACTTTCTTGAACCTGAATGTTTGAGTGGGCTGAATAAAAAGTTTATAGGTTATCCAGCATCCTGATACTTCTTTCTTGATAATCTTTCCAGTTGCTAAAGGATGAATGCTTGCAACCTTCATTTTAGGAGCCCATTGTGAGAGTCATCTGGCTTTCAGGAAGCAAGAGCTTCTGACAAAGGCATTAGCTAAAAGCAGATTTTCAGTTTCCCAAGTTTGTATAAAATTGACTTTGAGATTGTATTGCTTATTGCTCTCCTTCCTTGAATGAAATCCTCTCTCTCTCTCTCTCTCTCTCTCTATTTGTGCTCAGCTTGAACATATTAGAAAATAAAAGTCAATAAACACATACCTCAGGAAATGAACCAAAGAAAAAAGTAATGTGCTTGGCATATTTTAGTTAGATAATTTGACAAGGAAAATTCCAGCCTTAATTGGATACCTTAATTATTTTTTTTTGCCAAAGTAAACCTCTATTGATAAGGCACAACTCAAATGCACCTTTTGCTTGCTGTGATTATTCCTATACCAAGGCTAAGTCATGAAGGCTGGTGCTTCCTCTCTTCTTTCTCTCTGTCCTCAGCTTTTATGTTTGCTTAGGATGCCAGAGAAAATAAGAAGGACTCAGAAGGCATTTCTCCAATATAGCTACTTCTTTTTCTGAATATTAGTAATCATGGGAACTTTTTATAGAACACGTAAAATTCAAATTAAGCCTAGGGGAGACAATGGGCCTTTGTGTATGTTGAGTGAAACCTCCCGCTCCTCTTTGCTGTCTGAACATATTTCAGCCTTCTGTCAAAGTGTGTCCACTCTCACCTCTCCTCTGGCACTGCTGGCTTCTCTCCAGTCTCCAAAACTGTGTGTTTGACTCTCATCTGACACCTTTATTTGATAGAGTCACAACACTTCTTTGCATAATAAGCAGGCGCTCCCTCCCCAGTGGAAAGGTAATTAAAAAAATGTTTAGATTTTTGTTTCCATAGCTGTAACAGTATAAATGAAACTTCTGCTCAATTAGGCACCAGTGTCAGCGAGAGGGGGAAGGGAGCGACGATGGGTCTTTTAATAAGGGAGCAAGTTCAATACTTATGCCTCAGCCCTAGAGATCCCGGTTTGTGATTCTCCCTCCCCCAAGGAAAGGAATCTTTAAATAAAGATGTCTTCATCTGAATTGACCACCGTTTATAAAAGCAAATCTGGCTGGGGCTGGGCTGCTTGTGCTGAAGGAACATTCCTCCCCATTACAGCAGCATTTGCACATTTATAGGAAGAATAAAGGAAAAGATGCGTGATACATGTGAAGCAGCCTTCTCTCTGCCATGCAGAGAAAGAAGAACTAAAAGGATTATAAAAGTTCAGATTAAAATGATATAAAATCTAGCATTTGGCTCCAATACTAGCGCCTTGGTCCTCTGAAGCTAATCTGTATGCACTCTGTGACCTCCTCGCAGCGAACCCTGCTAAATATATTATTCCCACGGGGGCTTTCACTGCTGCTTGGTGTCAGAAATCAATATGTATGAGGCGCGTGGATGGGAATTTCTAATAGATCTGCCTGGCCCTGTGCTGCTTTTCAATATCTGCCTTGGACTATTAGTGCCGGCTCGGTGCCTGTGAAATAACCGAGATAATCTTTTAAGGTGCACTGTTAAGGTGGAACCTAAATGTTGCTGTTTCAATTAAAACAAAAATTATATTCATAAATCAGTCAGTCGGGTCTGTGTAACCTTGCATAGCCACTATGGAAAGCTGATTAAAAACAAGGTGGGATTTAAAGCTTTGGGGACCAGAATGCTATTTTTAACTTCTGTTTAGAGTTCAGAGAAAAGATTTAGCATTTTAAGGCTAATGATGTGTTTGGGGGAGGGGGATCAGATCAGAAATGAAATTTAGAAGGCTCAGAGTTCTTACACCAAGAAATGCTCGTTTGGTCATCTTATATAAATGAAAAGAAAAGGGGAAAGAGAAATATGCAGGGATAGCAAAGCGTTTCCACTATAGTAGATAAGAATACGTCTGTATATTTCTTCTTTACATAATTTGTTCTCATGGAAACTATTGCACAGGTGAAGTTGATAAATAGTTTGTGAACTAATTTCATCATCCTATGCAACTGTGCTAGGTCCTTCTTTGTACTTACCTATGAATAGCTGTTTGGAGAGAAGAGTGAATGAGAAAGTAGTTCATTACAGTTCCATGTTACCTACCCTTAACCAGTGAGCATCTTCTTCAGCAACTAATTGTCAAGGCCTTGGGCAAAGAGCTATGGGTCTGAGCTGTTCCAGGAGTGTGGAACCAGGCTCTTGCTTCCTATTGTTTGCTTCTTTGTTTTAAACCACTACTACTCCAATTTAATGCATAGGCACGCAGCACCTAGAACTGACTGGGGAACTTGTTTTCTCATTATGGGCAGTAGACGTATCAACACTGGTATGGAGAAGATGGAGGAAGTCTGCAATCCACACATACATGCATCTGACTTTTCATATACTGAGACTGGGCTCAGTCTGGTACAAGGTGTGGCACAGAGATCTCTCACCTAAGAAGGTGTGGGATCTGTTTTCTTGTGAACTTATCACCCCACCAATGGACAAAGAAATAGAATGTAACTCCCTTTTCCCTATTTCTCTTCTTCACACTTCAGTTAACACAATACAGTCTACCTGACAGCTTTCAGCCACACCCCCTGGCTCCTTGTCTGGGATTCCCTCAATTGTGTGCGAGGATTTAGTATCCAGTCACTAAGGTAAGACTCGCTATGTTGGAAACAGCCAAGAGAAATCAGAAGAAGCCATGAGGCCATTAAGAAATTGTCTTTGTAAACTACCACAATCTACAATATTAATTGTATTAATTGTTTAAAAGTGTATATTCTAATTATTTGTTTTATAGAATCAAATATCTCTCTCTCTCTCTATATATATATATAGAGAGAGAGAGAGAGATATATATATAGATATCAGGAACTAATCTGACAGAGATACAACAACTGTCATTCTGCACAAGTCTGGACAGCACATAAGAGCTCATTTTCTCTGAGCTTCTCTTGTACATTTGTTTTATTTCAGGGATGTACTTCTAGGTGAGTAGAAACTGCACTACAGAACCATTCAAAGAAAAATGTATGCTAAAAGCACCAGAAAACCAACTGCTCTGTGGTTCCTTTGTGAAAGAAATGGAATTGTATTGACTCCCTTCATTCAGATTGTCAACAGGCCCCATGAATGAAAAACATAAACCTTTAAAGTTATATACCATTAAGTGCTCCCTCTCCTTTTCACTACCATGCAGGGGAACAAAAATACTCAGTTTGACTAGGTACAGGCAGCCATGATCTAGAGATCCTCAGTAGTTCAATTTCTTTAGAGTCCCTCCTTTCTGAATTGCTCCCTGTCTCAATTCTCCAATTAAGGAGTCCTGAAAACAAAGAGTTCTATATGTTTTCTGTGTTTCCCAGCCAAGTGTGATGTGGTGAGGCTTTATCTATAGGCTTGAGTACTAGGAGAGGGAATCTTGATAGAATTTTATAGGTGCTTAATGAATGTAACACTTATAAATGAAGGGGAAGAAAGCCTATTCAGTTTTGCCAAGTGTCTGCTTTTACTAAGAGTAAATATTAATACATTTCATTGATGACAAAATCAAGGTAAAATAACATTTTCAGTTAAAAATATGCATTGTACATGTGTATATGTACATTGTATGGGTGAATGGAAGAGTCATGTCTCTCCTTCTATAATGTGGATCCAGCGATCAAATTCAACTTATCAGGGTTGACAGCAAAACAGAGCTATCTTGCCTTGCCACTCATAAAGAATGAACATATGTATATGTGTGAGTCTGTGTGCGCGTGCTCACATGCGCGCGTGCGTGCATGTGAAAGTAGGTGCAGATACCTTTAGAAGCCAGAGGTGTTTGATACTCAGGGAGCTGGAGTTATAGGCTGTTTTAAGCCACCCCATTTGAGTGCCAGGAACCTAATTTGGGTCCTCTGCAAGAGCAATGGATACTCTTAAAAGTTAATCCTTCTCTCTAGCCTGAAGAATAATTTATAAGTAATTTGTCTTACTCTATTGGTGTCTAAATATAAACAAATAGAACATGTAAAAATAACAAACTATACAGTTAAAATTATATATATATATATGATATATATTTATATATCAGATTGTGTCATGAGATCTGTCATAGAACACTTAAGAAATTGTGCTGTGGTATTATAGTCTTTAAAACATGCAATGCCCCAAGAAACACTACTTTTGCTTTAACAGATATTTTTCCAAAATATTACTACAAAATATTCAAATCTTGATTTTACAATCATTATCACCAAAATAAATTTTACCACCTACCCAAATAAAAATAATGCATATTTAATTATTTCTGCATACCTAGAATTAGAGATATACAAATAGAGCATCCAACCACCAAATAAGAAGATAGTGTCAACTCACATTAAAAGGAAAATTCATATCTTGACATTTTGTGCAAATCTAGACAGAAAAGATTTTCTTCCACAGGATTCTGTGCTCTACCTGTGAGATGGAAACTTATCCAAGGGCGTTTAAAAGCACTTATTAATTTCAGTTGGAAGAAATTTCCTGTCTTTCTTTCTGTTTGTGCGTCTCATCTCTTCAGTCAACATTTCAGCCAGCAAGAATGCAGTTTTTGACTAAATAGATAAAAAATAGAATACAGAGAAAAGAGTGTGCAATAAAAAGGTTGCTTCCCCTGCGAATGATAAATCCATTACAGCTCTTAAGCCCACCTTCAGTCCCTAACGTTTGCATGGATTCATGGGAATATTTTATTGATCATCAAACTTCCCTCGGTGTAATAATAAACCAAAGAGTATGGCTTAATGATCACATAGAGTTTATATTTAAGCAGCGAATGATACATAATAAAGCATGTACTAGTATCCTGTAGAACAGATGTTAAGCCTGTTGACTATGATGGTCACAGAAATGTCCTACCACACAATAGTTGCTGAGTTCAATGTCCAAATGGGGGTGGGAAAGCACTCAAGATAATTTTAGAAGTGTTTTAACAAGAGAAACTAAGTACAGATGTCTTGGAAGAGCCCTAGAGCTAAAAGAAGAGCAGAGTGGTCAGTGGCATAGTATAAAAAAGAGAATGACCCAGTGCCCAGCAAGCTGCCCCTGCCCTGGGATGAAGTGTGGAGCCTGGGTGAGTCTAGTGGAGACAGTGCTGCTGAGATGCTGGAAAGCCAAGAGTATGCACAGCTGAGCAGTGATTGCATTAAGAGTGCACCTGGAAAGGAGCCAGGATCCCCTTCTGAGAGAATCAGGTCCTGAAGCCTGGACCAGGCAGGAACAGGCCTCTTTTCATCTCTTTGTCTCCCAGAATTCTACTACGTGTTCCATTGGCTAAAACCCATTAGAAACCCGATGACAGCAAGTCAAGAAAAGGAGCTTGCAGGCTTTCAGCCTACTGGTTACATGGAAGAACAGTGTGGATGGAAATGGATCTGGGAGACAAGGCAAACATACAGCACAGTAGCTTTTCAAACACCAAGTGCTGAATGAACTACAGAAGACATTAACCTTACAGAGAGAGGATCAGTTGCCCCATCTAGAACCATGTGCTAAACTCCAGTTGTTTCCTAATCGGAAGCAAAATAATTTGTTTTTCAAATGAAATTTTAACAAATATTATTGTAGATTATGTGACAATATCAATCACTTAAATTATGAGTGAAAATATATGATGATATGTGATGCAAATTATTCTGCAGTTATTGAAAATAAATAAAGTTGTCCTGACAACAAAAATATTTGTCTTCAAGGATTCTGCTGACATTTACACTCGGGTTCCATAAAATTCCAGTTGAATGTTAGACACTTTTCCTGATGAAGCAATTTTTTATATCATAGAGTTTTTAAAAGCATTTAAGCATTTTCGTTCTAATAAAAAAAGGTTTATTTGAGAATTACTCCAAAATTATTACACAAATCAGAAGACCCATAACAATAAATATTTTAATAAAATAAATCTTATTTTTAATATAATTCATTATAGCAGACTTAATATAGACTCAGACAATATTCTATTTATCAAAATGTGTGGTAAAAGTCTTAAAATAAAAAGTCCCATAGTACATTTAAGATGTTCCGTCTTGGTTTATGGAATGGGACAAGACAGTCTGGCTTTACCATGGTAATCCTCTGTCTAAACAATTTCAAATATTCTCTATAAGCTAAAGCAAAAACTACCCAGCCAGCCTAGAATTCAATGATTTCTAATTGAAATGTAAGGGATATTCCAACCACACCCTCCAGGATTTATGCTCACATTACTTTAACTTCAATTCATTGCTCTCTCTCCGCCTAGCTTTCCCTCATCTAGAGGCAAGCATGGAAAGTCAATCAAAGCATTAACCTACTGAACTCAAGTTTTCTGTGATCACCATGACCAACACAGTGCCCTGAGCACTGAGTTCTGTGTCACTTAGAACAGAATCGTAGATAGTCATGACCCATCTATCCACTGAGTCTTTAGGATACAGTCATTAGTGTTTTCACTTATCATTTAATATTTTTTCAGCACTTTGTTCCATCAGGTAGATGTCATCCATGTGATGACAGAAGAGGAATGTAGATCCTTAGTCTACTACATTTTGCAACATCATGGGTAATAAATATTTACCTAATTTGATAAATTATGTGTTGACTCAGAGAGAGTTTAGGAAAATCCTGATTCATTCCTACAATGTACTCTACCAATAAGTATACTCAGAAGAACCTATAAACAGTTAGGATAAAACATATTCATGTATTTCATGTATTCTGTTTGCTGGGTGCTTTGTTTCTACAGAGCATGCTTAGTCAAAATTTCTAAACCAATCTCCCGAGAGAGAGAGAGAGAGAGAGAGAGAGAGAGAGAGAGAGAGATCATCTCACTTCCTCCAGGTTAATCCAGATTTTTGAGATCTATTTCCTATTTGCCTAAGATATAGCAGGCACGGTCACACCACTCCTGTCTGTCTACACATCACAAGCATGTTTTCCACTATTTCAAAAAGATGTAACTAGTATTTTTTAATGTCATAAGCCTTCAAGGCAAGACAGAAGTGAAGAAAACTTACTGCCCGTGCTCACAGAAACAGAATACAGGCTTGCTGCCAGTGATCCCATCATGACTATCACCAAATAAAAAATTGCTGTACAGTTTTGCAACAGGAATGTCACCATTTTTTTGGTGGGGCCACAAGAGATCAGTGACAGTGAGCCTAAAACGCCACCTTACACTTGGACCAAAGAGGGCATAACTCCCCTCAAAAACAGAAGAAAAATATCTAATTTAATCATTTTTCCAGTCTGCCCCTACAATATCTGGAGGAAACCAATCAACACACACAGTGTGGAGCAGCCGATTTCTCCTACCACTTTCCTTCCATAAAAATAATGAATTTGATGGGGGTAAAGTAACAAGATGAATCTAGCCAGGAGGCTTCTAACAAACCCTCATTCATCATGCTTGGTCTTTCTGTCATATCACAGTTTAGCCTGAGAATCCCTTTTCCATTTTGGCTCAGAGACCTTTAGACACACTGGCTCATTAACTCCACGAATGCTGTGTAAGCCAAAGGAGACAAGTAACCCAGTGCAAGGCCTGGGAGCCAGTCACTGAGAAGCAGGCAGTCCACCAGATACTCAGGCATACCTGATGTACACCTTCTGAGCACATAAGCCTGGTCTGCAGCTTGTTTCCTTGTCTCTTCTCTGTTCATGAGTCTTCACATAAATGCAGTGGAATCAAGCAGCAACTGATTCATGATCTAGAGAAGATATGTAGTGCCTAGATCACCAATCAGGATTAAAAAATGAAGAAAAGAAAAACCCTAAGATTAGCTGCAGATGGGCATGGGTTTACTAGGTCACTGCTGGCTTCATCTTTTATTTATTTATTTATTTATTTATTTATTTATGTTTTACACTCCAGATTTTATTCACCTCCTGGTCCACCCTCCGACTGTCCCACATCCCATACCACCTCCCTGTACCCCTGTCTCTACGAGGATGTACCCACCACCCACCACCCACCACCCACCCCACCAGACCTCTAAACTCCTTGGAGCCTCCAGTCTCTTGAGGGTTAGGTGCATCTTCTCCGACTAAACCCAGACAAAGCAGTCTTCTTCTATGTATGTGTTGGGGGCCTGATATCAGCTGGTGTATGCTGCCTGGCTGGTGGTCCAGTCTTTGAGAGATCTTGGGGTCCAGGTTAATTGAGACGGCTGGTCCTCCTACAGGGTCACCCTCCTCCTCAGCTTCTTCCAGCTTTTCCCTAATTCAACCACAGGGTTCAGCAGCTTCTGTCCATTGATTGGGTGCAAATATCTGCATCTGACTCTTTCAGCTGCTTGATGGGTCTTTCAGAGAGCAATCATGATAGGTTCCTTTTTGTGAGCTCTCCATAGTCTTAGTAATAGTGTCAGGCCTTGGAGCCTCCCCTTGAGCTGGATCCCACTTTGAGCCTGTCACTGGACCTTATTTTCCTCAGTCTCCTCTCCATTACTCTCCCTGCAGTTCTTTCAGACAGGAACAACTATGGATCAGAGTTGTGACTGTGGGATGGCAATCCCATCCCTCACTTGATGCCCTGACTTTTTGCTGGAGGTAGGCTCTACAAGTTCCCTCTTCCCACTGTAGGGCATTTTGTCTAAGGTCCCTTTGATTCCTGGGAGTCTCTCACCTCCCAGGTCTCTGGTACATTCTGGAGGATCCCTCCAACCTCCTACCTCCCAAGGTTGCCTGTTTCCATTCTTTCTGCTGGACCTCAGGGCTTCAGTCCTCTCCCCCCACCAACCACATCATGTTCCCCTCTTCCCCTCTGTATCCCCTTTCCCACCCAAGTCTCTCCCTCCCTTCCCCCTTGTGGATTTTGTGGCTAGGTTGGTATCCCCATCCCTCCACTGGGAGGAAGTCTTGCCTAGTTATGGGAGATGTTTTGTGTTTTATATCCCTTATTGCTAGGAGTCTTAACTAGGGTCACCCTCATAGATTGCTGGGAGTTTCCATTGTCCTAGAGTTTTGGTTTGGTCCATAGATACCATCTACCACTGAATCCAGTTCTTTTTCCCACCATCTCTCCCCACACTTGACTCTTCTTGTTTCCTTCCCCACCCCTTCTCCCATCCAGTTCCTTCCATTTATCCACTCCAGAAGTCTATTTTATTTCCCCTTCTCCATGAGATTCAAGCATCCTCCCTTGGGCTATACTTGTTACTTTGCTTCTCTGCGTTTGTGGATTGCAGCATGGTTATCCTGTACTTTATGGGTAATATCCATCTACAAATGAGTACATACCATGTTTGTCTTTCTGGGTCTGGGTTACCTTACTCATGATGAACTTCTCTATTTTCATCCATTTGCCTACAAATTTCATGATGTTCTTACTTTTAATAACTGAATATTATTCCATTGTAAAAATGTTACCATACTTTCTTTATCCATTCTTCAGCTGAGGGATATCTAAATTGTCTCCAGTTTCTGGCTATTTCAAATAAAGCTGCTATGAACATAGTTGAGCAAGTTTCCTTGTAGGGAGGTAGAATGTCTTCTAGGTGTGTGCCCAAGAGTGGTATAGTTGGGTCTAGAGGTAAAATAATTCCTAATTTTCTGAGAAATCACCAAATTTATATGCAAAGTAATTGTACAAGTTTTCACTCCTGCTAGCAATGGAAGAGTGTTCCCTTTACTCCACATCTTCACCAGCATGTGCTGTCACTTGAGATTTTGATCTTAGCCATTTTTATGGGTATAAGTGCAATCTCATAGTCATTTGATTTGCATTTCCCTGATGACTAAGGACCTTGAACATTTCTGCAACTTTCCTCAACCATTAGAGATTCCTCTGTCAAGAATTCTCTGTTTAGTTCTATATCTCATATTTTAAATGCATTGTTTGGTTTATTGCTGACTAATTTCTTGAGTTTTTATATGTTTTTTATATCAGCCCTCTGTCAGATAAAGGGTTGGTGATGATATTTTCCTATTCTGTAGGCTGATGTTTTGTTCTTTTCACAGTGCCCTTTACAGAAGCTTCTCATTTTCATGAGGTCCCACTTACTATTTGTTGATCTTAGTGCCTGAGCTGTTGGTGTTCTGTTCAGGAAGTTTTTTCCTGTGCTAATGTGTTCAAGGCTATTCCCCATTTTTCTTCTATCAGATTTAGTGTATCCTGTTTAAATGGAAAGATCTCCCATGCTATTGGATCAATAGGATTAGCATAGCAAAATGGCCATCTTATCAAAAGCAATATACAGATTCAATGCAATTTCAGTCAAAATCCCAACACAATTCTTTACAGAACTTGAAAGAACAATTGTCACCTTTATATGGAAAACAAAACCCAGGCTACCTAAAAATAATCCTGTACAATAAAAGAACTTCTGAAGGTATCAGTATCGCAGATCTCAAACTATACTACAGGACAATAGTAATCAAAGCCACATGGTATTAAATGAGTAGGTTGATCAATAGAATAGAATTGAAGACCCAGAAGTAAGCCATCACCCCTATGGACACTTGATTTTTGACAAAGATGGCAAAACAAAGAATACATCTTCAAGAAATGGTGCTGGTCTAGCTGAATGTTGGCATGTAGAAGAATAAAAATACATCCATATCTATCACCCTGCACAAAACTCAAATCCAAGTGGATCAGAAATCTCAACATAAAATCAGATACACTAAATTTGATAGAAGAAAAAATTGCCACAAATAACTTTATGTCAAATGTATTTACAATACTCTCAAATACACTTTTATTATTTCTAATCCTGAAAATAATTAATTTCAAATAAGTGATCATATTCTGAACAAGCGAATGACTCCATTTAGATCAATCCCAAATACCAGTAAGTTGAGCTTTCGAATACAGTCACTATAAAGGCTAGAAGTAGAGGAATGCAAAGCTGACAAAACCTGAAACCTGAGTCTTCCTGAAGCTGTTCATCATGTCTCAGCCTCTCATCTATCTCTGTTTTCTCCCTATCTGAAGAGATGCCATAATCATTATAGAAACATACAGCTAGTGACTTCATCTTCACTTTCACACACATACTTGGGGAAGTCATATTAAGAAAGCATCTTCATCAGTTCTGATCTTGATTAACTAGATACTCTCAATGTCTAAGCCACTATTGTGTAGTCTAGATTTTGAATTCTAGCCTTGATTCAATATATTGCATTTATTCTAAAACACAAACAAGTATTTAAAGCAAATACCCATGATGATTGGGACATGCAGAACCCATCCATTTCCTGTGTTCTACCTATTATTTTTACTTGGTTGGCTGATTTTAATTTTTCAGACAGGGTGCCATGTAGCTCAAACTAGTGTCAAACTCACATTGTAACTGAAAATGACCTGAAATTTCTGATCCTTCTGCCTCTACCTCCTCAATGTTGGAATTACAAGTATGAATCAAGATGCCAAGTTTTATTGAACTCAGAACTTTGCGCATACCAGGCAAGCCCTCTACCAATTGAACCACATCTATAGTCCTTGTCTAGACATTCTTTTAGAAAAGACTATTTATTCATTTGTTGTGTGTTTTGCATGTTTATGTGAACACACATGTCCCATGTCATGCATGTAGATGTCAGAGGACAAATTTGAGGAGTCAGTTCTTTCCCTCCTCTTTTATGCAGGTTTTGAAGAATGAGTTTACATTAACTTGCCCAGCAAGAACCTTTTCCCACTGAGGCACTCAGCTGTCCTCTATTCTATCTATTTTTAAGGACAGGCTAAGTTGTCTAGGACACTCTAAATATGACATTCACAAATCAGCCCAAAATTGTCCTCTAGGAGAACTCTAACTTGGAATAAAATGTCCTTTATAAGCTGATGCTGCTCTGACCCCTCAACTTTACTATTTTAAATTGTAATGTTAACTATGTTAGTGTAGCTGAGAAAGCTATAGGTTTATCAAAATTCTTCTTAACTTTCAACTGTTCACATAACTAGACTACCATTCCTAGCATCGCATGCCATATGAAAGTGCATGTAACAAAATATTGACCAGGTTGTTATGTTTTATCACTCTGAAGAGACACCATGACCAAGGAAACTTGTAAAAGAAAGCATTTACTTGAGGTTTGATTACAGTTTCGGAGGGTGAATTAATGACCATCATGGTGGGTAACATTGCAGCAGGCAGACATACATGGTACTGAAGAATAGCTGAGAGTTTAAGTCTGACCACAGGCAGCATTCATAGAGAGATAGAAAGACACTGGTCTTGGCGTGGGCTTTTGAAACCTCAAAGCATAACCCCAGTGATACACTTCCTCCAAAAATGCCACGCCTCCTAATCCTTCCCAAACAGGTCCATTTGGAGCAGGAGAGATGCACCATTTCTGTGATAAAGAAGCTAAGAAAGGGCTGTACTTTTCCTTGATATCTTTTCTATCAACCAACTACATAAAGAAGATTAAGAAACAAGAAAAGAATGAGTAAGGTGCTCTTATTAAAACACTTGCTTAGTCTCCTGGACCCTAGAATGAATCCCCAAGTTCAGGAAAATAAGTATAGAGATATAAGACAAAGGCAGGCTGAATCTTTGCATCATTATGTGTATCAAGAATATTGGCAGTGCATTAGCAATTAAATGTTAGCTTAGTAGCAAGTATTTTGCCTTTAGGTTGCTCAAAATCTTTTCCCTAGTTACCCACTTTTCCTGAAAAGTTAGCATTTATTGCACCCTAAGTATAGCAAGTACTATTGACTGTCCCTCTTCACTGTGTTCATTTCTCTTACACACAGCTACCAAATTTCAGGCTCACCAAAACCTCACTTCTTCTGAAAGCCTTAATGGACACCTAACCTCTCCCAAACCCTGATCTATGTCCCTTCCATAGAAGACCAAACATCATAAACATCATGTTCTCTCATTTTTCCTCTCTCTCTCTCTCTCTCTCTCTCTCTCTCTCTCTCTCTCTCTCTCTCACACACACACACACACACACACACACACACAGAGGCACTAGCAAGCCTATCACTAACTACTCCTGTCACCTAATTGGGTTGCATGTTCAGCAACTTATCAGGAACTAGTTCAGAGTGAACATCTCAGCACTGTTGGGATTCTGCCATGAACCTTCACTTATTTTTAAATTGGTAAATTTCATCTATTAATCACAGTTGTCATTTCTGAATAAGAAATTTACCTCTTTTTAAAGTTGTGTTTGTATTTTACTAGCATTATTATTGATTTTTGTTCATGCATTGATTAAAAGCTTTCAAAACATTAGAGTCACATGAAACAACAAAACTTTCAAGTGTACTGACTGCCTCAACTCTACCCATTTATACACTCTGATGTTCTGTGCATTTTATGGAATGAGTGGTCAACCAGAGGTCTGCCTTATGCAGAAGATACTGCATTGCATGATCATCATCTTCCCTTCAGAACACTCCTTCCAAGGAGTTTCTTTTGTACATTAGTAGGTACCCTGCTCTTCTTTCTAAACACAAAACACCTGGTTCCATCACTGCAGAGAAAATCTGTCAAAAACTACTTGTCTAACTGAGCCTAGCCTCACACTCAACTCAGAGTTTTCTGTGCCACGCTTCCTAAACTGTATGTAGTGTCACTAAAAAACAAGAAATGTGGGGAAGACAATTCACTTATCATCCTGCAGTGACAAACCTCTGTGCCTGGCTTCTTTGTCACACTGGTTGATGCTCCTATATGAACAGCCAGCCATGAAGGAAATTTTAGAATAATTGTCAACTCATCACTTTTTTCTAGATCTACTGTCTTCAGCTCTCAGAGTAACTGTTCTCATCCTTTCTTGATATGATTCTTCCTCACTAGGCTTTCAGACTGTGATTGTATGTAGATCATGCTAAAATATTTTCATCTCCAAATGCTGTACATGCAATGATACTATCACATGGGAAACAAATGAAGTTATTTGAAAGGCTTTCATTAATATTTTTGCTTTGTAAATCCTAAAAGATTATTCAACATATCTGAATCTCTATTTTCTTACATAAAATTTATGAAAAAATGTTTACATGCTCAATTGTTTTGATTTTAAATAATATATACTTTAGAGCTCTGTTTCAATGTTCAAATAATAAAATTCAAGGTAATAAATTGGATGTTTTTAAAACCCAAATATTAATGCTGTATATAAAAAATTACCAGTATTTGAGAAATAAATTGAAATGCCAGCTGAAAAAAATTATGCCACTATAACCCACAAATTTGATACAGAATTAATATAAAAATACATAAGAAACTCAATTGTACAGCAAGAAAGTATGTAATGTACTCTACCCAAATTAAAAAAAAATTAGATATTTCTCAAAATAAGCATACAAGGGATATATTTTAAAATACTAAAACTATCATATAATAAATCAATCTTTCTACTGAGTCTATAATCAAAGGAAATAAAATTGGTACAAGGAGAAGTTATCTGTTGTATCCTACAACATTATGCACAAATCAACAAATGCACAAGTCAACAAATGGCATCAACTAAAGTTTTCATTTGTTAATGAACTGGTAAAGAAAGTGTGGAACACATGCACAATTCATTCATAAACAGAGAGATTCCTGTCATGTATAAGATAAATGAAGCTAGTGGAAATCATCATGAATGAAGAAAGTTATACACAGGCAAGGACAGCATAGTGTCCCTTATATGTGGAATCATTAGGCTTTATAGAAGTAAGTGAGAGAATCCATGATTAACAAGCAGGGTTCAGGATTTTTTAATGAATCCATGAGATTGCCAACTTGCTGGTGACATGATTCAAAATTTCAGTTAGGAGGAATGAATTTATTTATGAGCTCCATACACAACTTGGTGAGTGTAGCATAATAACTAAAACATAGTTTTAATTTTTTAATTATTTATTAATTATATATTATGGCAAGATTTATTTATTATTCATTTTTACTATTGTGTGTGCATGAGTATGTGTGTAGGTATACACACCACAGTGGATATTCGGATGTCAAAGGCCATCTCTTGAGAGCAGATTCTCTCCAGCTTACATTTTGGAATCTGAAGATTACGTTCAGTTCATCAGAACCCCGACCAAGAGCCTCTATCTAGCCAGCTCATCTGCCTGAAACATGTAAGAGGTCTATAAAGCGGTTTTACTATAAAAATTAAAATTATGCAAGGTGGCACATATGTCAGCTAGATTTTCTCATTCTATAACACACACACACATATATATATATATATATCAACACACACACAACATATATAATATATATTTATATATCAATACACACATATATATCACAGCATCATATAATACATGAGAAATATTCATACATGAGAAATGTGCACAATTTTACCTATTATTTTGATAAGAGAGAGAAGAATGGGAGAAAGAGAAAGAGAGAGAGATCACTAGTTACTGACTGCTAAATATATTCCATTTCTCTGGTAAGTTTTATATTTAGCAATTATATGAAAATATTATAGATTATGGAGTTATTAAAATGTGAAAAAATATTGCTTTACTATGACTGTTGTGTGAACACAGGTCCTTAAATCCTGCAATATCTGTGACAGACTCAACCCAGTCTGATGACCTATCCTGAAAAGGGACAAGCTGGAACGACTTCCAGCCTTCGTGTAGAGATGATCTAATTAATCAACTTACATGCTTCTCTCTCAATTACTATCTATTTGACTTAGTCAAGTTTTTAACTTTTCTAAGTTGAAGCTATAAACAACCAAATGTTTCAACCTTCATCATTACTTGAGCAGGGCAATTGTAAAAAGCTAAGTGGATTATGTATTCCACCAAGACACAGAGGAAAGAGAACAAACAGCCTAAAGAGGTCTGTTCTTCCCAAGATGGAGTCTGAGCACTGCTGTTGGGATCCATGTATCAGGAGAAGCAGGGTCTTTTTCTTTCCAGTTTCCTTGAGCTTAGGATAGCTTGTACCCTCAGAGCTGCATCTTCTCAGAGAGGATGCATTATCTATTTCATTAAAAGTTGTAGCTAGCTGAAGCTCTAATTATGAAACAACAATGAAAACCAAAGCTGAACACAGAACTCTGGAATACCATACACATACATCTATCCAGCTAACCAACCAAAAACCCAAACACAAGATACTGAGAACCCAGGAAGAATTGAATCATTCTAACAGCTCTCATCCAAATATTTATAAAGCATTTCTTTCCTCATAAAATGCATGAATAATGAAATAATAAAATCAAACATTGACATGACAACTGACTGAACACAGGCACCATTTGGTTTTGTGATACAAAAACACAAATTTATTTTTATAAAACTTACCAGAGCCTTCAGAAACATTCCCAGCTTAGAATAGTTTGCAGACATCTATCACTGGTCTTCTAAGTTTGTTCTCCAAGATAGAAAATAAAATACATGGCAATGTTGCCCAAAAATGTATTAATAAAGCCATATTAATAGGGTCATATGGGCAAAATAACAGCATCCATTGAAAATAAGGGCAATTTAAAAGACACTTTACATGTCTAGCCACCTCTTTATGTGGTAGATTTACTATACACAAATCAATTTCTAAATGTTCCTGCATTTATAAGCATGAAACAAAGTCAATTTGTTTAGGAGATAATTGTGAGAATACTGATCACATTAATCAGTTTTACCAGCTATCTAGAAAAAGGAGAGAAATATCTCTTTTATGTGCTTCCAGAGAGTTCACCATAGTAGTCTCCAGTAACTATCAATACTGAGACTGTGTGTGCTTCCACTTTTCCCTTGTGATTATCTTAGTCTGTTGCTTTACAATTAGAATATTTTTGTAACCCATCCAGGGAGAGTCCTGTACTATCCATTTTCTGAATTCATCAGTATCATCCAGTGGTCTCCTCTGTTTCTCCTACCCATCCTGTCTCTCTAGCTGAGAACCCAATACTTTATCATAATCACTATGTGTTAGAAACAGGTTCTTTGCACTTACACCTAAATTTCCACCTACATGAGTTTACAACAGTAGTGATGAACATAATTGGGACAAAATTCTCTGCCATGTTGAGAGATATAATATTTTAATAAAGACCATACACTTCATAGGACTCTTCACCCCAACCCGTGAGGAGTGCAGCTAACACAAAAGTACACTCCTGTTCTCCTAAACTTGTACTTGCTTCATTTCTCTCTCCTCTTTGCCAAGCACCTAACCCTTCTTGCCCTTACTCCAATGCAGACCATGGCTTTGCTGCCTCTTTCATTTAGAAGATGGAAGTTATTGGGAAAATCTGCTGAGCCTGCTTCTAATTGGACAAGGGAAATCTCCTTGACTGGTTTCTCTTCTCTTCTGATTGCAAGATACATGTTGTGTGGCAACTCCACTTTCATTCACTCTGTTTCTTTAAAGTGAGCATTAGGGTTTTGGCAAGTACTCAACAATTGGTCTTAGAGTGTGTGTAAGGGCTTTATTGATAAACTCTTTTATTTTTAATGTTATGAATCTGTACAGTGATTTTTTTATAAAAGTCAGCATAAATTATTATATCGCGCATCACATATCTAAGAAGAATATTCTAGTTTATGAGTTGTGTTGCATAATGCATAGCAATAGCATTAATCCAATGACCCTTATCTTTGCATTTTCCCTCACAGAGCATTTCCAGAATATAGTCTTAGCTTGTGATTCAGAGAACTGTCATGAGTGTGTGAAAAGAATCCTGATATAAAGGCTATCTCCTATTTTCAAATTGAATTCACCATCTGTACCTTAGTGTAATACTAAACTAAAAGTCAAAATTGTGATTCTCCAAGGAGGTGGAAGTCTTAGATCATGCTTCTTATAAGTCATCGATAATGGGCTTCATATGGGAGAAAATTTAACAATAATAAGAAAATACTAGAGCAGTAGACAGAGAATAAAGAATAAATCAAGTTTATCAAAATATCCCATATATACACATATTTATGTATGTATGTATATGTTTATACATATGCATGTGTATATACTAATTCTTATTTTAAAATAAAAATAAATAAACAAAAACATATCTAGATCTTAAGAAATACTACAGAGTAAAAGCTAAGAAAAAATTGTAGAACTGAAACCCAGTGTTCAAAGATGTAAAATAAGGTAGTATTCCTCAAAATAAAATGTTCTATGAAGTGACACATTACTGAAAGTCAATAAGCATTTCTATCACTTGGTTCATTTCTTATGAGTCCCAGAGTACTTTGTCTACTTTTTCCTGTAATTTAATATTGTCCTATATCCATGTTTGCTAAAATAAGGACAGTGATGAAACTATGTGATAGGGAAAGAATCAAAGGTTTTGGATAGTGTTCTCATTTTTACTGGTTGGTAGTGTTCAATGTAAGTTTACCTCTATAAACTAGAGTGTCTTCATTTGTAGGATTGAAAATGTAAGATGTCTCTAACCTTGGTATATGGAAAAGAGATGATGAGACCCATGTCAGTGACTATTGAAAAGCCTACCATGTCTTTTATTCCAAATGGCTGTTTTAAAATCACATCTTAGATTTTGCTCTACTGTTCCTGTCATCAACAATTACTAAGCATCCTGAACCATTTTTACGGCAGGAGTAATACCTGCTTTGTAGTGATGCTCAAATCTACATCATTGGTCCAGAGCTTGCTTCTGAAAGTTTTTGCATTTGGTAAAGAAACTCAACCCCAAGTGAGTGAGCTAACTTACCTCCATTCCTGTTTTACCTCAGAACCTATTCTTTACTTATAACAAAATCGCCAAGGCAATGACCTAAAGATCTCAAGGGCCCTCTTTTTCTTCACTACCTTTCTCAGCACCCCAGCAAGTTTTTGCCAGTCCTACCCTAGCATGTCACTATTGTTGCAATCAGCTTCTTATCTTCTTTTTATCTTGTTGTTATCTGTATATTCTGTCTTCTCCTTGCAATGGGACCATTGTTATCAAAGTGATATGTCTAAAGACACTACTAATTTGTCCACTCTTCAGAGTATAATCTTCTGTGGCCACAAAATGAACCACTGAGATATTTAGATTTCTCTAAGTACATACTACTTGTCATAAGTTTCTTTCTATTGTTATGATAAACAGTATAATCAAAGAAATTTAGAATAAAGGATTTATTTGGCTTACAGTCTACAGTCTATCATGAAGGGAAGTCATGGTAGGAGTCCAAGGCAGAAACTCAGAGACACAAATTGAAGCAAAGACCGTTGAGGAACGCTGCTTCCTGGTTTGCTCTCCAAGCTCATGTTCATTGACCCTTGTCATACATTCCAGACCTACCTATCCAAGGATGGCACTGACTACAGTAGGCTGGATACTCACATGTCAATTAATCAAGAAAATACCTGAAAAACTTGCCTACAGGCCAATCTGATGGAGGTATTTTTTCAACCAAGGTTCCCTCTACCCAGTTGACCCACTTTGTATCAAGTTGATGAAAACCAAGACATTATTCTCTCACTGTAAGCTCTAGTTGTGGAGAATTTACAACCTGCCTATTCATGAAATAACGCCCCTTCAGAATGGGTCATCTACACAAGTACAGACCCATCCTTTCTTTGGTCAGTCCATGGGCAGACAGACTCCATAATACCAATTGCCTTTTTAGTGGGGCTTCTATGAGCATTGCACCTGATTCTACAACAGTTTTTATAACTTACAATTTTTTCCTGTCTTTTGGTTGTAGCTTTACATCTCAGTGCCTTAAAGCCAACAACTGTTATCTAATTGCTCAACCTCTACATCAGTTAGTGGAAACTGATGCTGCAAACACTTTGTGATCCAAAGAGTCTTTAGTAATGCTGCTCACTTTTTCAAGAAGCTGAGGCAGCAGGTTCACAAGTTCAAGGCCTGGTTGGGATTCAAATGTAGCCTGGGTAACTTAACAAGACCTTGTTTTAAAAGTGACATAAATAAATAAATAAATAAATAAATAAATAAATAAATGGAAGGTGTTATAAATGTATCCCAGTGGTGAAATAACCTCCCAGCATCCAATCCCCAATGTTGCTAAATACATGAATTAATAATTGAATAGACTCGTCAAGGCATGCAAGCTGGATTTTGAGAGGTAAATAAAGGATTAGTCTGAATTTGGAAAATAACACAGAGTAAAGGACATCGTTCCAGACTCAAGGAGAGCAGCAGTACTGAATGAGAAGCATGTTCCCGTCTATAGAGATGCTGAGAGTCCAAAACAAATTGCACAAGGAAAGAACAATAAACTTCCCTCCTTGTCAGTGTCCTTCTTCCATATTTTCCAATCCAGTATGTGAGAGGAAATGCACAGTCCATTACAGATGTCCTAGAAGAGGGGAACAATGTCCTGAAGCACAGCAAAACAACAAAGGAAAATATATAGTGCAAAATCTAAAGGATCTCATAGATACTAATGGCTTGCATGATAGGTGTTGAATGAAAATTCACTGAAGGATTCTTTGTGGGCCACTAAAATCTTCGCAAAAATGGACAATGAAGAGTTAAACACAAATGCTCTGAAATAGCATTTCTGCTAGCTTTCTACAGGATTATGTTGTGCAGCCACTTAGCTGCTTCAGCAGAGAAATGCTTTAAAGGGAAAGTGCAGGAAACACTGAGAAAAAAAGGTTTTGTCATGTTTCCCAGGGGAGAAATGTGTTGCTGGTGGTGTTACCCAGAAGGCGGTCCTCTTTGACAAAATGGTGAAGACAACCAAGGGTGGATGCAAAGAAAACTCATAGGCTCTGCATATAAATGCAAATAAACAAGTATCCACAACAAGAGTAAGGATCCTAAGTAAGAAACTGCAACAGCCAGTGTGAAGGGGGAAGGGAGCTTCTGTAGAAGGAAGGCAGAATGACTAAGAAAGAATGAGAAAACAAAGGACTAAAGTGAGATAATAAGGATTTACAGCAAACTAGGGGGCAGTGGTATCAGCAGGAAAATGAGATGTCTGCAGAGGGAATCTGTAATTCTCC
Source organism: Rhynchomys soricoides (assembly GCA_019843965.1). Lineage (NCBI taxonomy): Eukaryota > Metazoa > Chordata > Mammalia > Rodentia > Muridae > Rhynchomys > Rhynchomys soricoides. Next base: position 775,677 of record JADRCH010000052.1, read on the forward strand.
CACAAAACTCAGAACAACAGTGAGAGCCATGGAACAGCATGTCTGCCAGAGTGGAAAGGCTCTCCTGGAAATGACAGTTTGCTCATCAATCAGAATGTGCAAGGATGATGTGGGCTCTAAAGAAAAACAAGGAAATAGAACAGCAAGATGAAAAGGAATAGCTTGAGACCCATCCCAGCCGAATCAAGACTAATGCATTCCAATTAGTTAGAAATGCTGTTCATTAACCGTACATGTACAAATTAATTCTTCACTAAACTGATTATCATTTTAACATTTTGTGTGTACAGAAGTAGCTTCAGATAAATCATATAGTTCGTTAAGCTTCTAATCATGAGTGGCTCAAAATATTACAGGCAGGTATTGTCTAAGGGAGGAATTTGTGACTTCATAGATGCAACCAAAGAAAAGACATGTGAAACCATGTGACAGAGCCAGGAATGTGAACTTTGGTGTAAGACAGAACTTTATGTCAATTTCTGCTGTAGTGGCAAGGAGCTATGTAAGCTTTGTATCTGTTTTAGCTTCAGGACAATGCTGGCCCCACCATGAGAGCCCTCCCATCACTGACATCACTTGAAAACTTAGATGGTTAATGCAAGTTTTTTTTTTTAATTTTCATATTTTATTTACATTTCAAATGTTTCAGATCTCCCCTTCAGAACCTCCCCATTCCCTCCGCCTTCCCCCTGCCAATATGGGGATATTCTCCAACCTACCCTCCCGCCCACCCACCCACTCTCATCTTTCCTCCTTCTCATTCTCCTATACTGGGGGATCTAACTCTCTCACGCCCAAGGGCCTCTCCTCCCCCGACGGATAACAAGACAATCCTCTGCCTCATTTGTGGCCAGCGCCATGGGTCTCTCCATGTGTATTCTTTAGTTGGTGGATCAGTCTCCAGAAGTATCTGGGGGTCAGGCCAGTTGCCACTGTTGCTACCTCCCTGGGGCTGCACACTCCCTCAGCTCCTTCAGTCCTTTCTCCAAGCCCTCCATTTGGGATGTCACACTCAGAACTACTGTTGCTGCGAAGTGACTCTTGGGTATTTCAAACATTTGGGCTAATAACCTCTTAACAGTGAGTACATACCATGTTCATTCTTTTGTGACTGAGTTACCTCGCTCAGGATATTTTCAAGATCCATCCATTTGTCTACAAATTTCATGAAGTCATTGTTTTTAATAGCTGAGTAGTATTCCATTGTGTAAATGCACCACATTTTCTGTATACATTCCTCTGTGGAGGGACATCTGGGTTGTTTCCAGCTTCTGGCTATTATAAATATGGCTGCTATGAACATAGTGGAACATGTGTCTTTATTACATGTTGGAGCATCTTCTGGGTATATGCCCAGGAGTGGAATAGCTGGGTCCTCAGGTAGTATTATGTTCATTTTTCTGAGGGTCCGCCAAACTGATTTCCAGAGAGGTTGTATCAGCTTGCATTCCCACCAGCAATGGAGGAATGTTCTTCTTTCTCCACAGCCCCGCCAACATCTGCTGTCACCTGAGTTTTTGATCTTAGCCATTCTGACTGGTGTGAGGTGAAATCTCAGGGTTGTTTTGATTTGCATTTCTCTGATGACTAAGGATGCTGAACATTTCTTTAGGTGCTTCTCGGCCATTCAAGTTTCCTCAGTTGAGAATTCTCTGTTTAGCTCACTTCCCCATTTTTTGATAGGGTTATTTGGATCTCTGGCGTCTAGCTTTTGAGTTCTTTGTATACGTTGGATATTAGCCCTCTATCAGACGTAAGATTGGTAAAGATCTTTTCCCAATCTGTAGGTTGCCGTTTTGCACTATTCACAGTGTTCTTTGCCTTACAGAAGCTTTGTAAATTCATGAGGTCCCATCTGTCAATTCATGATCTTAGAGCACAAGCCATTGGTGTTCTGTTCAAGAACAATTCCCCTGTGCCCAAGTGTCCGAGATTCTTCCCCACTTTCTCTTCTATTAGGTTCAGTGTATCTGGTTTTATGTGAAGGTCCTTGATCTATTTGGACTTGAGCTTTGTACAGGGAGACAGGAATGGATCAATTCCCAATCTTCTACATGTAGACCGCCAGTTGATCCAGCACCATTTGTTAAAGATGCTGGTTTTTTTCCACTGTATGGTTTTAGCTCCTTTGTCGAAGATCAAGTGACCATATGTGTATGAGTTCATTTCTGGGTCTTCGATTCTATTCCATTGATCTACCTGCCTGTCACTGTACCAATAACATGCAATTTTTATCACTACTGCTCTGTAGTACAGATTGAGGTCAGGGAGGCTGATTCCCCCAGAAGACCTTTTATTGTTGAGGATAGTTTTTGCAATCCTGGGTTTTTTGTTATTCCATATGAATTTGAGAATTGCTCTTTCTAGGTCTAGGAAGAATTGAGTTGGGATTTTGATGGGGATAGCATTGAATCTGTATATTGCTTTTGGCAGGATGGCCATTTAACTATGTTAATCCTGCCAATACATGAGCATGGGGGATCTTTCCATCTTCTGAGGTCTTCTTCAATTTCTTTCTTCACAGACTTGAAATTCTTATACAGATCTTTCACTTGTTTGGTTAGAGCCACACCAAGATATTTTATATTGTTTGTGACAATTGTGAAGGGGGTCATTTCCCTAATTTCTTTCTCAGACTGTTTATCCTTCGAGTATAGGAAGACTACTCATTTGCTTGAGTTAATTTTGTATCCAGCCACTTTGCTGAAGTTGTTTATCAGCTGTAGCAGATCTCTCGTGGAGTTTTTCGGGTCACTTAAGTATACCATCATATCATCTGCAAATAGTGATATTTTGATTTCTTCCTTTCCAATTTGCATCCCTTTGATTTCTTTTTGTTGCCTGATTGCTCTAGCTAGAACTTCAAGTACTATATTGAATAGGTAGGGAGAGAGAGGGCAGCCTTGTCTAGTCCCTGATTTTAGTGGGATTGCTTCGAGTTTCTCTACATTTAGTTTGATGTTGGCCACTGGTTTGCTATATATTGCTTTTACTAAGTTAAGGTATGCTCCTTGAATTCCTGATCTTTCCAAGACTTTTATCATGAAGGGATGTTGAATTTTGTCAAATGCTTTTTCAGCTTCTAATGAAATGACCGTGTCGTTAGTTTCTTTGAGTTTGTTTATGTAGTGGATTACATTGATGGATTTCTGGGTATTGAACCATCCCTGCATCCCTGGGATGAAGTCTACTTGATCATGGTGAATGATCATTTTGATGTGTTCTTGGATTCGGTTTGGCAAGAATTGTATTGAGTATTTTTGCATCGATATTCATAAGGGAAATTGGTCTGAAGTTTTCTTTCTTTGTTGGGTCTTTGTGGGGCTTTGGTATCAGTGTAACTGTGGCCTCATAGAATGAATTGGGTAGTGTTCCTTCCATTTCTATTTTATGGAATAGCTTGAAGAGTATTGGTATTAGGTCTTCTTTGAAGGTCTGATAGAATTCTGCACTGAACCCATCTGGTCCTGGGCTTTTTTTGGTTGGGAGACTTTTAATGACTTCTTCTATTTCTTTAGGGGTTATGGGACTGTTTAGATGGTTTATCTGATCCTGATTTAACTTTAGTAATTGCTTTCTGTCTAGAAACTTGTCCATTTCCTCCAGATTTTCCAATTTTGTTGCATATAGGCTTTTGTAGTAGGATCTGATGATTTTTTTAATTTCCTCAGAGTCTGTTGTTATATCTCCATTTTCATTTCTAATTTTGTTAATTTGGATACTGTCCCTGAGCCCTCTGGTTAGTCTGGCTAAGGGTTTATCTATCTTGTTGATTTTCTCAAAGAACCAGCTCTTGGTTTTGTTGATTCTTTGTATAGTTCTTTTAGTTTCCACTTGGTTGATTTCAGCCCTTCATTTGATTATTTCCTGCCTTCTACTCCTCTTAGGTGTATTAGCTTCTTTTTGTTCTAGAACTTTCAGATGTGCTGTTAAGCTGTTAGTGTATGCTCTCTCCAGTTTCTTTTTGGAGGCATTCAGAGCTATGAGTTTTCCTCTTAATACTGCTTTCATTGTGTCCCATAGGTTTGGGTAAGTTGTATTTTCATTTTCATTGAATTCTAGGAAATCTTTTATTTCCTTCTTTATTTCTTCCTTGACCAAGTTATCATTAAGCAGATCATTGTTCAGCTTCCATGTGTATGTGGGCTTTCTGTTGTTGTTGTTGCCATTGAAGACCAACCTTAATCCGTAGTGATCTGATAAGAGGTATGTGATTATTTCAATCTTCTTATATCTGTTGAGGTTTGTTTTGTGACCAATTTTATGATCAGTTTTGGAGAAGATACCATGAGGTGCTGAGAAGAAGGTATATTCTTTTGATGAAGGATGAAATGTTCTATAGATATCTGTTAAACCCATTTGGTTCATAGCATCTGTTAGTTTCACTGTGTCTCTGTTTATTTTGTGTTTCCAAGATCTGTCCATTGTTGATAGTGGGGTGTTGAAGTCTCCCACTATTATTGTGTGAGGTGCAATGTGTGCTTTGAGCTTTAGTAGAGTTTCTTTTATGAAAGTGGGAGCTCTTGCATTCGGGGCATAGACATTCAGAATTGAGAGTACTTCTTGGTAGATTTTTCCTTTGATGAGTAAGAAGTGTCCTTCCTCATCTTTTTTGATGAATTTTGATGGAAAGTCAATTTTATCCGATATTAGAATGGCTACTGCAGCCTGTTTCTTGGGGCCGTTTGCTTGGAAAATTATTTTCCAGCCCTTTACTCTGAGGTAGTGTTTGTCTTTAACACGGAGGTGTGTTTCCTGGATGCAGCAAAATTCTGGGTCCTGTTTATGGATCCAGTCTGTCAGTCTATGTCTTTTTATTAGGGAGTTGAGACCATTGATGTTAAGAGATATTAAAGAATAGTGATTGTTATTTCCTGTTATTTTTGATGTTGTTTATATTGTTTGTGTGGCTATCTTCTTTTGAGTTTGTTGAAAGATTACTTTCTTCCTTTTTCTTGAGTGTAGTTTCCCTCCTTGAGTTGGCGTTTCCCATGTATTATTCTTTTTAGGGCTGGGTTTGTGGAAACATACTGTGCAAATTTGGATTTGTCGAAGAATATTTTGGTTTCACCATCTCTGATTATTGAGAGTTTTGCTGGGTATAGCAGCCTAGGCTGGCATTTGTGTTCTTTAAGAGTCTGTATGAGCTCTGCCCAGGATCTTCTAGCTTTCATAGTCTCTGGTGAAAAGTCTGGTGTAATTCTGATAGGTCTGCCTTTATATGTTACTTGCCCCATTTCCCTTACTGCTTTTAATATTCTTTCCTTGTTTTGTGTATTTTGATGTTTTGACTATAATGTGGCGGGAGAAATTTCTTTTCTGGTCCAGTCTATTTGGCGTTCTGTAGGCTTCTTGTATACTTATGTTCATCTCTTTCTTTAGGTTTTCTTCTATAATTTTATTGAAGATATTTACTGGACCTTTAAGTTGGGAGTCTTCACTCTCTTCTGAGCCTATTATCCTCAGGTTCTGTCTTCTCATTGCATCCTGGATATCTTGGATGTTTTGGGTTAGGAGCTTTTTGCATTTTGTGTTTTCTTTGACTGTTGTGTCCATGTTTTCCTTGGTATCTTCCGCACTTGAGATTCTCTCTTCCATCTCTTGTGTTCTGTTGGTAATGTTTGCATCTATGACTCCTGATTTCTTTCCTATGTTCTCTAACTCCAGGGTTGTCTCCCTTTGTGATTTCTTTATTGTTTCTGTTTCTGTTTTTAATTCCTGAATGGTTTTGTTCATTTGTTTGATTGTGTTTTCCTGTAATTCTTCAAGGGATTTTTGTGTGTCCTCTTTAAGGGCTTCCAGTTGTTTACCTGTGTTCTCTTGTATTTCTTTAAGGGAGTTATTTATTTCCTCCTTAAAATCTTCTATCATCCTCTTGATAAGTGATTTTAAGTCTGAGTCTTCCTTTTCTGGTATGTTGGGGTATCCAGGGCTAGCTGTGGTGGGAAAGCTGGGTTCTGCTGAAGCCAAGTAGTCTTGGTTTCTGTTCCTTGTGTTCTTGCCCTTGCCTTTCGCCATCTGGTTATCTCTGATGTTAGCTGGTCTTTCTCTCTCTGGCTGTGGCTTGTCTTTCCTTTGAGCTCAGATGCCAATAATCCTGGGAGACCAGTCCTCTCTTCCAGCTGTTCTTCAGCTCCTGTGTCTGGAGTCCTCCTGTTGCTGGATCCTCAGTGTAAGTGGGCAGGTAGCTTTCTCCCTGCACTGCTTGTATATAAGGAGGCTTTCTGGGTCAGGTGTGTTTCTCTGGCCACAGGTGGAGGCAGGCAGATGTTAATGCAAGTTAATACTGTGCCTGGCACATGTGTGCACCCATGTCCTAAACTGCGATTTCTATTAGAGCTTACTGTTCATGTGATTTCCATGAAATGAGAAGGAAACATGAAATGTTGATACTTACAGACTATAAGTTATTTCAGAAACTTAAGATTCTATCATTATATGTAATTATTTGTGATATAGAGAGATTGACTTTAGAAGTGGTTGAGGGTGACAATTCTTAGATCATCAAGAATCCATGTGTATTCTGGCTTGCTATATAAATTCACAGCCTTATTGTTATAGCAATAGATAAATGCAGGCCATTATTTTGTAAATTAGTTATGTATTTGTAAGTAATCTGCAATATCATAATATATCCAGTTATTTCTGCTATTTTAAGCTATATTTTCTTTTCTCTAAGGCTTGCTGCTTGCTCTATTGTAAAATATGGAAATATAAAGACAAAATATATACTTGATTATACAATATCAGGTAATTCCAAAATAAAATAAAACTATGAACACCAAATATAGGGGCTTGAAATTACAGAAAAGAAAATAATCACTATATGTTTAATGATTTGTACACCAGATATATTATATGTATGTGTTTATGTATGAAATATTAAAAGTCTTGAAATTAAATTAAAGAACACGTATTTTATCTCAGTATAGGAACTAATATTTATATTTATTACAAAGTTTATAACAGTTACTGTCTCTTTTAGCACCTTATTACAACATTGCAAAATACCCAGGATGCAGGGCATTAACACCACCACTGTTGACAATAAGAGGAGGGTGACCAGCTCGTCTATCAATATAATAGTACAAGCAGCAACTGTGTATTTCACTCTAACAATATGGAATAGAGACACCCAGTAGTGTTTTAGGTGCATATTGACATCTAAGAATGTCTGAATGAATAAGTGAGGCTTAGTATGACCATGATAACAGTATCTTAAGAGTCAAACACAAGGAATTCAAACCTCAGTGACTGATCATTTTAGCTGGATAAAATATCTTTGTAAATATAATGGATGTCCTTGACTGAAAGAAATTAATGGATTTTACATATTGTATTAGTGAGTTGGAGCCAAAACAATCCAAACTGCCTTTCACATTCTCATCATATGCCCTTCCCAGGCTAACTCACCCAACAAATGAAAGAGAGAGCCAGCCAAAGTCGATTTTTACATAAAGTGATGGATTTGCCTCTGTTGTGGATGGCCCTGGTGCTGCCTATATTTTGATGTTAATTCCTCTTTCCCGGGAGGGGTTGTCTGGAAAGAGGAATGAGTCACATTCTCAGGTGACCTCTTGTGAAACTTCTCCAATGAATAAAGGAATCAATCACTGGGTTAGTAGGTGGGACTTCTGGGTTGAACAGGGAAGAAAGGAAGCAGGAGAGAGATAGGGGCTTTTGGACAGGGAGAGTGAGAGAACAAGATGTAACTGCTAGTATCTCTTGGTTTACATGGCAAATCCACCAGGATTCGCCACCAGAGGATTTAAATTTAATATGACTTACTAGATTAGGATTCTAGTTGATTCACCCAGCAATTGAGTTACCATTGATTCTGAACTGAGTTTGTGTGGTGTTTTCCTTCATGAAGCTGTTTGACCGGTTTCAGAGAGAAAGGTACAGTGGCAAAGTGTAGGTTTGCCTGATGTGCACCACAAAAGGCCGTGGGGGGTTTGAAGCATGGGGCTGGTGTGGTAGCAACCAACCAATGGGAACTTAGTGAGCCGGGTGGAGAGATTGTGGAGCTCTGAGTCAGAGAGTCTCCACGAGATAAGAGCAGGTTGGCCATTGCCCACCAGTGAACCATCGGCCAGCCCGGGCTCCTGGGCAGAGAGTTGCCAGCAGTAGCGTGGATTCATTGTTTAATATTTTCCGCAACATGCCTCAACATTAAAAGGTCGGTTTTCTATTCTTTATTTTCATATTCTCTATACATGGTGTAGAAAAAAAAAAACTTGTGAGGTATCACTGGGTTACCAGGTAACCAAATTACTGAACACAACTTGGAGCAGCAAACTGGAGGTCTGAAAGGCTGCAGTGGCCCAAGGAAAACATGCCTCCCACCCCAGGATGTTTTTCCAATTCTTTGAAACACAAGTTAGTAAAGCAAAGACAGCTGAGGTCAAATATATGAGCTCTTTTTATCCATAAGTGAAATGTCTTTGTTCTCTATCTAAAATACCTATAAAAGTAAAATCAAAGCTACTCTGCTATCCCAAATCCCTGCATAAAGTGTCATAGTGCATCTTCCTTTCTCCAACACTGTACACCACAACCCTAACTGGCTTCTAAAGAAAAGGTGTAAGAGGGAAATCAAACACGTATATTATTTTAGGAGTTGGACAGCAAGCATGACAATAGATATATAGAGATGATAGACAGATGATAGATAGATAGATAGATAGATAGATAGATAGATAGAAGATAGATAGGTGATAAACAGATGGTAGATAATAATGATAGATAAATAGAATAGGAAGGTAGATATATAGATAGGTGATAGAGAGATAGATATGTGGATAGATAGTTATGTGGATAGATACATAGATGATAAATAGATAGAAAGATAGATAGACAGTGAGCAATAATATTACCTGTTTTCTAGAAAAACATATGTTTTTAAACTTTTTCCTGCTACATGATTATAAAGAATAAAAGAAAGAAATGAAACAAAGCAGGAAGGAATGGGAGGAAGAAGGGATATTTTTAATCTGTGCAAGCTAAAAATTTATTGTACAGAACTTTGTGAATGAAGTTCTAGGCAAAGAGGGATAAAATATGTAATTATGAATGGAGATCAAGTTACCGGGAGAAGTATAGTGCAAACTGGCTGGCTGGAGAATCTAAATCATATGTTGTAGCAAAATGTATTTTATATAAACTGGTTTTTACATATAATATATATATATATATATAATTTATGGCCTTAAGCCACCAAACTCTTGTCTGTGCTGTCAAGACTGGTATTCTGTTTGTTCTTCCCCTGTTCATCATCTGCCAACCTCCAAGGACTCACTCACCTAACCCACAGTCTCCATCAAGGCTTCTATGAGAAGCAAATGGTGTCGGTTCTGGTTAATAATACAGATCGCTACTATAGAGTTCTTTGTCTACTCCTTTCCAAATGGCTACCACAGACACCACATGCTCCTTACCTCCCACTTCTTTAAAAATCTCTAGCCTTGATAGTGACCCTTCACTCAAACCTGTCTCCTGAAACTGGTGAAATGGGTGAGGCAGTGTAGCTGGTATGATTTAAACTGCAGTCAAGTGATACATTGTGTCTAGTTGTAGCAATATCAGCAGTATACAGGAATAGATAAAAACTGTCTAAGGGACCATAAAACCATAAGCAGAGATCCAAATAAACCCAGAAACGTCCCTTTTTTCCAACTTCCTGTAATTTGATTCATTAATAGATTCTACTTCTTTGAGTACTTCCTGTGTCAAGGGCTATATTTCCCCAGTCCACTAGGAACAGAGAATCTAAAGGGCAAAAATTAGAGCATAAACCAAGCTATTTAGAACAAATGTGATAAGAACCACTGCAGTAACATTAAAGGAATGCACCTTAGGCTGAAATTTATTACAAAATACTTCCAAGAAGAACGGGTGCCTGACTATATAGGACTCCGATTGGTGATGAAAAGAAACTCGAAAGAACCCAAACACAGACAATGTAGAGGGCTATTATTTTAGGATATTAACTAAGAATTTCCTCCTATAAAGCATTTCCCTTACTGTTTCCCTGCTTTTTCTTATCTCACATTAGACAACAAGATAAGATTTATACTGTGCGAAGAAAAACTAAAGCTTTTATAAATGAAAAGGCCAGGACTTTTCAGTGAAAACCCCCCAAGCATTCAACAGCAGCTTAGATTAAAGTTTATGTTATAAACAAAGAATAAAGAGCCAGAGCTTCCTTCTCAGACTACATAAAAATTCCAGACAACAGAAAATGGCTAATGATACAGGAAGAAGCTAGAGTTTAGAGGCTAATATGTTCCTTGAAAGATCGCTGCATTCCACTGCATCCTCTCTGTGGAATATATATTTAAACACTTATGCAGTAGTATTCTTATCAAATCTTATTTGAGTAAATTCCTAATTATGTAAGACTTATGAAGGCATCCCTATTTTATAGATATTAACACTAAGTTACAGAGAAATTATGTGAGCTGAGTCATGTCATTCAGTTGAAAATGGCTGAGTTGGTATCTGAATTTTACCATAGGCAGACCTCATAAGCATTGTGTTGAGGGATACCCAGAGTTACTGACGATGTTGCTTCTAGTACAAGTTTGAATCAAGGATCAATAGAAAAACAAGATCAATTATAGAAACAGAAAGCAAACTATTTTTAAGTGAAAGATTCATACCATCTTAAGAAAAGCCAGAGTGTACTACAGGTTTTTAAATGGACACCTGTAGACATAATTATAACAACTGCACTAATGTGGAAGACTTCTTTTAATCCAATTGAAGGGGTATTTGGTAGGTAGAATTACTGATAATTAATATAAAAAATGAAAAGGTCATAAAGTCAAAACTCATCAAAAGGCCCACAGTTAACAATGATCAATGGATATGTATCTGTGGCCATGCTGTATGATTTCATAGTCCTTGATCCATCTATGTTCTTAATTATTCTGCCACTAATGTATTCAGGAACTAACAACTGTATCCAAGCTTATGTATCATGTTATGTTTTACTGAGTTCCCAACTACTGTCCTTCTATCCCTACCTCTGCATTCATTCCCACTGGATTCCCCTATCCAGTGACTAAGCATGGTTCAATCATATACTGCTCTTCCAATGTAAATATTGACTCATCAAAATTCCCCACTGGCCTACCTAAATCTCTCTTAAACTGTACTATGTCTTAGAATCTTTCTATTCAGTTAGACTGTCTCTTTTCTTGTTTAGCACAACTGTCAAACTTACAATCCAAAGCAGTTCTCACTTCTTTCTTCCTCTCTCCAGTGAATCCCCTACATCTCTAACCCATCCTTGGCATCTGCTTCTCTGGGGACCCAAGTAACTTGAGTGGTATGAGACGACAATGAGTTGAGGGGAAAAAAAATCTTAGATGTGGCTCACAAGCCACTCACTCTGCACAGAGAGACAGAGTCCATGGCTCTAGTCCCAACTGATAACATTCTCACAGTGTGATGACAGGTGATGATCTGCTTTGTAGGTGTCATTGTTCAGGGATTTGAAAGGCAGAGGAGTTGTCTGGTTAAGTTAAACTACATTCACACTAACAGTCTGCTGAGGCAGAGAAACTAAGACCCAACTGTGTCCAAATGTGGACCAACGATCTGATAGACTCAAACTCTAGAGATTTCAAAATATCCACCAAAGTGAGACTTGTGTTAAACCCAAAGACCAGATTTAGAAAACCCAGGATCCTTAAATATGGATAGGAAATGCAGAGGAGTGCTCAGGAAGGTCATGTTTTTGTGCAATCCTCTAATACCTTAGAATTTGGAAAGGAGATTTACCACAATCTAACACTAGAGAATGCTATAGAGAAGCCAGGTCTTCAAGCCAACATTAACTGTATACACATCTTCTCGACTTCAGGCACCAAAACCAAACTCAATTCCAACATCATCTAGATGACAGATGTTGGACTTGGTAAAAGAGGGAAGAAATTATTTTCCAATGAACTTTCAAAAGTTAGCTGCCATATACAAAAAAGAGCCCAGGAGGTAACCCTGGGGTTGTTTAACAAAGTGCTTACTCAAAGGGGCTGGGAAGTAAGAACAGATAAGGAAAAATTTATCTAATTGAGAGCATTTTCTCCAAACCTAATTTTCTTCCAATTTAACACTGACAAGAGTCCTAAAGAAGCAGGCAAGTTTGCTGCTCTTAAAAATCAGCTTCGACAGCTCTCTCATAGAACCACACTGCACACAATACTCTCCAACCAAATTTCCCATCCCACATGTACTGTTACTACCCATGTTAGCCACCATGATGCTCTGAAGGTCCCCCACCTTCCACTGTTCCTCAGGATAAGATTTTGTTTTTTGTATTTTGAGTCTCATAATAATCTTTGTTCCTAAGGGGACCTATAAGATTTTATAGGAACAAATACATGGAATACGACTCAAAACTAAGGCCTGGAAATGATAGTATACCCTGAAGGCTAGAAGAGAAAACCTATCTTAACCCAGAGAAAAAAACTGGAAGATGTAAGTTTGGTGTCGAACATAAACAAATACTTTGACATTAGAATAATTTTGGATTGAGAGTATGGACAAAAATATTAGGAATAAAAGATTTTTGAATGTTGTATATAACTTCCTAATCTGAGTTGTTGACATATGTATCCTTTGTGTTAATATACAAGATGGTTATACTGAATGACTTCAGTAAACAAAGACACGTAACAAAGTACATTCATTTTTTTTTCATGTTGTCTTGAAGCCTAGTCAGGGTCACTGCTATTTAGCTGTTATCAGCAATGGTTAAGTTTGAAGTGGTTAATGTATTTGTAAACAAATGTTCTGAAACCATGAATCTATTGGTGCCAGATGAAGTATCACTAGGAAATAGTTACAGAGTCCCATTTGCCACCAAAGGAAAAGGCATTTCTAACGCTGAATTCCAGGTGAGAGAGGAATCACAGTAAGAAGGTTACTTTCAAAGTTGGAAAGCAATTGTTTACTTTAGACTTTTATTTTCTGTAAGGATTTCCTATTTCAAAGAACAAGAGTTTGCTTACAAAATAAAAAAAAATACATATTTTAAAATCATGCCATTATAAAAAATAAACTGAACTAAGTCATGCTTATATGAAGAGCATCTAAAATAGATGATAGCTGAGGATTATATATATATATATATATATATATATATATATATATACATACATACACTTTTTCCAATGAAATATGAGACATCTAATAGTTTGAAATTATGTCAGTGCTTACAGAACATAACTTAGTTTTCTGAAGGGAGCTGGCCCTTTAGAAATGACTAGAACACAGAGTAGTTCATGGAGTTGGCTTCCTTCTCCTAAAGAAGCACTATTTTGATACTGATTTAACAAGAGATTATGGTAAATCTTATAAATCAATAAAATCATTAGTGACCCGGATGTGGTGCACCTGGAGGATAAAGTAGGAAGATGGCAAATTCAAACCATCATGGGCTACACAGTACATCTCTGTTTCCCAAACAAAAACAAGACAAACACACAGCAAAATACCAACAATAGAGATTTGAACAACATAACCTTAAATAAATGAATATTTATTATTATAAATATATTACTCAACTATTCAGTTAGGTTTTTAAATACTTAAAATTACCAGTGTTATCAATGATATAAACAAGAAATCCCTGACTTTAGAATGAATAAAATTTCCTCTTTTAAAAAAATCAGCATTCATATATATGCAAACTTACAATTTACTAATATATTAAAATGGCAAATACTTTAAGAATTTATAAACACAGATATAGACATAGTAATATGTCTAAGGATTTATCTAAGATCTTACACTTATGTTTATGACTACTATAATATACAAATGACAACATTTTCTACAAATGTGTTTATAGGTCAACCATAAAAATAAATAAAAATAAATAAATAAAAAGTGAAATAAAGAAATTTCAAGTGTATATTTCAGAGCAGCATCTCTGCATCAGGTTTCATATCAGTACCCTTAATGAAGCTCTACCTATTTTAGTCATCCAAACTGTTTCTTAGTACTGAAGCTTAAAGAGAAACTTAACTTAAAATTTTACAAATAATTATTTCTTAGCATTGTTCATTTAGGAATTTTATTTTAAACATCTCAATTTTAATCCCTCTACTTGTCTATTTTAGATTTTTTTAAAAAAAGACAAAAATCACATATACTTTTGTAGTTTTTCTTCTAGATTAAAGAATGAGAAAAGTATTCTCTAAGTCTAGAAGTGCAGGGCAAAACTCATATCTTTTTAAGGCAAATAAATACTTTTAGTTGCATTTTTTCCCAATTAAACATTTATATGTGGGGCAACAGATGGAACATGGGTTCTGATACTTGAGAACACTGCTTTACCTATCTCAGAATATCACAGGTCTTGCTTACCACGCTCTTCTTCCTTTACATTGTTCTGAGAGCTTTCTCCCTGTAAGAGGCAAGGAATCTGTCTGTTCTGTGCCTCCACCTCTCACTGTCTTAATGAATTTCCACTTGCCTCTGGACACTCACTCTCTTTTTTCAACTGTCTGATTGACAAGGGTGTCCTTTACCTAGCGTCAGTGACTTAAGGACAAGTACACCTGCCATGCTGAGCCAAACCAGGGTATTTTTGTCCCACTCTCTTTAAGAAATCACTGGAAAGTGAGAACCTTTCTTGGTGCTGACTAGTCAAAATGGTATTACAGGATATGTTGTTATTCCAGAAATAGATCATGTTACCAACAAGAGCGCTAGCCTTTATTGGTTGAGGATCATGGTTTGTCATGTAATGAGCACATCTATTTAGGCTAATTTGTGCAGAACAAGAAAAGGCAGTGACATGATGCTGACAGAGACTTTAGAGAAACCATAGCCATGTCTGCAAAGCCTCAACAAACACGAATCTGCTCATATTATAAAGCACCATGAAATCAAATGCTTTCCTGTGTATTTATAGCTTAATTGACAGCTGCCATTCAAATAAACCACGCATGCAGGATGGCAAGACTTTAATTAAAAGGTACTTGAATTGCCAAAGAAATTGGCATCTTATTTTCTAAAGGGTTTCTGAAATATGCCTTTTAAGTTAGCACTATCTTTCAAATACTTACAAATGGTCTTCCATCTTACATGTGTGTTGACCTTGCCCACTCATGCATATCAAGTATGTGACGGTTTGTGGAGCAGTGATCTGTGCAGGACCCGGTTGAGCAAGGCAAACTCTGGGAGACCCCTCAGAATCTGCAAGGGACCAGAAACATTATGCCAAGGCTCCTGGGAGGCTTTTGGCTCCAATCAAGGTCACATACTACCCTGCAGGTAGAGGCGTGACCACACAGCCTCAAGCCATCCCCATGTTAATGAGACACCTAGAGGCTTAACTATGCCCCTTCTCAGTTTCTATATCTGCCCCGCCTCTGGAGGCGGGGGTACAATTCCATTCATGCCACTCTCCACATGATGAAAATAAATGCCTTAGAATTATGGACTGTCTCTTCATCTGGATCCACCGTGGGAAGCGAGGGATTCGGCCCTCGATTAAGGAGCTGTGTCTAATCGCTCTCACAGAGGAGAGCTCAGCACTCCCAGACAGTACCCATTCACCCAAGTCTAAGCAGTTAGCCTGGTGCCCAAAGCTGAGGAGACTCGGTCCCAGGAACTCCAGCTGCACTCCAGCTAGCCCGTCTGCAACACCCTGAGGCAACTGCGGTGTCCCAGGCTAGAGAACCCACGGAGATGGCTGCCCAGCGTTCCCTGGGAATGGCCCCCTCCCCCACCCACAGGCAGGGTCCGCAAAGGCTTCCCACAGCTCCCACCTGCCGGTCAAACTGTGTGGGAAGACATGCGATCAGTCTGCTGTCCCGCCCAGAGCCATAGCACCCTGTGACAGACACGTGGGACTTCGTTCCACTGCGCCAGGCATGTTCCCAACAAAGGTTATCCCATAAAACCTCTTACATACTGGATTTATCTCTACTGGTGTCAGTTTGTGTGATTTTTGTCTTCCTTCGTGGCATGAGTCCTTCTTTCCTCAGATATATCAGACTGACCAAAGTGGCTAGGGCAGGCGCATTCATGTACACCATGTGCTTCATTTCTGGAGGTTCCACTTGATGGTCTCAGGTGGTACCTACCTCTGTTGACATCACTAATCAGGTATTGGATACTGCCTGTCTTTTCAATGACAGCTCGTGCTGAGCTCCGTTTCATCTTGGTAAATTGGGACTCACATCTCATCTTTCTGAGTTTGTGGATTGTTAGTCTTCATGAGATGTAACCTGAGAAGTTCGAGAATGTGGCCATTTGTATGGGCTTTTTACTTTTTTAACGGTGAAGTTGACAGTGATACCATTCTGTCGATTTGCATTAACCATGCATGGGGTGAGGTAGTACTTTCAACTTTGTCAATATTTCCAACTTTCTCTTCCAGCAAGCTTAGCGTGACACTTTCTCCGTTGTGAAGCAGGCTTGTATTATTATCAAATGACAGTATAAAGTAGAAAAGGGGCTGGTTTTTTCTGGAATAAGAATTTTCTCTTAAGCATGACTTTGTTTCCGGAATAAGAATCAAGTTCAAGATGTAGGAACACTGAAACCAGAAAACCATCGGCTTCATCTAACTCAGAGGTTTAATGATGGAACAGCAAATATAATAAACAACAAAACTCTATAAAAACCATGTTAGAACTAGTGGCTAAGGCCTGATTGGTATTTTGTGACTTTTCTTCTGTTACTTTTCAGAAAACAACTCATTTCCCGTATAAATCAGTTGTTTGCATTCTGTATAATCAACATTAGCACAGACTTCTCTAAGGAGATGGGCTGACTACAATGGATAGAATATTTCTGGAAAGCTTATCAAATTGATTGCAAGTAATAATTTTCATCTGAGAAACTGCGTTCGCACAGCCCTCATCATGGGTAAAAGACATTGCACGTGTCTGCCTGTTGTGTGAGTTTATGCATATACATGACTAATTAATAAAAATGAATCTTCTGAGTTAACCAAATCGAGTTATCAATTATACAGAAATTAATGACTCTATTAGGATTCCAACTAAGATCTCAGTTTCTCTGCTTCCTTCTGCTGCTGCTGCTGCTGCCTTATCCATTAACCCTTCAATAAAACCTTCCTGTGGATGCTCACTGGCAGCTCTCCTTCCTTGTCCCAAAATATCTTTGTACCCCTCTTTCATGTTCTCTGCTGTTCAGCCTTCTCTTGGTTATTTTCCCTCTCTTTCATGGTCTTTGCTAGTTTCCCTTGCTTCTTACCCAGTCCCTCTTTTCTTATCATCCTATCACTTTTCTGAGTAACTCTTCATTCATTCCCAATATGATGAATGCACACCACCACCTTGATCACACATACTGATTAAGCATGACCTTCCTTAACCTCTGTCAGAGCTGTTTAAATGCTGGGCATATGATCCTAGCGGGCCAATTAGATCCACCAAGGCAAAATTAATTGTTGGATTGTTGCCAAAATTGAGAGGAATGAAATGATCAATATTCAGGAATTCCTAAAGACAGAAAATCCCAGGGATGCTAGAGGACACAGTGTGAACATGGGGGGGGGGGGGTGTCAAGATAAAGCTGAGAACACCAGAGGGATAAGGAGAGCAGGAAGTGTGTATCTCTTGATTTAGCCTTCCTGCAACCTTCCCACCTCAGAGATAACTCCCTGCCTTTGTTTAACCTCTTGTCAATGATGTACATTCCACCATCTTTGTGGAGCAACTATAGAACTATTCTGAGCTGTTCTGTTCTCACAGGAACTATTTAATCTTTAAGGAGTTAAGACAGATAGTTACATGGAATCTAATCATCATATCTGTGGATTCTAGAGCTGAAGTACAGAGATTGGCAGGGTAGGAGACAAGGCTGAGGAGATATACATATATCAATTTTAGAGTATGTTATTCTTTTTTTTTTTTTTCACTTGCAATGTACACCTCCTATAAATTACCATTTTCCTGTAAGCATCCATACAGATAGTGTGTTCTGTTTACTTCATGTCTAGGAAAATGCCCTTTAAACTCTAGGTTGTCCGATTAAAACCCATTTCCTCATAAATCTCTGAACAAATTAGTAAGTAATCTACTAAATGAGACCTGTCTGCAAGTCATGTGTTACTTTTGCCATCCATGTGTCAAACTATGAAGAATGACTGTTCAAGGAACCTTGTGGTAGTGTGACTGGAATAACATATCCAAATGCTCCCTGCCTTAATGTTTATAAAGTGGAGCCCCTGCCATAAACAAAATAATTAAAAGTTTATCTCCAATACAAATCATTATCTTAGGCTTACTTCAGGTAGCAACTATAGAGACAACTAGCAAATTCTAACTTAAAGCTTCTCAATGTACATGGTGACCACAGACAATACCACAGTTCCTGTCTTTTAAAGACATAAGAGAAGCAAAGTGGTTTCAAACGTCTCAATCAGAAGCAGATTTGTTTGTCTATTATGTGTTATTTCCAATAAGAACATGAAAAAGGTATACATTGACTATGATTTGGAGGCTACAAATGTACAATATTGGCAGTGTATATGATGATTACTGATAAGAATTAATTATCACTCCTTTCTCTGAACACAATGTAGTCTGAATAGAAATAGCAGATCTGCTCAAGCTATTCAAAAGGACAAACAAGCAAAAGTCTATCATCAGCCATGACTTAAAGCACATTCGTAAATTTCATGCTGGCTTTCTTTAAATATATTCTTTTAAGAGCTTTGTATCATATGTACTGTGTCTTCTCAGGCTCACTATTTTGTCATATTGTGGGAATATACTGAATAATTCAGCTTATAAACTAACCCTTTCATGTTTCTATGAATATTTATGTGATTTTTTTTCTTAACGATAGAACCTGTAGGTAACCTTCAGCTGTGCGACAGCCCTTCCCAACCATACATTTCCTCTAAAACCCTTAACAATTTCACAAGAGTCTCAACTTTCATGGGGCAATCAGAGAACCAAGTATTTCTGTGTTTGTCATAGTTTTTTTCTTGCTCTGTAGATCTGCTTAAAATTACCACGGACTAAAACAATGGCCCTCCGATTCTTCTGATATGGAGGAGGTAATGATTTAATCCTCAGAACTATGTTCCTAGACCCTATGGAAATTTCTGTTAAATGGTGGATTCAAAATCAAACACTAAATAAGTGGGGGTCTTAAATATTTTTGTCTTCAAATACAAAATAGAAACACTTGTCTTTCCATCATCCTCTCTGGAGAGAATTTTAACTCCTAGTGGAAAATGCATACAATTAATTCTGTAAAGACTAGAAGACTAGAAACAAGAATGAAAATTAATGAATAATTTATATTGAAGTATTTTTATCATCACAAGTCAACTTTTTCTCTTGCGAAGGGTCATTTTGGGCAAATCTGAACATCTGATCCCTCTTTGTTTGTTACTAGAAGTTAACAAAGATTAATTAAAAATTTCAATATTTATCCACATTCAATACCTATTCCAGAATTTGAGTCCCTAGATATATCTAATAAATAATGATATTATTCAATGATTTAAGGGACTACCAACAAGACATTCACGCACAGAAAGATGAACTGTGACGCCAAATTTAGTACAATTGTACTTAATTTTTCAAACATCAGTTACCATATTAAACTTTTAAATCACTACACCTATGCATTAAAGAAAAGATTAGCATGCATAATTAATTGGAATTGTGTGTGGATAAACATTGATAACTTTACACAGTTTGCATGTGATGGAGATTTGACTGGGATAACAAAAGATCAAAAGAATATGAGTCCTGGGGAAGGAAGGGTATCTGGAGCCTTCCACTACTTGTTCCTAGATTTCCATTTATTCTCTAACTTTGGATATGGGTCCCCAATTTAAAAACAGATTAGATTGAAAGTAAAGATACAATTATTATGGGAGAGTCCCAGACCTGCCCTTCAGCTGTCTCTGCCAGACCACTCACACACAGCCTGTCAAGAATCCCCATGTCAAACTTAGTATGTCTAAAGCCAAAGTATAACTTTCCTTCAAGTCAGCAAATGTTGACTTCACTTCTCTAGCCATTAATATTAAAATCCAGAGTCATTACTAAGTCTTCTCTTCTTTACATATTTAACTCTTCACATGTCTACAGACTTCTTGCCTTTACTAATTTTCATTATAAACTGAGTTAGGCTGATCCTATGGTTTTCACTATCACTATCCCGATTCCATGTGCACTGCAATAGTTTTAAGCTGCTGTCCTATCACTTTGGCCATTTACACTGTAAAGCTCATGTATAGTTCTTGAGATTCTTCTCTTACCATCAGTGGCTTTCCATTTGTCTTTTCAGCAAATCCCCAGATGTGATCTTCAGGGCCCTATGTGATCTGACCCTGCAATCTCTTGTCCTGGCTCACTACTCCATTCTCTCTAAGTCCCAGCCACTTAGACCTTCTCATGGCCTTTATATTTATGAGACATGTTTTTCCTCTTAGCACAGGACAGTCTATTCACACTGCTCTTAATGTCCAGAGTCTTCCCTTTCTATATGGTGTTACCTTTTCATTTATTAAAGCTACAAATCAAGTCATCTATAAGTATTTAGATGTGCACTTAAATTTTATGTATATAAATATCTTAATAGAATATAAATATATCAAATATTTCAATGATGTGAAGTAAAGCACCCGGGGAGCAAACTGTATGCACAATTTTAATACAGCTCTTAAGAATTGACAGCAAGACACAATAAATCAAAACAGAACCTCAGTTAAAGAGTGCTTACAAAATCCAAAAGATGCAACATAGTTTCCCCAAATTCTCTGATTCTCAAAGAATATATTAAGCACTCATAAGATGCTACATCTCTGCATTCAATTCAACCACACAGTAACAAAGGTATATTTTTCATTGCAGATTTCTAACTGCCCATGCTAATACTTAGCTATTCTGGGGCACAACCTAAACTGGTGAGTATAAATGCACATAGGTACAGAGAAAGACTTAATTATAAACACACACACACACACACACACACACACACACACACATACCCGTTCTCTATTCGTTTAAACAAAAAGCAAGAAAAGTTCTTGAAGTGTACAATAAAAATGTCCAGATGAGCATATTTTATGATGGTATCAAAGGTGAGTTAGAGCAATTTCATTTTATTTATTTTTTAACTCTTCCCCCCACCAATAGGCAGCTTTCCTTCTGCCACGGGATCACTTTTCAGAAACTTTGCAATCAGAAGACAGTGAATGAAATCAGGTACCAGATTCTCCTACCAGAAATCTTTAAAGCAGCCATGCAATTTAAAATGTATATTAACAATACTTAAGGTTGACTTAAGACTAGTTTTAAGCAGTAGCATTCTTGGAAAGAGATAGTAAAGTGCTTCCAATTTGTAAACTGAAACACCTGTAAGATACGATCATGTTCACCACAACCCTGGAAGGGAAGATTTGACTGAACATGTAATTTGGTTAATACCTCACAATGCATGCAAATCAAGAAACATTAATTTGAGAATTGGCTAAATAAATAATCTAATATAAAAAAATCTGAGTTGTGAAGGACACAAAAGATCTCAAGCCACGATATTGGAACAGAAAATTGGAAGCACAATTCTCAAGTAAATGTTTTTTTGTTTAATTATGCTGCTCACACAGCACATGAAAATAGATACTTAAATGGTATACACTGGGCTTGATCTGAATAAGTTTCCTTACACACAAACACACACATACACACACACACACTCCATAAAAAGGAGAGTGGAAAAACAAGTTCTACTATAGAGGACCATAAACAAAAAGTTTTACTAACACACTTGGGAAACTCGTTCTGTGTCTGTAGAAACCCTATGAATCATCTGGTTCAATATTCCAAAAGTTAGAAATGGTTTTAAAAGGCAGTCTCCTTCTCTTCAAACCTTTGAGTTATTCGAACTCTTGAAGAATCATCTCATCATCGCAAATGAACCCCAGACATCTATATTCTTGCCAGGTTAAAGTATTATTTGCCAAATTCCAATTGAATATATTTAGCATACTTTTGTTGCCTGAAGCCAAATATAACAAAAAGGCATAGTGACTTACCTGGGAAACTGTTGCATATTTGGGAGTTTTTCATAATTAGAATTATTGAAGTCCTCTTTCTTGCCCTATATAAGCCCATCTTGTTCCCGTGTTCCACATATTTTATATTTATAATGTTAAACCTTAACATTGCACACATCAATATACAATACACTTACAAATCATCTTCTCATGTGGTGTTATAGTCTATAAACATGAAGTCTTTGAATAGTACCAAGTTTTGCGAGTTCCTATATCAAGGATTTCAAAGTTTTAATACCATATTCTTGCTGGGATATTTGGTGTGTGTAGTTTCAAAGGCATCTAATAAAAATAACCCTTTGTACAGAGCAGAGGTGAGATTGGGGCTCAGCACAGAGGTAATGAACAGCATGGTGGACTGTGGCATTCCATGACAAGAATAACTAACACAATGCATATATCAAATCAAAACGAAGGGAGTAGCTGGAGACACAACTCCATGTGTCATATTTCTTCATGTACAATGTCTTCAAGAATCATCTCACAGATTGTCACTCATGACACAAAGAAGTCTTTGCTGTTTCCTATGGACAAAGAGGAGGGGGAGCTCAGGCTCATTTGTTCGTCTTCAACTTAGAAAGTTTTAAAGTTTTCAAGATAGTATATCTTAAGTATCATATTTTTCTTCCTTATATAAATTATATAGAGAGATGATAGATGGATAGATGATAGATAGATATAAACAGCGATATAGACAGATTGATAGATATAGGTGATAAATATGGATGAACAAAAAGAATAATAATAGCATATTTTATGAAAGATAAAAATCTTTAGATCATAAACAATATTAGATTTTCAGAACTGTGTTTATTAATTTAAATCCCACAAATAAAATTTTGTCATGGAAAAATGGAGATATTTTGAATACTAAAGTCCTTTATTTAACAACACAGAAATTTCACAAAAACAACTTTACTGGGCAAATTGAAGTGATTTTTTAATTTTTTTTACAGTTTTGTACATGCCCCATAAGTGATTTTTCTTTAATAAATACACTGTTTTCCAAAACTGCTTTTTAAAATAACTGCACAAGCTTACATACACCTTTACACAAATATCTATTAGAAAAATGTAACTGATAACTGCACAGTTCAGAACGGGAGGACACTGGGAACGGAGTACATTTGGTGGCCCATGTCCTGAAATATCTATTTGTCAATTGTGGAACGGAATCCCTCTGAACACAGTAGCTGTGTTCTACTCGCTAGGAATACAGATCTCAGTGTGAAATGCCAAATTTAATAAAAACAAAATCTGAAACATTTAGCTGTTACATGAGAACCAACTGTTTTATATCGCCGTGAATCTCACCATAATCAAAGACCCACTACAGCTTTCTGCTCAACGTATTTGACCCCGAATTGTGCCTTCATTTAACTGTGTCTCTCTTTTCATTCTTTGATTACTGGTACTATTAGCTTAAAGGCTTCATATGCTTTAACATTAATTGAACAATATCCATGCCAAGGGTTCTGGCAAAGGATGGAACATTCCATTCCTTTTATGATTACTTAATTTTAACTCATAACAAGCCCGTTGTCTCCCACTCCTTGTGATTGCTTAGTACTAAATTGAGGGTTTGGGGTTAAGCAACAAGATGTTTTACGTATCCATACATTAGGGGAAGATGTTTACTATTCATGTAACCTGGATGGATTCAGTACTACTTTGTGAGTGTGCCTCTGCTTGTCCGAGGACAAGAGGAGTCCAATGGAAAGTCACTTTAGTCTGAAGGTCAATAAAGACAGAGGTCTGCATTAGAGTATTCTAGAGTGCTAAGAAATAGCTAACGGGAGCATCTGCTGAATACACTATGTGCCGATGGCCCACACATTCTCCTATACTCCCCTCAAACACTGCCAGGGAATGGCATCCACTGAAGACTGGACTCTTGTGTATGTGACTTCTCTCATAGCTTTAGCAATATCTGGTATGTCATTTTTAAGTTGTATATATACAGCCTACAATCTGATGGCTAATTTCGAGATTTTTCTTGATATGGAAAATGAGACACACAGTGAGCAGCTGTTAAAAGTTAGGTTTCATTTCTATTTTGGAATAAAGAAAATGCACACACACACACCTTCACTGTCCTAGGCTACAAGTTGTCGGTACATAGATACTTGAGAAAGAAAACTAGAGGTAATCTAGAAGGGTCATTTTTTCACCCTTATCAGTGAGAACTCTATCTGTACCCTACATTTTGCAAATTGTGCAACACAAGTTGCACAAGAGGAAACACAAGTGCGTGGCATAAAAGCAATCAGTATCAATAATAAAAATGTAAGAAAACATTCAAGGAAAAAGGCCACACTGTTCATCATGGCAACAAACAGATTCCTTTCATTAAAGATAAATGAGCAGCCATGTGAAAACAATACATTAACAATATACAGATTCATTGTCTTAAAACAAAACCCAAAAACCAAACAAACAAAAAAATACATCAAGACATGCAATACCAACTTGAGTTTTTGACTTTCCATACATTGCTATGAGGTCCTTAATGTGTGCCTAATACAGTCTGAAAGGAAGTTTGTTTCATTTATAATCATTTTTTTTTTTTACAAAATCAAGGGAAGTGTCCCATTCAAGTGTGAAAATAAATTTTCATGTACTCATAGTTCACTAACAAATTGTCCAAAATAAGAATAAAGTAAAATAAAAATTGGAGAGAGAGAGAGAGAGAGAGAGAGACGACTAATAAAGCAATAAAGAACTCATAGACCTCTTTCTTATTGGTCCGATAGCGGAAACAGAAATTATAGCTACAAACAGTCTAAGGAATACACACGGAGTAGAAAGCTATCTCAAAAGTAATATACAGCACATTTTACCTTTTGATAATTTCATCCCTTTCTCTAAGCATAGGCGGGTGTGATACATAATGCATTTTCCTCACAAAGGCTGCTTGACCATCCTGCAGACAAAGCACTTGTATGCTAGCTAGGCACATTCGTCCCACTGGTTCCCTACATTGGCATCATACAAACCTACTATGCTGTCATCCAGGTAATCAACGGTGGTGTACTTGACCTGCCTTTAAAAAAAGAAATTGTCCTCTGTCTTCCCATTCAAATCTATAATGAGATTTTAAAAATATTCCCCTGCCAGCCTTCAAAGCGCTTTAGACTCTAAAGTCCTAGCTGACTTATCACTCTCTCCTGTTGTTTTCCTTCTGACTCATCTTGCTAACCTGTCTGACAGGCATAAAGAACAAAGAAGTAACATGGCAACTTTGTTTTTCTATGTGTCTTTCCTAAACTATGTTTTATTCCTGGAGCTGATTCTTTTAGGCTAGTTTTTAAAATAAATCAATGAAAGTGTTTGTCTTGTTGGGATGGGCATCGTTTGAGAAGCATGCCTGTCCTAGGAAAACCAAATCTTACAGGGTGAGGCAGCCTGGTTCTATAAAGCATCCTGGGGGGGGGGGGGGGTTGGGGGGGGAGCCGTCTTGTTTTTATGAAATTCCTCACACCGTGGCCTTGCTTCATGAAAAGAAAGCTTCTAGTGCTAAGAAAGGGAAGGGAAGCTGTGGGTGTTCCACTGAAAGACTGGGGAAGATTACTGGTCCAACTGAGAGACTAAGGGAAGGAAGATAAAGAAACCAAAAGCCTCACTTTTAATGAATGTGTTTAATTATTTTGACCTTGAAAATAATCCCAGCCATGCCTTAAAGTAGGCTTCAATGCATTTAAGCATTGTTTCAAACCTATTCAATGTCATACACTGCATCAAAACATTTTGAATACGCTTCTGTTTTTCTTTTCTCCTACCCTTCCCCAAAGAGAAAAATAACCAAAGAATAAACAAGCTTGAATAACCTGTGTATGACTAGGAGGGAAAAAGGTGTCAGGTATGAATTTCTCTTTCTATGATCTGATAACTTTAGCCTAGAAAACACTTTTTCAATTAAAATAAAAAAAAGATACAACTGATTCTGCATTTTCCAACTACTCAGCGTACTCCCTCACAGTGCAACCCAAACAAGTCAACTACACTAAGTATTTGGGGGTACACCCTCTGTACAGCTCGTTTGTGAGCAATGCAAGTGCATAACCACTACTCTAATATAGTGCTCAAAAGATTAACTGAAACCTTCATGGTAGCTTTTCCTCTCATATCAACACAATTGAAGGTAATGGCTGGATGCAGCATTATCTTTTAGTCTTGTAAAGCCAGCCAACAAGTCCCTACAGAAAGATGCATGAAAACCACCGGTGTTGTTTCTGCTTCTAAAAGCAACTGGCAAAATTATTTAAAGCTAAAATTTATTGCTCCAGATTTTTGACTTGCAGAACCATATTGTTGTGTACAAACTGTTAATCTCCATAGATTCTCAGACATGATTGTCTCCTTGTGTCTAAACACACAAAATACAAGCTGCTATCTGTACAGTTTACAGTACTGAAACACATATATTTGAAAATGAAGTATAGATATGTTCTTTGCAAAGATACATGATTTTACAGTCGGGGGGTTACCCAAACTTAATTTTTTTTTTACAGCCACTTTCAAAATAGACAACGACTTCACTAGTATAGCTAAATACATCAAAGGAAGAATCAGTGTATTGAAAGCAAATACCTGGCCAATTCCCCAAGCTTCCCTGTTATTTTTATGTGTCTTTTCTTGTTGTTTTCTTTTCCTCTTGTTTTTTGTTTTTTGATTTTTTTTGAAGAAATCCCTATACATAAAATGAAAATAATTTCTGAATAATTTCTTCAATGGTGGACTAAACGGTTCCTTAAAACAAGACATTAGTTTGCCCTTCAATTCCAAATGCCTTGAAAATAAGATACACTACAGCTTTAAAAGAACCATCGGAATGCTTCAGCGCTGGGAACAGGTGTTCTCTATAAAAACAAAAGAGCAAGAAAACAGGTTAAGCTTTCTTTCTATGTCAATATAAAATTTGATTTTTCTCCCTTACACTTCAGCAATAGTTTTGGTCAACCATACAGAACATAAGGACACATATAGCAACATATAATAAAAGGGGAAATGCTCAGTCTTAAAATATGAAAATTATACCATTCATTTTAATATTAATTGACTTATCCTAATGATTGAAGCACATTATATACTTAAACTACATGAAATACATCCTGGGACACATGTAGCAATTAAAGACTGTTCAAGGTATTAACCAATGGGAAGAGTAACTGGTACCCATATGTAAATTCTGTGGCTGCCTCATAGGAAACCCACCTCACTTTAAGTTGATCATCTTTGTGTCTAAACATAGATAGCATAGTCACTTCATGACATAGGAAATAGATCTTTCATGATCTTCATTTATCGATCTTTTAAATTGTAAAAGATCGTAACCAGCTATGCGTACCATCTTCAGTGTGATACATATAAGTTTTTTATGCAGCCAAAGTGACTATGACTGAATTATTCTGCCCATTACACTAACAAGCATGTCACCTGACAGTAACCTGAAGTTTTATATACAAAGTTGCAGTACATACACACACATGAACCTGTGTAAAGTTAATGTCAGAGCTGAGTCAAGCATTTCTTTACGGTGGCAAACTGATATGCTAAATTAACGTTGCCAACCAGCCGGCCACTGTGTGTGTGTGTGTGTGTACATACTCTTAAGATATGTATTAAAATATAGTAAGATTTATTACGTATGTTCTATATTATTGTATATTTCTTAAGAGAATGTTCATAGCACTTGAATTTCCTATTAGAATGCACATGAAAAATTATACTACAAAATACTCTAATGATTGAAGTTGACTTTGATTGACTTTCTCATGCATAAGTAATTTGGTTACCATTCTCTTTTCATAATAATGTTGATCGAAAATAAAATTGTATTAACCTACTGCATTATCTAAAGTCAGACTTTCAGCTTCTCTCTTTCGAGAATATCATTCTCATGCGCTTGTGTGTGTGTTACTTTATTTCAAGTGCCTTTCTTTGTCTTGGACCTGGACCTTAAGCCTATATCATTTTTATTATTAAAATAAAGAAATTTAAGTGAATAAAAGAACTATTTTGGAAAGTAGATTTCATTTGCTCTATTGGCACTAACAATTACTTTTGAAAACTGCCCTCAAAAACAACCATGAACTTCAAATATTAAGACAAATTAATTTACTATAAGTTATATAATTCAAATTTGCATGCATACATAAAAAATTAAATTGGACCTTCACAAAGCACCAAAAGTCTACCATTCTTAATAAAATAAGCACCTATTTTGCTTGGTTTTGACTCCTCTTACTGATGAGTTAATCAGTTTTGTTTTTCCAGTTCACTGTGCATACTGGACTTCCATCATTTGGTTTTGTTTGTGAAAATGTCCTGAACTACTTTCTAAATTTAACTTTTGAATACTAAATGTGATCATTATAATTCTAGTTACATTTATTTAGTCATTACTGAAAACACTAAAGCAATAAGGAACACACCCATTTCAATATTCCTATTTACAAACAAGCATTCAAGTGGCACACACATGAATGTACACACATACGCACATACATGTATGTGCACACACATGCATGCACACACACCCATGCAAAAACGGAAGTGGAAATTGAAATGTTCTACCAGATGCCACCTTGCTTTCTGATGCCAACTAAGAATAAATTCTATATAAGTAAGTTTATTTATATAAATGTAGTCATTTTTAACAAGATACATTTGATCCAAGTATATCCATGCAATTATATATCTGCACTCAGATTCACATATGAAAAATAAACATGTGCATATATAGTCATACATATGCACATTTATGTGTATATGTATGACAAAGATGCCAACTTACTCTCAGATGCCAACTGGAAACAAGTTTATAAATATATACTTATGCAGCCATGTATCTTGATACACAGACATGTTTATGGAGGTAAACAGAAAAAATACAGAGTACGTTTCTTAAATGAGATGAACTACTTATGCCTTAGACACGCTTTCGAATCTATTTTCTAACTTTGTTCTTCCTGATCCCTGTTCTGCTATTCCATGTTATTTGCAGTATTTGGTGAAAGCAAGTTTTTTAAATGCTACCCAGAATCACAGGTCACTGTTGGAAGGAAACGATGGCTCTTTCGCAGTGTTCGCTAACACTAAGACTCTGTCACACAGGAGAAGTGAGGGAAGGAAGGCAGAGGTTTCTAGGGTGATTTGCCCTGACATAAAATAGCACCCCAGCGATGCTTTTTTGTGATGTAACTGTACACTGTGCTGAGGTCAGAAAGTATCCCCAGGCAGAAGAATAGAGAAGGTAAGCAGAGGAGTTTTTAAAGTGGCTTTTCTTTACATTAGATCTTTGAAGTCATAAAACTCAAATAAATAAATAAATAAATAAATAAATAAATAAATAAAGGTTAGTTAAGAAATCACCTAAACCACATATGAATAATTAGGAAAGCCACCAGTGCAGTAATTAGTACAAATTATCAAATATTTACCAGAAACTTACAATTTCCCTCTCAATTTCATTTAAGGATTAAAAGGAGAGCAAAAATTCTTTCAAGTCCTAGAGTCCTAGAGGCTCTACCTGATCACG
Source organism: Rhynchomys soricoides (assembly GCA_019843965.1). Classification (NCBI taxonomy): domain Eukaryota; kingdom Metazoa; phylum Chordata; class Mammalia; order Rodentia; family Muridae; genus Rhynchomys; species Rhynchomys soricoides. The sequence goes on from JADRCH010000052.1 coordinate 805,289, forward strand.
TTCTACCTGATTTTCATTAGACTCCCTAGAAATCTACTTGAGAGTGAGGCTGAGTTATTTGCAAGCAAGCAGCTAGAAGCAACTGTTTTCTATAGAAGCACTGGGTTAAATCACAGGTTTCTGATTAGTCTGTACAAATTCGGGCACACATCTTCAGACATTGTCAACTCAGGAGGTCATCGTTGTAAGAGGAGCACTGTAAATTGTTTGGAGGCTCAGCACATCCACATAGGGGATTAGATGCCCATAGCAGATACCACCAAGTTAGATAAATTCAAAGTCCCAGCTGGGGAATCGAACTGCTGATAAGATTACTGTGACTTCCTGGACCTCAGTGATGCTTACATCGGATAGTTACCCTGAGTGACAGGAAGACCAGATTCCCTTGGAAGAAAATGGGGTGGGAGGTAATGAAGAATATTGAGGTGACAGTGTTGTTTAAGGCTGCCTGGCACTCTGTGGAGAAAGCTGCAGGTCCCAACCACACCCCACTGTCCCTCTTCCTGACACTGATCTCAAGCATGCTGCAAAAAAATTCTTCAGACAGAGGCCAGATAAAAAATGACCTTCAGTGTTGAAAGAAGGGTATGTGTTTATCCCCTAAGTAATGCTTCAAAGCAAGAATGTTCTTCAAGAATAGAATGGCATTTTTCATTTACCCAAAAACTTACAGTAAATATTGTCTCTGGCAAAATGGATTACAGTATCAATTTCTGCTAACTTAATGAGGAGCAACAAACAGAACAGCCTCAAGTAAGGCAGAGACCCCAAGCTCTGCTCTGAGAATCCAGAAAGGTTTCTCAGTTTTGGAACCCGTCAAGTGAGCATTGTTATGCTGGTGTCTTTGGGTCAAACATTCATCTGCACATTACTGTTAGACGCATGTGTAGCTTAAGGAAAATTCACCTCCTGGGAGCGGGAAGTGGAGCATCTAAAACTGGACAAATGAAGGTGTGGAGTGTGGTCATTTAGGTCAGTAGACACAGTAAAGAAATGTGAATGTGGCGGTATTTACCACAGTAAAACATTTTAATGAATTTACACCTGGGGTTTCAAAGACGAAATTAAAGATAAATTTTGGCAGTGAAATGCCTAAAAAATGAATAGAATGCATAAAATTCTAAATTGAAATAATGAAGGTGGCAGCAGGATTTTCAACTGAGAACGATAAATACTTTGCTAACATTTGATTGCATTACTTTCTAAAACAAAGATTTCCATCATTCCCCTGGGCCTTCACATTTGTACAGTGAAACGCATGGGTCTAACACAACGATTTCAGAGTTAGAATTTGAGGATAACGGTATTCTTACACTGATTAAAAAATAATGTTCCGTGTTCTTACTGGCTACGAAGGGAACCCGCTTTATCAAATCAGTTTCTGATTTTCATACAGTGATGAAAAAAGTTTTGCAGCCAAAGTCCACACAATTCAGGTTGCACAGAGCCAACGAAATCTCCTTGGAGACTTCCTGGGATACCACTTCCCAGTGAAAGCCACTAAGGGACATCTTAAGCCTTGAGTTTTGAAACCCTTGCTATATTTAAACCTACATGTCGGTCACTACAATGTAAAGACCTTAACGGATCTCGGAGAACCTGCAATGAAATTACATAAATGAGTGAGACAAGGGACAACAGACCTCACTGGAGTCTGTTAGCATCTGACTGTGGACTTTTATGGTTTTAAGAAAACATCTCAACGTTAGGATTTTTTTTTTTTGAGTAAACAATATAAAAAAGACTCCTGATAATAAAAAAATTCCTTTTTTTCTGATGTGGTTTATAAAATATTAAGATACCATTAAACGTGTTGTTTCTTCCTAGGGAATTTCAAAATCTACTTGGAGATGTGAGACATGCGCAATAACGTGGATTTTTGCACGCACAATACCATGCACATATACCTTAACATATGTTCATACATAAATCAAATCTTTAAATAGTTAATTATGGTTCAAAGTGACATCTAGCAAAGGGAAGCAGATTTTGCTAAAGTTTTTTTACACTTTGTTTTTAAATGCTATACTGTAAAAAGCATAATCTACTACTATGCCACTATACGTAGAATATAATCAGGTATTAGAAAATCATAAATTTATGATCAATGTGAAACCTTGGAATGTACTGTTGATAAAGAAAAATAATCTTATAGTAAAAAAAACTCCTATTAAATATATGAACAGGAATATGATTTTACTTTCAACATTTTCTTTTCCTTTTGTTTGGTATTTTTAAGTAGGGTCTCACTATGTCCCAGTCTGCCCTAAAGCTCAAGACCCTCCTTCCTCAGCTTGCAGAGTGCTGGAATTATAGACATGTGTCGCTTCCTCCAGCTCTCTATATGAATGATGCATAACATGTCAGATGCATTTCTCCCATAATTGATTCCTTTAGTACATAACTATTTGGCATAAGGAAACCTCATATTGGTCAATATTTAAAATATCTAGATGTAAATAAAAACAAGTATAGTATTACCCCTGACTGGTGATATCTAAAGGAGGACACTTACTAAATACAGAACCAGTGACTGGAAGGTGCGTTCCCTCTTCCTGGCTTCTAAACTGACATCCTACATAAACTGACACTCAGATTCCTCTGATTGATGGTGAAGGGCTAGCCAGGGCATCTTCAGGCTCTGTCCTCTGTCAGCAGTGGCTCTTGTTACTCTCTCTACCTTGAGAATGACCTCTTCCTTCGCCTTCCTATCTGTTCCTCTGCCATCACCCTTACTGCCATCACCAAGATGGTAAGATGTAGAAGGCAAACCTAGCTAACTATATACAGAAGGACACACTTAGAAACCACACTACAAGAGAATTAAATGAATGTGGGGGTAGAGGCAGTTACAGGAACGAGGCTGGATGTGTACTTGGGGAGAGATGGAGTCAGAGGGAAGAAAATGACAGGTGGACACCATGAACCCAAAGGACATGTACTTCCTGGTCCTAGTATCTAATGCAAACAACTTCTTTGGGCATGACTCTTGATACATGCTACATATAGTTACATTTGTTAAAAAAAAAAAAATACACTTGAAAACACAGCAGCCCAACAGATGAGTAGGCTTATTGTGACATATATGGTTATTTTAGTGATTAAAATGTTCTTGGACAGAAAAGTCACTCTGATACACTAGCAACAAGCTATGAAAAAATAGGTAATTTCTTCAATGACCTTCAGTTTTCAAGAGTATTTTACAAGAATGATTCCATATGATAATTTTAATCTTATGTGTAAGCAGGAGTATAAGAGTAACATGAGATTAAAACTGCAAAATTAACGGGCCATGGTGGTGGGCACCTATGATCTCAGCTCTTAGGAAGTGCAGCCAAGAGAAGCAAGGTGACCTCTAGTTCCAGTTGGACAACCTGGGCTACATAAAGCTATGTCTCATGAAAATAAATATGTAAAAATTAAGTTAATGCGATGTAAACTACACTGTTAATAATTTAAATGTATAAAATGTTCTCTCTCTCTCTCTCTCTCTCTCTCAAAATTTAATAATTCAATCTCTCCCTGATGCTGCTTTGCCAATTCCTGTCTGCAATATTGCCTCTAGGTGAAAATAGCCACTAAAAAGGATGAAGTTGTTTAATAATTTTGAAACTTGGGATAAACTTTTGCTACAACCATGAATTTCTATCAAGTTCATCACTCTTTACTGAAAACAAGAAGAGATATTTGCATAACCATGAGAAAATTGTAGCTTACTTACAGTACTTATCAAAGCTAGATTTGAATAGACTTTAATTTTATTAAGATAAAACCCAATAGTTACAATTAAGACCCATAGTTGGTCTTAGTAATGGTAGCTCTCATTCCTATAGACATGGAGATTGGAGAAATATTTTTTGATATTACATAAAGGTGTAAGTCAGATAACATTTTTCATCAAGGTCACTGGCTTGCAAGTTGTCCAACATCTCCTTTGGTAACATTCAGCCACTGACAGAGACCCAGCCCAGAACCCCCTGAGGGTTTTATGCTCCTAAATTGATCACAGAAATTCAAAGAACATTATTCTAAGTAGTTTCACCAACTAGATATCATCAGTAACACACTTCACTTGGCTAGAACCCTGCTCCAAGGAAAAGCACAAGGCTTTGCAGGCATACCTCCCAATATTCTCTCCTTTCTCTTTGTCTCTCTGCCTCCCTCTCTCTCTCTGTCTCTCTCTCTTTCTCTCTCCTTCTCTCCTTCCCTCCCTCCCTCCCTCCCTTCCTCCCTCCCTCTACGTTCAACTTAGAATCACCAGTACAAGGAATGTTTACAATTGTTCTCTGACCTCTTTGTCTTCCTTACTAATTTTAAAATTAAAAAATGTAAAAACAACAATTGATTTAATTAAACTTGATTTTTTTACAGGTGCCCTCAATCACCGAGAGTATATTTGGGTTCACTTGCACTCAGACAATACGTGGATTAAGGATTCTACTGCCTTGACATCAGAGGATCACCATATCCCACAATACTCCAGTGTATAGGTTCAAATTAACCCTCAGGAAATGTTCATGAGTTTTTCTATGTATTTGTGCAAACATAGTCTCTTAAAAGAAATCAACAATCCTATTGTTTGAGCCATAGGATGTGTTTATAATAAGTTTATAGCAGGCAATAATCTTTTCACTGTTGTTCTGGAATCTTTTCCATATGCTCAATTCGGTAATTTTCCAGAAGCTTTTCTCATAACTACCTTAAAGTTATGCTTACATCTTTGAATTCTTGGTTGTTTATAAGTAAATGCCTTTAGTTAACGTAAATAACATCATTAGTTAATTTTGAGGACTCCTCTTCACACCTTGGCCTTCCTATGTTTCTAACTGAATAGCTGAATTTCATCCCTAAAGAGAAAACTGAAGCAGGAAAAGAAAGGAAGGAAAAGAGAGAGGGAAGGCTGGAGAGAATTCAGCAAGGGCAAAGAAAAGCTAAGCTCAGCTAATCTTCCTGGAACTAATTTTTCCATTGTAGTGAGTGAAGAGAAAGTAATCTGAATGGTTCTAGTGGGCCTGATCCGCAATCTATCTGAGACGTCTTCTCACAGACTGTAAGACATTAACAATTGCTATTCATTTCCTACTTGAGCAGACTCAAGAGTGACCTAGAACTCAATGCTTTCCCAGTCAGCGGCATCCTGTAGCCTGGGTGTGCTCCTCCCCTGCTCTGTATATCCTTTGTTTCCTCCAATATTCTCTTTCCCTTATTCAGAGCCTATAGCATGTACCTCCAAATACAGCAAAACAAATCTTATATGACATGAAGCACCACACACAGGAGCACTGCAGTCACCACTTCCCTGTGTCTCTTATCCAGGATGGAGGACAAAACTGAGGTGAACCATGTCCACAACCGGGCGATTGCGTCTTGAGTTGTCTAAATGTTCAACTCTCTCATTTAGAGTTATTTCCTCTCTTAGATTGCAAGTGAACATAAGTAGAAAAGTAACTAAGAACTTCGGATAAAGGACTAAGATCTTGAGTTAGGGAATCAAAGAGGTATTGACAGAGGTTAGTTGGAAAGAAAGAAAAGTGTTCTTCCTTAAACTTGGATACACTGTAGCTGTATATATACACATCCATGTGTCTACTGAAGTTGCATTCAAGCGTTAGAAAGTAGCAGCTCCTGCCTGAAGATGTGCTTAGCTGAATCTAGTTCACCAAGTGTCTTACCAGCTCGGAAAGCACACATGGGCCTACCTTAGCATCCGGGCATGCTGTTTATAGAACTGTTTATGTAAATTTTACTCCTTATCTTACTTAAAAAAAAGTTCAAATATAATATCGTTCCTCACTAAAGACGTGTTCAATTGTGTTATCGCTATTGCTGGCATTTTCCAAATTTTATTTGAAGGAGCCAAAAACTTCACATTTTCCATGCCCGCCTAATGCAGTTGAAACCATCACTTAGCAGCACTACTTGCCTGTGGTACATCCATATGTTTTCTGCTCTGTTCTACTTTATTCAACTTTCTTGTGTCCTCCAGAGAAGCCAACGCACCGATTTCATGGACTAGCCCTGTACTAGTCTAACAACTGTCATCCACAGCCTGAAAAACTCAGCATCAATCTCAACTGAACCCCACATCACCCCAATCCATATTCACGTGAAGAAACCCAGGAGGGAAACCCAGAGAGACACCACACTCAAAATGATCCCCAACTCTACACAATGCAGCCTTGCAGCAAATAGAAAACATGTTCCTTTGGGTATGGAAACAAGGCAGCACTCTCTATTTTGTTTTCAGTGAACTAAAAGTAAAATGCAGATTTAAGACTTAATAAACATTGCAGCTGACCTTTCACCGATCTATACCTCCTATTTGATCCTTTCCCCTATTTTCGACTCCATTAAAATCATCACTTAGCCTACAGAAAGATTTCCACAGCTATAGTCATTTTCCAGCACAATAATTTTTTGACCTCTGATGTACCAAAGCCAATCACCACCATTTTCATACGATTATATTTCAGTGCTTTTCTTCCTTTAAAGAAAGTTATTTCATCATCTTCTACTGTAGGAAGTTTTAGAGAAAATGGGTCTTTTTCAGAATTTGCCAGATTTGCTGAAATCCACAGAACTGCCCATCACTCTTTCTGCTCTACAGCCATCCAACTTGATCTCCATCTCTCGGATGCTTCTATCAATCACCCAGTTATGGCCTGCTATGCTGAGCAATGAATAGCAGCACTTCCAGCAGAGTTTTCTCAGTGTTCAGCACTTTGGGCAACTTTTTAGACTGCTCTCTAAGATATAAATTAAATGTAGATAAGACTCAAATGGGATTGTGTTTTCTTCTAATCCTGAAAGTGTTTCAGCTGTACTCTGGAATTGTGCTACCAAGTGTTTTGAAGGCATATGTCAAAATAACACCAGCTGGGACACAGACGTTTCCATTGAGAATTCACTCATCACTAAACTGAAAGCCTTAGCTCTTAGTCTCAGAGCCGAATGTGTTACGTCAAGATTCCACTTCTTTAAGGGCCTCTCATTTTTTCCTCAAAATCATTTTTACCTGTCTCACATCTATACTGAACGAATGGCCTGTATCTTCTACCTAAGTAATGTTTACTAATAGATACATTTCAGTTTTCCAACACTAAATGATTTCTCTAACTGATGTTTATAGAAAGTATTTAACCCTTTCCTCACATTGAGTCTCTTGAACTAAGTCACATAGAGAAGAACTCTCCCAATGAAGGTGTCTAATGTCCTAAGCATTGCTTGAGACAAGAGCTGCTCTTTCATAGATTCTGTATGTGATGACATTTTTAACTAAAATAGAAAGAAAGGAAGAGAGAGAGAGAGAGAGAGAGAGAGAAAGAAAGGCCAGGAAACTAGTATCATATTTCCTGAATATACTTTATATCTGATTTCACATAAAATAAATACAAAATGAATATGACTTACATGGAAAGTTTTGCCATTAGTAAGAAATTGCATTAAAACAGTTGTGATAGATACTAAGAAAACTGGGGAGGAGAGCCAGCAAGCTTGATCTTATACCTATTTATGTATTCTCAAGCTCCTAAAGGAGACTAAGACATGAGCTGTAAATTTCACAAAGGGGAAAAAACTCCTTATAATGCTTTTAACTTAGAGCTAACAAGCCTGCTAGGATCCCTCCAACCCCCGCAGAGCTAAGTACTCGACATTATTAAATATCTGTCACATGTGAAGTATGATACAGCATAACTCAAGAGAAAAGAGAAAACACTGCTGGATAGAGGGAGGGTTTTCAGTTACCCAGCAAAATAATTCGGTTTCTGGGCAGGTGTCTCTGCAAAGGCTAGAACAAGATATGACTTAGATAAAATCATTCCACGGGTATCATGGAACTCCTAAGGATACCAGAGCAATGCCAAATAATAAATATAAAGTAGGCATATACACTGAAGTGAAGCTGAAGGAATGATATCATACACACACATACCTACAGCACTTACAGCCTATACAAAATAGATTCCTGAAAACAAGTTTTTACAAAATCTAAGTTTCCCGACTGTTCTGCTTTTCGATCCAAACCATCTACTATCCTCTCCAGTGTCTGAAAAACACACTTCCAATCAGCACCCTGTACAAAGTATTCTGAGCTCACTTCTGCTTTTATAAATTAACTTATTAATAGGGGAAAAACTAATATTTAAATACATCCTAACATCAACCTATTACTTTACCTAGATATCACTGTATAGCTTAATCAGGATTTTTTTTTTAGTATTTTGTATGTCAGAGATTGGAACACACTGGTTTATGTGGAATGCACTGAATAGGACACTCTATTATTAAATTTTTCAATTCAAAATTGAAGTAAATTTTTTTCCGGTAAAGATGAAGTATATATTCAGATCACCTGGTCAATTCTGGTTGAGTAATAGGTCTTAGGAGGACCTGCAACTTCTTAAAAACACATTCAATCCTAATCCTAGGAAGTATTAAAATAAGTAAATGTTTAACTTCATATCCAAAATGAACATTCCCAGCAAGGTTTCAGGACTTGCAGCAGTTACTGTCTCCACTTTCCAGTACGGTGGAAAAAGTTGTCCTTGGAGAAAACATGGTTCTCCTTTCTATCTTCTGTGCAGACCTTTTAAATCCAGTCTTACAGATCACTCTGCCAAATGGTTCTACATCAATCTCTACATCGGACTCTGTGAAACCCTGACATCCCATCCAAAAGAAAAATAGATGGTACCCAGAAGATTAATTCAGTGATCAAATCATTAAAACTTTTCAAGGCAAGGAACTTTTACGACCTTCACTGCTAAGTAAACATCCCCTTCTCCAAACACCTTTATCTGAGTAAGCTGAAGCCGAAGTCTGATCTTATTTCATTTGTTTCTCATTGTCTTTCTGAATTTTGTCTTGTCTTTGGTTTGATGATGTCTATGTTTCAAAGGAACAGACTATATATGGTATAGTCTATAGATTCTTTTTCAGTTTTATTCCACTACTTCTAATTGCCACATAAAATACTGCTTAGATTTTTCCATGCTGTTTAGATGGATGAGAATATCACTTTCATTTAGGAAGCAAAAAAATCTTACTTTCAACTATATTTTTAACTAACAGATGAAGTTATATGGATTTATTATGTACAACATGAACTCTGCTGTATATAAAAATAACATTAACTCCTTTGGACTGAATCTAGTGCTGGGCAGAGCAGTTCATTGGGTAGCTCAGTGTCTTCATGATGAAATCGCCTTATATCTCTGACCAAAACTGAACTTTTCTGAGCTCTTCTCTTTATCATTTGCAGCCTCTGGGTCACCCCTAGATTACCGCCTTGTTACATTCTAATATAACAAAAAAAGTATCAGTTTATTTGGAGTTTATTGAAAAAAAATTTCTGTCCTATAGAGGGAGAGAATGTGCCTAGTCCCTCAGAGACTTTATGTGTGGGGGTGGAGAGGTGACACCCAGAGGGAGCTTCTTATAAAAAGAAATGGGGAAAGTGAATGGGGGAAGGGCTTGCAGATATTGGGTTGTAAAGGAAATAAATTAAAAAATCTTTCCTACTAGCATGTTTTAATTGTTAAACTAAAAACTCATTTTGAAACTACGACATGAAATGACAAACTGAAAAAGTTTCAACCCAAAATACGAAGGATTTATTATACTTTATCTATGCATGTATACTTTTTTTTAACAACCCACTAAACGTCAAAACCTTAAGATGTGTTCAGTTATTTGCTAATTTTCTCCAGCTATGGACTGAACAGTGACACATCTACTTTAGATGTGGGCTACAAATTAATTCTCTTAGCAGGCAGCCATCATTCTGCACAAATTACAAACACACTGCTTTGTCCGGAATTTCACAACTGCCATTGGTTGGGGCCCTTAGAACTTAAAAAAATTATATGTAGTTCTCCTCTACATATAACTAAACATATCTAAAACACTTTTCTAAACCACGTTATCTGGTTTCACTTGATAATATCAGAATGTTTTTCATCAAATCCTTTAGAATCTCAAGCTAGCTTCTAGAAACATTATCAGGGGCTAGTACATCGACACACTTCCTATTTTTTAAGTGAGAGAAAAGAGAAAGAAAAACATAACCACCCTTTAAACTGTTTCGTTCCAGTTTTCCCATCTCTTCTCTATAAAGTTGTAGCAGGAAAGAGAGCAGGAGTGGGGGCAGGGAAACCTCCCAGAGACACAGCTTCCCTAATGTAATTCCATAAATCAACTAATGGGAGAGAAACCAGATCTGTGTGGTCTCTAATGCTGTCCCACAGAGATCAATCATGTCACCTGAACAATGTTCAGGGACTAAGAGGCTGGGCTTGCCCATGGGACTTTTCCCCTTGAGTTACATCAGACTGTGGTATTTTTTAAAAATTAAATCTTTGTATTGGGAAAAAAAATAACAGTTGTGTATATACACAATCTGAAGGATTACCTCTGCAACACACACGAGTATTAATATCATAATAATCTCCTACATGGTCATATTCTAAATACATCTAGGAACTAAATGGTAATTAAGGACATACATTCTTAAAGTAAGTTCTGTCCCACAGGAGCACAACACATTTGTATCAACTGCTTTTAACAATTAGTGGCTATTTGTTAATATGGTGACTGATGAAGGGGCAGTGACATATGCAAATACACAGCACACAGAACAGAGAGCACACATTATTCCATGGGCATTGCCATACTGAATGTCAACAAGGAGTGGTTTTTATAAACATAAGTTTCTCTTAAAATGGGACTGAGCAGGGAAAGGTCACTTTTAAAGAAAGGCCAGGAGAGGGGGCTTAAGAGAGTATGGGCACAAATCCCAGCACACACATGCGCATCTTTCTTAATCGTGATTGACACAGCCTAAAAGCCATCTGACCATGCCTCTGGTCTCTGAGCTAAAAACAAGTCAAAGGGAAGGAGGGCACATAGGTTTGGAGTGCTAAGTAAGGTGAGTTCTTAGTAGTATACAGATGTAAACTACTTACGTTCCAAAAGTTAAAGCCACAAGTATTAGCTACTAAGTTTATGACTGAAGTCCAACTTCTGGACCTCAGACGAGAGTCCACCCATTCTCAAAAACATCTCTTGAGATAATAATGGACCAAATTAAAGATGGGAAACCAGATTAGCAGGGCAGCTTTTCAGCTTTTGTTCATTTAAGATTTGCTACCCTTTACATAAGCCCTGGAAGTTTCCTCAAGTGGAGCTTAGGGTTCCATGTGGGTTTGAGGTAACCACACTGCAGTTGCTTTATTCAGGACCCCGGTAGACAGATTAGAAAACTTGGTTCTTTTGTTCTGCCCAGTAGTATTTCATGAATTATCACGGCCCGGCCCTGATAGGTAGAAGGAACCCTCATTCAGGAAAACACCTGCAGTGGGAAATGTGAATTCTCTCACCTACTCCCTACCTTCTGCGGGGCCACCACATTCTGTGCATGCTCATTTTCAGAGACAAAAAATGATTCTATGATGCTTGGAATTATGAACAAAAATTTTACAAAGTTTGTGGGAAACCCTTAAAAGAGAGACAGAGAAGAACTTTATGAAGCCAGTTTAAATGAACACACTAGCATAGAAACACGGCTGAAAGTCTTTAGAGCTCATAGCAAACTCCTCTGCAGTGGTTACTGACCAAATAGATGAGAATTATCCCGTTCTCCTCTCCACTACACTCCCTACAATTGTGTAGAGATGGTATCAGTGACTATAGCTAAGGCTGAGGTATAACAATGCCAATGCTATACTATATACAAGGCCAAAACTATAACTCTACAGATTACTCTTCAAAGAGAAAATAGAAGCCATACTGTCCTATTCAGTAGACCATCACAGGAAACCGCCACATCATAAGCTAAATTTTAATTTCCTTTGGTCTTCCAGACCGAGAGAAGTTATAGTACATTAAACCCCAACAGAGAGTTCAAAAGTTAATTTTTTGTCATCTGAGGAAATACATAAACCTGCACTGTAGCTGCTGTTATCTTTGCTTGACCAGAGTTGCCCACAGGAAGAACAACAAAGTCTCCTGTGGTACAACTAAAGTTCCACCATGACCTGGTTTCTTTCTAAGGAGGAATACATGCAATGTTGTGATGGAACTGTGGTCCATATGCTTCTAACTTTGGAAATCCCAGTCCCTTGGCCTTGGTTTCTACCAAGATGATCCATCTTCTTCGTAGTCAAAACAGAAGCAAGATCTTTAACTTTTATGTTAATTCTTTAAATCTCCAATTCTCAGTGATTCAAAGAAGGCATCCCTAGGTCATGTTCCTGATTTTTAAAAGACTGTGCAAGTAAGTTTCCCTCAGGGCTGATTGTGTCAGTCACTCTCAACATACAGTCTAGTCCCCAGAACCTTCCCTAACATTAAACCCATTGCACTGTCTCACATTTGCACAAGCAGCTAACCAGCTAACCTTCCTCTCTAGGATTCATCATAGACTGATTGGCTGTCCATATTTCCTTTCTGAATGTCACCAAAATACCTGTAATTTTGCATTTTTCTCCTGTGTTTTGATTAGGCTATCATACAAAATGTTCATAACATACATTAATCTTAATTTGAGATGCAATTAAAAGCCTAATGTTAATTACTTTAGTGAATAATGTCTGTTTTAAAGACCTAGAGGAAAAGTAAACTATCGTTTACCATATTTGGCACCAACCAAAACCTTCCTATGTTTAGAGTAATTTTACAACCACAAATGGTTACTTTGTCAGATACTGAACCTAAGGGAAATCTAAAATCTAAAACAACGACAAAAACAACAGAATTTTCCTAGAACTACATAAGTCTTTTAAAATAAGCTCCCCTTTAACCACACTAGTAAATAATTTTCATTTTCCTCAAAGTCACGTCTCAAAAATGGCTGGTGACTATCAGCTCTCTATATTCTCTCTGCTGCCTCAAAAAATTATCAGGAAGGCAAAAAATAAATCAGGAAACAAAAACACTTTTGTTAGGCTCAGGAGAAAATTATTCTAGAAGAGGTTAAAAATCTCCCTTTGAATCCAGGCATTTCAACACACACACACACACACACACACACACACACAAAGATGGTACATACACATATGTATGTGTTTACTGTAAGTTGTGTACCACATGTGTAGTAGTATGTCTGAGTATATATATATATATGAACGATAAATACGTTCAATATTTTGGGCAGAGCTTTTTTGTTTTGAGGTTTTCCTGATGGAACAGTTTAAAACAGCAAGGGAAAATATTAAGCATACTCAGATGCAAAACTTCGGATTCTTAGACCAATTGCATTTTTTTTTTCCAGAGATAAAAAAGGAGGGGCACTCTCTAGCCCAAGGGCGGTTCCGAGTGAAGCGCAGCTGGGAGGGTGGTACAGAGGCCATGTCCTCAGCAAATCATCTATGTCAGTATGTTTCAACCTGCAAGAAGCTTCAGAAAAGGGGGTGCTGCGTCTTGAATCCAGACAAGAAACCCTGTGGGGGAGAGGGCAGGGGAGTGAGGAGGGAGGGGGCAAGACTGGGAAACAAGAAATCATCTCCTCTGACCTCTAGCGAAGTGCCAGGTTTTTTCTTTAGCTCTTCACATTTTCTAAATTTGCAGATCTGGTGTCCCGTTTTGCGGTTCCTGCAACTGCTGCAGACGCCACAATTGATGAGCCTCTTGCAGGGCACGCAGACCCCACACCTTTTCCTCTTCTTCTTGGCCGGGTTGGCTCCGCCAGCTCCCCCCGAGGAGGACGAAGAGGAGGAGGAATGATTCTGCGGGCAGTCTGCCAGATTGGCAATTTGAAACGCACTGTCTGTGACGGCTGCTGAGGCTGCTGCGGGGGAGTGAAGGGCTGTCATGACGATGACCCCTGGAGGTAATGAGATGCCCCCTAAAGCCGGGATAGCGGAAAAAGTCCCCACCCGCTCTGGGAGATTCATTATCTCTGCTTCAGCAGCGCCGCATTTGAGCTTGTTCATGCATTCCCCCGCCAAAGGTCTGCAGTGTTCGGGGGATAAGGTGGAGAGGAAATTAGTATTTGCCATTTGCAACGACGGCTCTGGCGGACAGCCAGCCTTCCCCAGCCGCTGGGAGTCGTTCCGGTGATGCATGCTGGTCCTGCCGCCGCCACCGCCGCCGCCTCCGCCACCGCCGCCGCCGCCACCGCCACCGCCACCGCCGGCGGTCGGGAGGATCGCCGAGGAGGAGGCGGAGGAGGAGGCGGCGGCCGAGGAGGATTTCCTGCCGGCCCCGCCGCCCCCACCCCCGCCCCCACCGCCTCCGCCGCCGCCCCCGCTGCCCCAGAGCATCGCGGTGGCGGCGGCGGTGGCCGCGTTGTCGCAGTTCCACGGGGACATGCCGATGCGCGCGGCGGCCGCGGCGGCGGCGGCGCTGCTGGGGAAGATGGGGGTGGTGATGCGCGCGATCTTGGCTGCCTGCGGGAAGGCGCCCCCGTTGGTCTTGTAGAACGAGGTGGCAAAGGAGCGGTAGCGCTCCATCTCCGAGTTGTAATCCACAAGGCTGTTCAGGGCCCCCTCGGGCAGGTGGCTTTCCTTGGGCAAGCCCGGGGCCTCCGGGCTCGGCCCGGGCTCCACGCAGACATTGGTGTTCATGGTGCAGGGGGGGAAGAAGGGGTGCAGGGTGGAAGTGGGGACCTCCTGGTCCGACACCTGGGTGGGAAAGGGGGAGAGGTGGGGGGAAGGGAAGCGGGTGATGGTGGGGTCGGGGTACGGGCCGGACCGTGCAGGAAAGTGGGATCCGGGTGGGGAGAGCAAGGTGAGGGCTGCTTTAGTCCTCTCTGGGGCGCATATCCACAGACGGTGAATTCCCAGGCTGCGTCTTCCTTTGCATTATCCTCCAACTGTTACAACTAAAATAAAGAAAGTCATTCCAACGAGCTGCACGAGGAGAAAAATTAAAAATAAATAAACAGCCGCCCCCGCTACCCCACCGCAGACACCACTGAAAGCTCCCACGTTCTCCAGTCGGGTCGTTTGCATAACAATCATCAAGACGTGACCCCCTCACACCCCCCCCAACACTCCCAAGCCCTGCTCCCTCCCTCCTTCCCTCCCTCCAGGCAGCAAACCACACAGCTCCACCCCCCCTATTCTTGTAACCCTCCTGAGAAAAAAATGTATTAATAGCTAGCGTACCCAGGGAAAGAGGAAAGACGGGGGTGACAAATGCCGAGGGAAAAGGGCAATTGGAGTGCTAAAGACATGCAAATCAGGGGTGGGAGAGTGATACTACCTACAAGCAGAGGGCATTTAAACATTATGAAATGTGTGAACAAGTGCTGCCTGGGCATGCAGATGCTGTAAAGTAGAAACAGCAATGGCCCTATGTGGAAAACGAACCGGAAATTAGCAAATGAAGTACTGAGAAAGTCTACAATACATTCGAGCATAAACTGTAAGCAAACACAATACAACTGAGAGCTACAAGACTGCCCACATACAATCTGAACCAAAGGGGGGGGGGGGGGTACTACCAGCTGCCACAGTGTCCTTCTGTGTCTGCTGTCATTAGTTTGAATCCCAGCACAGCTGGCTCTGTTAGGGTCTTAATTCAATGGACCAAGGACAGGTCTCAATTTTACAAGCCATTTGGTGGCAGGGGCAAGAAGGTGGTGTATTACTTGTTTTAAAAAGGTAAGAGAGAAAGAAAGATAGCATGTAGGTAGGTAGGTAGGTAGGTAGATACATAAATATAAATATATAAACAGATCTCAAATACAAGCAATGTCACAGGCTCAGAACTAAGTGTCTGCTGATCACTCCCAATCATTTCCAATGGAGATTGTTCTGTCTTCCCAAGAAAAGAAGAAAGCAAGCGACTTTTTAAAAAATCATTCCCCAGCACTGATTTTTGCATAAAGAGAGGGGAGATTCCCTTCAGGTGTTGTTTATCCAAAGGACCATTTAGATGATTTTTTTTTCCCTTTTGCTATTTTTTAAAAGGAAAGTTTAATGCTAACTGGGTATTTGCATTTCTCTCTCTGCTTACAGGCCATCATTAAGCTTTAGGAAGGATCGTGCTTGTTTATTAAGGGGACATCACAGCTTTTTAAGAATTAAGGCAAAGATGTGAAATGTATATTCACCTCACAAAAACAGTTTCTTTGTTTCCCTATTTTTTGCCAGAGTACCTTTCTCTGGCATCTTCTGAAACCTACAGATTGGCGTGGAACGTGGAGTTCAGGGAATTAAAACTGAGGACCTAGCAGTCTCTGTCTCAAAATTTCAGAGTTTCAAATGCATATCAATTATAGTAATTATGCTTATAATTAGATTAATGAACCATTATGTCTAAACTCCAGATTCGAAAACTTCAAGGTCTACTGATGAGGCACCCTAACAAAAATAGGTTTATGTAAACAAATCCCTATTAGGCAAAGTAAATCAAGATACAGAACCTCCCTCTGTCTGGATTAGAAGCTAGCAGGCACCCTTGGATCACAGGAAGTCCCTAATCACTCAGGAACCACCTCTGTGGTTTTGCATTAGGAAAAACTGTTCCTTTCTGAGGCCTCATGACAATACAAAGGTGCCCCCAAATCCTCCTGGCTAAGTATTCCTGATCCTTGCCAGGGTTTGGGGAAAAGACATAGTAAAAATACAGCCTCAGTTTCTGTGAATCACATTGAAGATGCAAGATCATAATAACTGCTAGTCACTAGAAACTAGTTACGCCAACCATGCAATAGGCATCATCTCTCTGAGTGGAGGGAACACTAACATTTTAGTCTTTTGACCTTGTTCCAAATAAAGAAGGGATTTAATATCCCCTTTTCAGAGTCTTAGCATGGTGTTTCCAAACAAGCAGTCCTTGCTTCTCCAATTGCTATCACCTCCCCCCTTCCTACCTCTAGGTTCAATGCCACCAGAAACTGTAGAAAATGATTGTGCCCAGCATCCAGGTCATTATTGTTTAATCAATGCATCCCTGGAGCATGGAAAAAAGGTACCTAAGCCACAGCTATTGTTTGGCTTTTATTTAGCAACAAAATAAAACACACACCAGTAACTATAGTTCTAATACCAACGCTAAATTAAACATCCATACTTCATGATCCTGCTTTACCTATGAACAATGTGACTGTACATGCCTAATACTGTATGTCTGATCTACCAGAGACATGGAGATCAAAGGTCATATTTAACATTCAGGAGGAGGGGCCGGTGCAGATTAATTAATTAATTAATACAGTCACGGTTTTTATTGCTGGAGTCCAGCATTAATCTACTTTTACAATCCCACCGGACAGCAAACATTTAAGAGAGAAAAGGGGGGGGGGAGCCAGAGGAAGAGAAAGAACAATCACTTACCAGTCTCTTTTTATTTGGGGAGCCTTAGAATTTGCAGACGCTGCCAGTCTGCCTTTAATTAGTTGCACATCACCCCCTAACACAAAGAAACACAAATCCAGATGTGTCTTGGCAGCTCCCAATTACAACTTTAATACTTGTAAACAAACTGTTGGGAATGGGGGGGTTGGGGTAAATAAATATGCGGATGAAAAAAAAATACCTGTAAATGGCTTTTTTTTTTCTTGTTGCAGAGAGGAGGAGGAGATGGTGTTAGTGGAGGGGGTGGAAGGAGGAGGAGGTGGGGGTGGAGAGGAAAGCGCCGAGTGTGAGCGTGTGTGGGAGAACGCGGGGCTGTTGTCGGTGGTCTCTGCTCTTCCCAGCGCGTTGCTCCGGGTCCGTCTCCAGTCGCTGTGTGCGAGGAAGGGAGGGAGGGAGCCGGGGAGTCTCTCTCTCTCTCTCGCTCTCTCTCTCTCTTTCTCACCCTCCCCCCCCCCTTCGCTCTGTTTGTGTGTGTGCGTGTGTGCGGTGGCTGGGGGAGGGGAGCGCGGAGAAAGGCGAGGGAGGCGGTGCGGAGCCGGGGGCGGGGGCGGGCCGCGGCGCCGAGGTGAGCAGGACGCAGGGCGCGGACACCTCCCGATGATTGGCTGCAAATTACACGGGGAACAAGAGGCGCACGCGGGCCAGCGCTGCTTTTCACAAATCCCTAGCTCGCCGGCGCGGCCACGTTTCCCGGCTCGCCCGCCGCCCCGCCAGCCCCCGGCGGCGGAGGATTTGCTTTTTTTTTTTTTTTTTTGCTCTAGCAGATAATTGTTTGGAAGGGATGGAAGAGAGGGCGTTCCCGCCCCTTGCGCCCTCGCTCTCTGCGGGTGTGTTTGTGCACGCTGGGCGGGGGTGTGTGTGTAAATAAACTTGTCTGGGTTCCCTGGCTGAGCAGAGAAGAGCGGTGCCAGCCACAGAGGGGAGGTCTTGTGTGGTGCAGGAAGGCTCTCAGTTTCACATCCCGGTCGCATGCTTTTAAATGATCTTCCTGGTGGGGCCGGGAGAGACTCTGTAAAAGCGAATCATTATCGTTTTAAAGTAAGGGGGAAAGGGACGAGTGTTCTGGTGGTTCGAATCCTTGAAATGTTATGCCAGAATGTAAAAAATTGATGTGATGCTTGACCGGTCTGGTCTGTGGCTGCCTTTCTCTCTACTCCCACACCGCCTTCCATTCCCACTGTGTTCAGGTCTTCCTGTCCTACAAGGCTTCGTCCTCCTCCTCTACTCTTTCACCCGGTAGTTCCCTCGGAGTCAAATATCTATCCTACCTCCCCAATTTTAATTCCAAACTTTACTTTTATATCGAAATGATCTCTTTTAACTAATTTTAATGTGGTGGACATTTTACTTCCCATCACCTGGGGGAAATACTTCAAACTGAAAGATAAGTATTTAGCACACATCGCATATAAATAAAACTCATAAAAATCTAACTATGAATTAACCTCTTTCTGACTGCCTCAAAGAAACCGAGATACACTAGACACATGCTGTCCACCTACTGAACAGCACACTGGCAGAAACAGGCATGAAATACGATGTAAATGTTTAAGTCCTTTTAAAGATGATTCTTTCTCCTACCACCCACCCCCACTTGGATGGGCTTTTGAGGAGAAGTCTCACATTGTAGCCCAAGAATTTCTGGAATTTACTATACAGCCCAGGTTAGCCTGGGTCCCTCCTAGGCAGTCATCCTGGCTCAGTCTTCAGGGTGCTGGGGTTCAAGATGTCTACTGCTGCATCTGACTCTGAATGAGTCTTCTAAAAGCAAATGAAATCAGACTATGCTTGTTTTAAAGTAGAATAAAGTTACACATTGAAACAAAAAACATATTGTGGAGAAATAGAGTAGTGTGGTTTCAGAGAGGGAAGTTATTTGTGAGTTACATGTAAGTTATTTGTTTTCTGAGAACACATTACTAAAAATCAGCTTAAATTTTTTATATTTGCATTTTCAAAAGGTTTACCTTAACATCTTCAAGAGTTGGTCATGTGTAGGTTATGGATAAGATGGTAAGAGTACTGGTGTGCACACTCAAGGTGGTCTTTCCAGAGGTAGCAGTGGTTGAAGTAGTTGCAGAAATGTCTGTCTTTTTTGTAGACATGGACTAAGTTTGTTTAAAGATAGTTATATCTTTTCAGACAAAATAATTGGATAATTAGTCGTTTCTACATTCCTGGGAATGCCTTGCATATTCAAGGAAAGAAAATTTCCATCCAATGTTTGTTTTCTTTTCTTTTTGTTTTTGAGGTTAGCATCACATGAAATCTATCAGCAGACTACAATAATTTTTAGTGTGTAAATGCATTCCACAAAGATTTCCTAAACATCTTTTCAAGTATATGGATATATAAATAGTGTTTGTTTGTTTTGTTGAAACAGGATCTTGCTGTGTATTTCAGAGTAGCCTTGAACTTAACTTTGCCTGATGAATACTAAGATTCTAAGTGTGTACCATCACACCTGGCTTCCAAGTTTATGAATATTTACAACATTGGTTTAATGTTTAAAGTTCCTATTGATAACTACTATTGATGGCATATCTGTACCAGGCACTGTGTTCAGTAATTTGCAGTATCTTATTTTATTCTTATATTTTTGTTTCTTTTCTTTTCTTTCTTTCTTTTTCTTTCTTTCTTTTTTTTTTTTTTTAAGAAAAAGAAATTCCAGAGAAAGTCAAGAGATTTTAGTCAATTTTACTTACCAGTTTAGCCAATTTTACCAGTTTAGCAAATTTTACAAAATCCGGTGTTTCTCCAGTGCCTTATGATTATAACCTGAGTCTGAGAGTTATGATCAATAATTAATTGATCTGGAGACCCTCTCTAGACATTAGAATCTTAGATTTAATTATGATTGTGGATCCCCGGCTAACATGACATCAACTGAACATGCAGGGCAAATTATAAACAGTCCTCCTCACTTCTTAAATATGGCATCCATCTTCATTCCACTAGAGAATTACTGTAAGCTTCCCCAAATGCAATAAAGAAAAATTTCTTTTCTTGCCCGTTTCCAGCTTCATTATTTTTTATATAATCTTAGAAACGTGGATGTCCAACATCTCTTACACAAGTCTTTGCCTTACATTGTTGTCTCCAAGATAAAATGCCAGAGGTTTGAAGACTGTTTGCCATTGCTAATTTTTAAGTTAGTTCTCATCAAGATCCATAATTCTGTGAAATACTAAAACTTAAGAATTGCTCTTCAAGATGCTTACCACAACTTTCAAATGGTTGCAAGTCATTTGTATATTTAGCATGCTTCTGTAATCAATATCACTGGCATTATCCCAATATTCTCACAGTGGGAAACCATAGAAATATATTGATCATCCTAAGGATGATCATTCCAGGCCAGAGGGTTGCTCAGCTCTGAGTGATTCACAGATCCCATTTTCTTCTAACCTGGGACTTCAGGATCAACTATGTCTCCAGTGTTCAACTGGGCAAAGAGGAAGCAAGATTGAGTGGTCTTCAAGTAGAACACAGCACCCCAGCTACCACGTACTTGCCAAGAACTGGGAACTTGCCACAAAGAGTTGCAAAGATCCCTGGTAGTCATCTACTTACTGAGAAGAGAAAAAAACGTATGATGAACATCTGGAATCCTCCATCCACAATAACTCTTAAGGAATGACCTTCCAGATACTATTCAGACTATAAAGCTCAGAATCTCACACCTTGAGATTCCTTTTCTTTCTGGGGAGCTATTTTACTAATTACTCTCCTTTGAGATTACCACTGTAAGATACAGTTTCTTAGTGACTTAATGGGAAGTTTGGCATCTAGGAACAACTGATGCTTCCCTAAGTATCTAAGGACAGGTTAGACAGAGCTAGGTTGTTCAAATAAAGACTTACTAAACAGCATAGAAAGCAGAAATAATGCAGTCAAAGGAAATGTCATAAACCTGAATTAAAATGTCGCAGAGATAAACTTTAGGTGAGGCCACCTAAGAACTCTGTGCAAGCCCACTTCCTCAGATATAGCATAGTTCAACTTGCCATTATCAGACAGAAAAATTAACAACTATGATCCAAATACTGCTACTTAACCTAGAGACGTATGCCTCTAGTGGTCATATAAGAAGGAATAACATTTCTCATTCCTTAATAGTTCATGTTAAGGGAGCCCTTCCATATAAGAAGGAATAACATTTCTCATTCCTTAATAGTTCATGTTAAGGGAGCCCTTCCAAGTTTACTTTGTGCTATGAATCCACAGTTGTCATTTGATTATACTAGATCTTAAAAATCAAAAGTCTACACCCTTGTCATTGGCTTTCATTTCGTCACTGTCTTTCACTTTAATGAATTTAGAGGCATCAGAGTCAGCAGCATCACCATGTTGAACTTCATATTCTAAGCAGGTCCTTTTTTGCTGCCAACACAGGCGTTTTGAGTTTTAAGCTGCCTATTCAGCTGTCTTCTTGTCTTACCATGCTTTTCCAATGACTAGGTAGATTCTTCTATGGGTTGGATGACCACAGTCAAGGCTGAAAGCGGTGACAGTTGCAGGTAATGAAAATGACAGGTTCACTGGGTTAAACTCAGTACCCTGGCCTCGCTATATTTAAATACAATAATTTTTCATAAAAATATTTGCAAAACTCCAAGTTTGTATATATCTTAGTATTAATACTTTATTTCTAATAAAACCATTCTCTATGCTTTTCTAAAGATGAATGTTTCCACTGTTTATTTTCAATTAACCATTTTAAAAAAAACCACACACTTCCATTTTCCTTCGAGAAGAAGAGTTGTAGATAATATCACTGAATTGTTAAAATTCAATCCAGACAGGATCCCCACGCCCACCCTGTTCTGACCTTTGCTATTCTGTAGTTATAGCAACAGGAAGACTTGCTTCTGTCTGTCTGCTTGGTTCTCTTTCTAAAGTAATGGCAGCCTTTTACATGTTGTTGTGTTGTATGGAGAGTGGTTTATGTGCATTTACTGTTGCATTTAGCTAAACCAGAGTTTACATGCAGATTTTTAAAAATAAATGCAATTAATTGAAGTGCATTCAAAATGGTACATATAGTATTATGGAATATGGATTATTCTTTTAGATATTGTTTCATATCATCTTCAAGCTTCCTTAAACAACTTGCAGTTTAATGTCTCAGTAGTCAAATTTACTCATTATATCTTAATCTAAGCATACAGAAAGAAAAAGACATAAAACAGACAAGCCCCTTTCTGGGATAGTCATCTGATATAAGAATGTATAACTGAACTACTTAACTAGGCCTTATAGTCTTACTCTGACCTTGGGTATTTTAAGTCTCATTTTACCAGTCTGAAATATCACTTTAATTATAGTAATTACCTACCTCACAAGGTTTGTGAGGTTTAATTAATGTTAGCAAAGTGTTAAAGCTATTTAGTAGAACAGCACTATAGAAGCAAACTACCTGAAAATACAACGTCCCACCTCTCAGAGTTGTTAATTTTACACTGCTTTTCTCTGTTTCTTCAGAACGAACATTACGTTTGCTCCCTTTAAAAACGTTCACTTCCATATTGTGGTCTTTTCTTCTTGGAATTTACTTTGGATGAAAACATTCCTCAGACAGGCTAGGAAATAGGAGTCCTATCTGGCAAGGAGACATCGCATTCCTCTATTCAGAATCATAAATTGCCAGTTGACAATTCAAATGTAGTCCCCAATACATCTTTTATTTGGGTCCAAGAAGTCAAACAAACTGAGTGAAATATTAATTTTCTTTCAGGTGTCGGGTTATTTGTTTACTCCATTCTGGTGGTGGAACTGGTGCCATTTCTGGTGATAGAGCCTCAAATTTACCAGTATTTTTGGTATATTTTACTATCCAACACCTGCCCATATAAACACTGGAACCTGCAACGCAAGGATTGTGTCCATTTGTACTGCCTTCTTAGTGCACAGCAATGCCTGGCTCGGTAGAACAGTGGAGGCTGGCATCCAGGCCTTTGTTCTGCTAGCCATGCATGTTCTCATGGATCTAATTTCCACAAAGACATTGGTGGAGACTGGAAATGACTTGGCTAGTATCCTAAGTAACTTATGAGTGTAAAAGCAATCATACACACACTTACTGGTATTAAAAAATAGCATTTCATCTTTGAAATTACATCCTATAAGCATACATCTAGGGTAAGATTTAAATTATACACTGGTAAATCTTTGTCCATTTTGCATAAAACACATTCCACCGTGAATCCCAATTTCAAATAGAATGTAAATGGTATAAAATTCTCAATGTATAAATTTATTATTGCTAAGGTAGGGTTTATCTGTAATTGGAAACATGAAAAATAATAAGTAAAACAGGAACAGAGATTGAATGGTCATAGCAATGTAATTTTTCACTGGTATGATTATTCTTTGAAAGAAAATCCACTGGTCAAAGCCCAATCTCTGAATCCATTGCTAAAGTTTTAAAAAGTTGGATAATGCCCAACAAGAACTATATCTATATGTCTTACTGTCCACTATGCTTCTTGGAGAAGTCTAGATATGAAAGTCCATTAGTAAATGTGTTCTTCAACCTCAGATAGAAGGCTCACAGAATGATGTTGAATTCGTGGCAAAGACAGTTACTCTAACTGGGTGAAATTATGAGTCCAGAGTAGAACTGGACTCAGGCAAGGAATAGCCATGGCTTACTGGTGTCATGGACAGCCTGATTCTTTCTATGTCTTACTGAGTCACCCCATAACCCTGGCTCCTCTAACAGAATGTTTCCCTCACAGTCACCACTGGCACCAGGTTCAGGCATCATATTCAGGGAAAGAGAAAGGCTTTGTTATGTGTCTAAATAGTTAGTGTGAAAAACTTGCCCAGAAGCACTATTGCTGACTCCTCTGAGTTAAAATTAGATCACATGGGCACACATAAGCCAACCAATCTCAACAGCAATGAGACTGACACTGTCTTCTTAACACATGTCATTTATGGAATGAAAGATGAGATCCTCCTGAAGCACGGGACAGCATGGAGGATAGATACCATGTTTCTATGAAGGTCCAAGGAGACTGACTCTAGGAGAAGAATTGTTGTTGGTTAGACAAATATCATTGTTTGCTGCCTTCTGTGGTTCAACTGTCACTTGATTTCTACTACCTTAGAAAGGCTACCCAGGCCTGTGCCTCACGAATCATGTCAAATTTTGTATAAGAGGAAGTTACTTTGTATTAATAGTAGGAATCAGTTCTGTATTTGAGAAAATTAGTAAATTAAAATATCACTCATTAATTCCTATAAACAGGGCTTATCTTTGAATAGCATGGCTTTCTGGGAAGTTTTGATTTCTCTACTAACCTTTATTGAGTCCTATCTCACGTGATCACAAGACCTTTTATACTGTGTGATACAAATCATGGACTAACTAGCTGAGTGTCTGAAGGATAAGGGGTGTGAGCTACAGTCCTCTGAATGTGAAGAAAAGGCCAAAAGAATAGAAAAATTAAAAGAAATAAGGTTAAGAGAAATCATGAGATTTTAACAGCATAGCATAGCCTATCTAGTTCAATGTTGTGGTCCATTTTGAACATTTTCCCATAATGCCTTCTGCCATCCCTCCAGTCTCATGCTCTGACGTAATTGCAAAGTATCTTAGGCAAAGTAAATAGCCAGTCTTTAAATGTTCAAGTTGATCCCCAAACTGACTCAAATTTGCAAAATCTGGCATAATTTAAAAGTAAATAAATAGAAGCAACACTTAACAGAAGGTTCCCGACATAAACAAAGCTGTGCACGTTTTGTTTATTTATGGAATCCTGCAAAGTGTCAGATTCACTTAAAAATAGTCAGCATGAGAGTGATTGATTTTTAAAAACTGAATAGAGTTCAGCAACATAAGCATTTTTAAAAATTAAGTAGTTTAATAAGAGGACATGGGGAAAAGGCTTTTGGAGAATATTGTACTTTGGAAAACATTTGTCTATTTAGATTTTTTAAAAGGTCGACTGTGAGAAAATAGCCACTGTTTTTACTGTTGTTTTTCCAAAGTGCATGTGGACTGGAATTGTAAGAAATCTCACCACACGTGTTACACCTGCATGTCTCCTGAGACTGAGTGTTATATGTAAGTGTAATTATTCTACTTTAATATTTTCCATTCAATAAAATTTTACCACAGACTGAAAAGTTGCAATAAATTAAAAAAAAAAAAAAAACCTTTATGTCAGTGGAATTTTTAATTCACTGTTGTCTTGTAATTCGGCTAATAGCCATTTGCTTTTCCTCTCCATCCAGAATTATTCTTTAGCGCATTTTCATTGAATAAATATTTCTTGAATATTTACTAGGTACATGAAATAATGTCAAGTTCTGAGAAGTTGCTCTTAGCTTAATAGAGAGTACCTGACAACATTAACACACACACACACACACACACACACACACACACACACACCAACAACAACAACAACAACAACAACAACAAATACCTCTCTTTTTTGTAAAGGGAAGTGTTGGAAGTATTTATATAATTCAAACATGACAAGAAAACACCCTGGAAACATCCAACCATAACTTTCTGAGGATGACCTGATGAACCTCTTCCTTAAGGAGAAGGAAGTGGAAGGGAAACAAGAGTGGAAGAGAAAGGAAGTATCCTGCAAAGGAAACTGTAATCAAAAGCAGAGCTGAGGATGAGAGCCTTCAAGAAGCAAAAATAGCGACAGTGAATGAGATACCAGAAGAACAGAATTCCTTCATATATAACCTTTAAAGTTACATGAGAAAGAGGCATTTAAAATGTTCAGGATCTTTGCAGTCAGCCATGCTTGGTTTGTACTGGAAGGATCCTACTGATTGATTTTGGAGATGACTTGGAGGGAAGGGACATCTTGTTCCTTAAGGACATTTTATTTTATTTTTTAAATTTTATTTATTTATATGAGTACACTGATGCTGTCTTCAGACACATGAGAAGAGGGCATTGGATCCCATTACTGATGGTTGTGAGCCACCATTTAGTGGCTGGGAATTGAACTCAGGACCTCTGGAAAAGCAGTCAGTGTTCTTAACTGCTGAGCCATCTCTGGCCTCTCTTAAGGACATTTTAGATTCTCTGAAAGACAAAGGAGACTGTAGAGGTAACACAGTGGATGTCTATGATTGATTTCAGGGACACAGGAGCTTCATGATGCAAAGAAGGTGATTCAGAAAAGTCATTAGAAAGGGAGATGGCATCAGAAAATCCCCCAAAAGAAAGGTACTCCTGGTTTGACAAATGGTTCATAGAGATGGTGATGTCACTTCCTCAAAAAGGCTGCCCTGGGTTCACCCCTTGCCTTGTACTCAGCAGGTCTGCTTTGGTAAATTCTTGTTATTCTTGCTACTCTGAGTGTGACTCCATAATCTATGTCTTCTCATTAAATACCCAAAGTATGATTGTTTCATAATTTATTTTATAGGAAATTATTTATTTTATGTGAAAATTATAAACTAGAGACTCTTGCCTCATATTTTAACTTACCCATTTAGAAGCCAATAATTGAAGACTTTTGCCCCCATAAAAAGGGTTTCAAAGTCATTGTAGTTCCTTGAAAAGTTCTGTAATCCATAACATCCCATTTCTGTTCTCCAGTAGTCAAGATGTCAAGTGTAACAGGCCAAAAATTCTAACACCTGAATATTCACTACCACACTCACCTCTTGTCCTAATGACCAGGATCACTGCTGTATCATTGACCACACTGTTTCACTATTCTTGTAAGTGACAATCAGAAACTCTGGATTCTCAGGACCTTATTTATTTCCTCATTCTAGTTTTCATGTGGTTCCATATACATGTCACCTAATGGCCATCTCCCATGTGCCTCTAGCTCCTGATAGTGGAAAACCATTATTACAACAATCAACTCATTTCTCCTCGGGGTCTATGGAGGTCCCCTTCATCTTCTGCTGCTGGCTGAGATGCTTTCCTTTTTTGTATATTACATGCCCCATTGATCTCGTAGGAGGTCAGTGGGAAAGCTCGCCCCTTGTTCATTACCACTTCAGAAGATCATATTCTGTATAATCTTCTTCCTCCCCTTGAGTTAGTATGATGTCATTACGACACACTACCATTTACGCTCCTCTTAAGTCTTACAGAGAACTCTGCGCTCCTCTTTAACCCTTCAAACACCCACCTGCAGCTCTTGGCTGGCTCTACCACAATTCCTTGTTAGGTTCTGAGGGTTTTCAGTTTTTGAGTTTATAGTTCTTCCATTGCAATGATCATCTTCCAGTCTTTCAAAGTTGGGTGGCCACACCCTTACCCAACCATTTCTAGGTTGCCTTTCTAGGTCATTTCCCTACATCTCTGGTTCTATGCTATTCCATAATCTCCACTCCAGAATGCAGACGACATTGACAGCCCCTTCTCATCATCACTTCATACCTTTGCTTCCTCATGTATTCATTATAAAAAAAAACTCTTGCAAGTATTCTCAAATTTCCATTATTAATCTATTTCACCCTATTTTTGTAGACTGACTTTTTATGCCTTGACTCTCTCCTGGCTAACCTAGTTAGAGAAAATCCTTTACCCTGATGGCACATAGCTCAATGGTCTCCTTCACACCTGTATCTGTGACTAGAAAAAAACACTGTATGAATGTCCATCTCACTTGAATTTCTGTTACAGTTCTTCAGGTAGGTCTTTTTAATGATACAGCATAACAACATCCCCAGCCTTTCTGTTTTGTAATTTCTCTCTTCACACCTATAAAACCACCTCTCTACTCTTTATTCCAGGTCCTACCTCACTGAGTTAATTCATAAAAACCACAGGAAGAAAAATTACACAAGCCTCATCTATCACATTAAACTCTCCATTTATTATCTGTGGTCAACATTCTTTTTTCCCTCTTATTAGAAGGAACACTGGATGTTCCTAGTTAATGTTCAAACCCCCGACATTTTCAGTATGCCAAGTCTGCTCTAGATTTTATTAAGAACTTCAGTATAAAAAGGCCCACTTCCCATCACAAATCATTCCCATCAATTATTTCATTACCATCACTACACAAACACATGGGCTTTGTCTTTCCAGTGAACCCCACTTGCTCCCTCCAACTAAAGCTCCATGCCCTCATTTGGCAGTAAATGTTTCCCAAAGAAATATGAAAAGTGATATTTTGTTTTCAGTTTTGTGCATCGAGCCAGTTTCATCTAGTCTCAGGTAAAGATTTCCAATGCCTGCCCTTTGCTAGATTCAAATATAACTTAAGTCTGCTTCTTCTCTTGCCCATAAGTGGCAGCTGACATTTTCTTACCATGGCTTTTAAAAAACCACTCTTGGGATTTTTTTCTTAGTGGTGAACTGGTTCAGGGCTAAACTTTGGTAAGTTTTTCCTCACCTGTCTCTATTCGCCCCTTTCCTCATTTTATCTGATCTAGTGACGTTAAATTTCACTCATATGCTATGGTCTCCAGAAAGCAGTTCTCCATTCTGGACTTCTGTATCTAACTTACTAAAATTCTGCATTAATTATATAAAGATGGGTACTTTTCTCCCTCACTACCCCCCCCAAACTGAATGCTTAATTAATGGATGCAATTGCATCATTTTGGATCAGAAATCTTGGAGTCGTCCTCCATTCCTCTTTATATCTATGATGGTTCATTTTCTGTGTCTACTCAACTGAACAAAGGAGTATCCAGTCATCTGACAAAATAGTTATATCACAAGATTGGTGCAACTGCAAGGGTGTTCTTTGGAAAGCCCAACATTTGAATATGTGACGATCTCTCCTGTCAATGCTGGTGGACATCATGCAGCATGAAGAGAAGGAAAGTGTGGAAGAAGTGAAAAATACTTCTTTCACCTTGGTCTGTGTGATGGTTTGTATATGCTAGGGCCAGGGAGTGGCACTAGTAGGAGGTGTGACCCTGTTGGAGTAGGTATGTCACTGTGGGTACGGGTTATGAGAATCTCATGATAGGTGCCTGGAAGTCAGTATTCTGCTAGCAGCTTTCAGATGAAAGTGTAGAACTCTCAGCTCCTCCTGCACCATGCCTGCCTGGATGCTGCCGTGTTCCTGCCTTAATGATAATGGGTGGAACCTCTGAACCTGTAAGCCAGCCCCAATTAAATGTTCTCCTTATATGAGTTGCCTTGGTCATGGTGTCTGTTCACAGCAGTTTAACCTTAACTAAGATAGTCTGGAACATCTATTAGTAGTTGTCATCATATATCACCGCAGTCTTGGCACTTTGGACTTGGGCTGTGACTTACACTTTGGCTCCGGGGTTTTGTGAGCCTTCAGCTTGAACACAGTATATTATAGGACTCCTTAGCCTCCAAAATCGTGTCAGCCAATCTCCCATAATATGTTTCCCCTTCTGGTTCTGTTTTCACACAGCATCCTGACTTAAGCAATCCTTTATTTTCTACATGAAATTAATCTGAAAATCTTATGTTTGCCTCTTCTAAAATATATTAAGAGAGTTTACCTTCTGCTTTGATAACTTACCAACACTGAATTGACCCCTCCTGTCGCACTTAATTCATCCACTGTGATCTTTCACACATAATTGATTTGTCCCCAGAAAATTTATTAACAGTTTTAGTAAAATTTGCTACAGTGCCTCGTGTTTTCTCTCACATTCCCATGAAGAAACCATTCATTCCTCCATTGATGGTGGTGACTTTGAAGTTGGCTGAGCTCTTTTTAGTCCTTGCCCTCCACTAAGAGGCAATTTTCAATATTATTTCTCCTTATACTGGGCTTCCCACATATAATGGTTCATTGAAGAGGATGAATGACTTACCTCCCACTTTTCAAGTTGTGACTACTATGAGGTGCCAACAAACTATAGAGATCCACCGAGTTATTGCCTGTTGTGACTACACCACAGTTCATTCTTTTGACAAAATATTCAGCTCTCTTCTCGTACTGCCCAATTGCTCCTCAGAGGAGTAACTACCCCATACTTTAAAGTCTCATAAACTATGACCTGTGATCTTTGTACTGGAGTTATCGTAGAAAGCAGAGTCTAAGGTGAAATGAATCGAGCTAGACCACCTGTCTAGATAATGGTAACAAAAAAACCTCTTCAGAAGGTACAGAAGTAACACTGCCAGGCCCTTGGTATTTGCAATGAAATTATTAAAATGTTCATTGGCATAAAATGGAGAGTGGATATTAAAACTGATTCAGTAGCAGGTGAGAAATTGTGGCAATGGTAATTTTAAGAAGTTTTGGATAGGGTGACAATTTCTGGGGGCCACTACTGGTATATTGGGGGATGGAGAGGGAAACCCGAGGATGACCAATCACTAATATAAAGAGGGCCTTCTCTGGCCAGTGCACAGAAAAGCTGAAGTAATCTTTTGCTTAAATAGGAACTGAGTGCTGGGAACCTGGATTCCTAATGTTAGGAGGACTCTCAAGCTCTAGAATGGGAAGAAGTGGTATTCCAAAACCTATGACATAAATATCTAAGTTGAAGCATCCCTGAACTTCAAAACCCCAGATTTTCTCGAGTCCTGAAGACTCTCCTTCTTAACTTGAAGACTAGTCTACATTTGCTTGTGGTCTTTTCTTTGCAAGATTTCTGTGCTTTCTGTAGGATAGGGAGCCATTGCCATCCTGGACCTTCCCCAGTCATATCTTCTGATTCTGCCTAAAACTAACCCAGTAACTGGGATTAAATCACAACTTACTCCATGTAGTAATTTACTAAAGTAGGAATGGGGTTGTAACCTAAAGAAAAACTAGTCAATATATGTCACAAGGATTCAGGACAATGAACATGATATTCAAATGTGAGAATGTTGATTAATTGTTTATCCACAGGACAGTGCCCCCATCCGGGTTATAAGATTTGAAATTGGTGCAAAGTGTCTGGAAGGTAAGATAAGTATGATGCTGGGATCTCCTAGATGCCTGGAAAAATTGAGGGGCTCCCCTCTGAGATGGAAATGTAAGAACTGTTTCAAGGTACAGTAGTAAGACATAAAAGATTTGCATAAGTGGGCATTGGCTGAGTCAGAGAACCCACAAGGCCACTATGATCTCTGAGGGAAAATTCCAAGTACCAAAGGGAAAAATGAATGTGTTAGCGGCCCTGATAATAACCAGCCTTGTTGATAGCAGTGGGACTCATAGGGGCCCTAATTAATGGAGACAAGGTGGCAATGCTGAACTGTCGAACTCCAGTTGGTACAATTATTATAATGAGTAGTAGCATCAGAATGGCAGACAACAGAGGCCTGTGGAGGGCTATAGAAGTAGAGAACAGAATAGAACATTCGTAAGAGCAAGTTGTGTGTGCCTCTGAACTGGTTACAGTGAATGGAGCAAAAATGAAGGAAGATGGAAGTTGAGAGAAGTTACTCAGATAAAGAACTTCTCATCCCTTACCCACATCCTATGTTTAGATCTGTTTTTACACCTGGGGCTGGCTGACTGAAGAAAGACTTTTCCCCAAGAAGAATGAAAACAGAAACACCACAAAGACAAAGCAATGGTTCCCATAGTCTCTTCCAACCAGATCTTGACATTGGCTAGTGTAGTTATACACAAGAGCGAAAATAAAAATGTTTCAAAAGATTTGTCAGACACAGGGTCCAAGTTCACGTAGCTTAGAGTGCTAAACATCACTATGGCCAGCCTGTTTTTATTAGACTATGCTGGTAGTCAAATTCCAGCAGTGGCTTACAGTTGATTCACAAAGACCTATGAGTTTATGAGCTTGTTTGATAAAAGAATGCACAACTGAAGTAAATACAATTTATCTTGTGAAACGCCCTGTCCCAGATCTCTGGGCTCTAGGCTAAAAGCGACACCCCCATCCCCACCTCATACTGACAAAGGCAAAAGCAAAGTTCCTACCCTTGGCCACTTACTATGATGGTAGATGTCGATGTGCTGACACTGAAACCAATGCAGAATAGGCAAAGATCATTGCCACCCTGAAAGACGTAGTAGATTCAAGACCAGTTGTCCACATTATATTTTCACTTAGTTCTTTAGTCCGCTCCTTAAAAAATCCAGAAGGATCCTAGGTCTACAATTTATGAAAAACTAATGTAGGAATAAAGCCTAACGTATACTTGTTTTGCTAGGGTCAGTTAGCAATAGTTCATGTCAAATGGATACAGAAACTTATTTGACTAGGTGTTATTTTATACTTCTCAAAAAGTTATGGCAGGAATCCTTTTATATTCCCTTTAAAGGACAGCAGTATATTTTGAGTCTTGGATTAATACTAAACTGTTCTGTTCTGAATTAAGGTTGAAGCCATTTAAGGTATAAATTCTGCAGTCACGTGGGTTATGTCTCCGAAGAGGGAGAGCACTTCCTATAGAGTTCAGTGAGCATCTCTTAGTATTTAAATCAGGTGTCAGGAGTTCATGTCTATGCTAAGACCTATATGCTCTTCCTTTGTTGTTCTTCCCAGAAGACTCCTCAAAATAATCCTAAATGAAAATTCTACTGCTCAGCCTGAGGTAGCTCAAGGGTGAAGAGCACTGGGTGCTCTTCCAGGGAACCTGGGTTCAATTCCCCACACCCACATGGCAGCTCACAATTGTCTGTAACTTCAGTTCTAGAGGATCCAATACTTTCACCCAGACATACAGGCAGGCAAAACACCAATGCTCATAAAATAAAAATAAGTAAAAATTATTAAGACAGAAAGAGAGAGAGAGAGAGAGAGAGAGAGAGAGAGAGAGAGAGAGAGAACCGCAGTCTGAAACCTTGCTTCCTGGGAACAAGCCTTCAATAATGTTCAACTTAACACAGTATTAACTCATTTCTCATTCTTATGCTTTATTATTCTTTCTTACTTGTATAACATGAGAATTTTGGGAGTGGGAATTTTGTTTTCTTTCTTTCTCAATGTACCCTGTTCCTAAATTGCAGGACAGATCCCAGTTTATTAAAAACACTAAAGAAATATTTAAATAAATTCATGCTGCATACCAAGATTTAATGTATTAACTTTATACTTTGGAAATTACAACTGGTTTTATAACACTATGATGCCTCTAAAACTACCTTCCCTCCACACCTTCTTCTGTGTGACTTAAAACTTGTTAAATCTACCCTTGAAAACTCTAGGTCTTATTTAAAATATATCCCATCATTATCTCAAGAATTGCTGTTCCTTTTTAAAGTTTTGTAATTTTCTAAATTACATACTACATACATCCAATTCTTTGACTTCAGAAGAGAAGAATAATGGGAAGACAATGTCACAACACAGATGAATACTGTCCATGGTCAGGTTTTTTTTTTTTTTTTTGGTTTTTCAAGACAGGGTTTCTCTGTGTAGCCCTGGCTGTCTTGGAACTCACTCTCTAGACCAGGCTGGTCTCGAACTCAGAAATCTGCCTGCCTCTGCCTCCCGAGTGCTGGGATTAAAGGCGTGCACCACCACTGCCCGGTGAGGCAGGGTTTCTTATTGGCCTGAGAATTGCTTACTAGGGTAGGCTGGCTGGCCAGTGACCCCCAGGATCTGCTTACGTCTGCCTCTTCAGCCTCGGGAGCACAAACATGCTTCAGCAAACCCATAGTTTTCATGAGAATTCCGACCTTGAACTCAGGTCCTCATGTACAGGTGACGCAGTTTCCTGACAGCTTTCTTTTAAGAGCCTCCAAATTTTTAGAGCAAAGGTTCTGAAACAAACAAACACTTCCATCACAGACCAATTTAAGCACAAAACACTTCCAAAGATCCCATTACAGTTTTCAGTAGTGAGTTCTTTACTTTTTGTTGAAATCCTCACGAGTTAATTTGTTTCTTCTTATGTTTTCTTTCTCGCTACTACCAACACAAGTCAATAGCTTGAGAAATCTGTGGCTGGTTCATACAGAAGTAAATTTCTATGTATTTTTTTCTGTCATTTCTTTCTCTGATTTTGAGAAATGTAAGAAAGTATGCTATCAATATTATTCTTTATCTGGGATAAAACATAATAATGTCAATAAACTCTTCTATAAGTTTAGTCCACATGAACTGGAAAGCATTTTAAGTTATAAAATTTGAAATAATAAAGAATAGATTAGAATCCAGACTTTTAAAAAGATCATATAACTAATATACAAAAAGCTCAAATTACTTCGAGTTTCTTAGTTTGTAAAATAACTATGCCTCTGGAATGAGTGAAAAATATTTTGTAAGCACATTGTTTTGTCAGAGGACTTTACACAAAGATGGTCCATAAATCACTATTACTATTTTTTCACATGTTTTGAATTTCTTTCAGGTGGGATGTGTGTGTGTGTGTGTGTGTGTGTGTGTGTGTGTGTGTGTGATTTTTTTCCCTCCCAAAGTTGTTAATTTTGAGAGAAATTCACCTTAACCATTCTTCGTGCAAATCAAGAGCTGTACTATACGTAGGTTTTATGATATCTAACTAAAGGTATTTACCTTCTTGAAACATTTCCGTGGCATTGGTCACCAAAATATAGTTCTGCACCAAAACTGAAGTAGACAGGGATAAAACCTCTGACTTAAATCAAACTTTAAGCTATATAAAAATAGAACAAATATTCACACAAAATATCCATACAGTTTCCAAGAATCAGTTCATATCTAAATGAGAGCTCTTGTCTTGATGTAGAGTTAATTGGTGCTATTTTCCCTCATCTTTCCTTTGCCCAGAAAGCAAGTTTCTCAGCTGTTGGAGCCCATGAGTCTTCATTAACACTGTAGCAGAAACATACAGAAGGTTTTTGATTTGTTTTGTTGCTGATTGTTTTCAGGTGATCCTGACTTACCTTATAGGTGACGCTCAGATCTGTTATATAGTTTTGAGACTTCATTTTTTTCTTTTCTCCTTTGTTTTACATGTACCCTATCTGACAATATTGAACCTTAAGTTTTTTCACCTTGATTTTGGAACTTTCTTCTTGGATTACTTCTCCCACCCCGTCTAGCAAGCCTGCTGACCCAGGTTTATGGAAATCTGACTCCCATCATGCTTCTTCTCCTCTTCAAATAAAAGTAGATACAAGATAAAGTAGAATCTCTTACCTCTGGGAGACAAAACTGTAGGTTGGAAAACAGTGAATGAACTGGAAATAACCGAAAGCTTCCAAAGGAAAACAGGAAGGAGGTAAAGAATTCTGAGAGAAGTTGCTCAAAATCTTTTCCCTATCTTCAAGGCAGCAGGAGATGAATCCAGGGGGAAGCCAGTTGTGGTTTAGTGATTCGGTGCTTTGTAGAACAGTCCAGAGGAAAAGATATAACACACATTAGGCAGTCTAACAAGTAATATTTGGCATGGGCTGTTAGAAATGGGTATTCACTTAGCAATTTTATATTAAACATACCATTCAAAAATATCCTTACTTTCATTTGATGGTTCATAACCTAGGATGGTATTATCCCACAATGGGGCATTGAAAATACTTAGGGACATTTTATCATTAAAATGATGAGCAGATGTCCCTTGTGTAATGATAACAGTGATCAAAGATGTAAACTTTGAATAATCCTAGAAATTCAGCCGACGAAGAATCATTTTATACAGATAACTACCAAGACTCTGAGAAATACAGCAACGTGGATAGAGACAGATTGTCAGCTAGTGGTGACCCCCCTATTTTACATATTACTGATAATGGGCAACCTTTAGCAAACACAGCAGTTGCTCAGCACTTCCACTCCACCTTTGGCTGTGTAAATAAATTCTGTATGTTTCAAAGCTGTCTATTCAGTGTCAAGGAGAAAGGTCAAAATAGCTCTTTATTATACAAAGTCATAAAGCAAATAATACCCAGCTGAGTCAGCTACTTTCCATGTCCTCATCAGCTAAAGATCTTGGTTTCATACACACACACACACACACACACACACACACACACACACACACACATGAACACGCACACAAAATAAATCTTCCCAATTTAGAGACACAGTCTCTGAGACCAGAGGTTTCTAAGAAGACATAGATACATCTCTGCTTACAAACACAAGTTATGTTTGCTGTGCAAATTGCCAAACCCCCCAAACAGACTATGTTTATCAAAAGACACATTCTCTGCAGAGAATTTTAATAAATAAGTAAATGATGATCTGTTGCAGTAGCATGGGACATGGTCAGATTCAGACACAGATGTCTAAGAGATGCAGGGTCATCAATGCAGGTGACATCCAGGACCAGCAAATGTTAACTACCCTGGCAGAAACTTTTTTTTCCATCTGAAAATGTTTTCAAGTGCTTGGAAAATAGTATTCTTATTCTTTTGTGAGTGTTGTAGAGATTTAGACTCATCATAACTTGAACATTCAAGCTGGTGGGGTAAGTAGTTGTCAGTAATGGAACTATTAGGAATAGCATTTCACGGACTTCTGGGACAGGGGTTCAAAGGTCAGCAGTCCTTCTTTTATGATGTGCTTCTTTGAAGGAATATGATTCTTGTTTAAGGTGCCATATTTTAGGGTTGTCTAAATATTTTTGTTTCCAAGTGATCAATTAATTAGAATATGTACTTAATATCTGATTATTTCTCATTTTATTTTGAAATTCATAGCTGCAGAAAGTGTCTTTTTGGCTTCTCTAACTATATTAAATGCAGCTTCTATAGCGTTCTTCTCTCTCTCTCTCTTTCTCTCTCTCTCTCTCTCTCATGTCAGAGCAGGATCTTGCCACTGCTCATTCTGGCCAAGAATTAATTAAGTAGTCCACGCTGACCTCAAATTTACCGTCGTCCTTCCACACTCTCCTGACTGCTAGGAACAGAGCTGTCTACTACCATGTCTTGCTTCTACAGTCTAAAGTTTTCCTTGAAATTATTTTGCTCTTTTATGTCTTCGCACTAGTGAATAAAGGAAACATATATAAGGGAGACCTGATACAAAAATATAGACTGCAAAAATCCATTCATTAAATAAATATTAAAATAAGATTTATAGCAGGTTATCCTACTCTTGCTGTTACGATATCAACCTTTAATGATATTTGCTTCCTCTCTCATATCTAACTAAATGTCTAGGAATATCCAATTTGGGGTGTAACTTAAAGAAAACACAGAATCATAGAGACTGAGTTCATGGAAAATTTGTTGTCTTGGTAGGATCAGGAATTGTTTCAAATGTTCTGATCCTCTAGATAATGTATAGAACAAATGAGTCCCTGAGTTATATATGCAAAAGTTAATATGTATAATAAGTTAAATTCATGATTCCATACCTTTGAAATATTAGATATTGTCAGAAATAAAACATTGGGACCACTGATGTCACAAATTTCCTGGAAGTTTGCCAGGCCTTCTCCCTATGTAGCTACACCACTGGTTTACTGAGTCTCCCAACCTCTCAAGGTCTCAATGAAATTCATTAGATAAAAATGAGCTTTAGGACCCAAATCCTGTATTTTCTTGGACTTATTTTTAGAAGTACAATGGAAGCATAGAAAAATATAATAAAGGAGAAGAAAGATCTATCTCATTACCTTAAAAAAGAGAGAAATATTCCTTATGCCAGAACTTAGGAACAAAAGTACAAGATGGTCTCCAATATGGAAAAATATTTCTAGAAATAAGCTAACCTAATACACAGTTAGATTAAAAACTCACAGACTTTGAAAGAAAATCATGACTCACATTTAAAAAGCAAGTAGATAACCATATGTGATTTACCAAAGCCAAAGTTCATATCTCAAATATCTAGTAAATGTATGAAGAACGATGCTAATAGTCCTGAGGGGCCCGCTGTTTTCTTTTCTTACTCCAGTTTCATATGTTGAAAAACTTTTACTTTGTGACTCACTGTTGACAGCCATCCTTTTGTCTGCACTCAGCCTCTGCTTGATTAATTACGTTCCCCTACTTTCCAATGAAGAAATAAAAGTACTCAAAATCTCTTCACAACACCACTGCATCAAACTTATAAATTTACCTGCTCTTGTTACTATATTCTGATCAAATATATACAAAGATCCAATGTAGCTATTTACGAAACCTGACAAACCCCGTGCCAGCCTCTCTGGATCACATGTGCCTTGTCTGATGCACGGGACCCTGTGTACTACTTTCCTTTGTTTACTCAAATCGTTCCAGCATTACTGCCATGTCCTGAAAACAGATTCACAGACTTTAAAAGCAGATGAAAATTGATCATTCTAACTTGGATTGCCCCAAACTTCTTGCAGGAATGATTTGGCTGTCTCCATTCTTCTCTACTTGGTTATTTTTCATCTTGCTACAATCTGGTTGCTAAATCACAGGCCATGGAATATGCCACTGTCAATTCTATAGGCTATCTTTATAGTCTACTTTTAGTCTTATAATCTACTTTATAGTCTACTTTATAGTCTACTTTTCCAATAATCATTTTCTGTGCATTCATTGTAGACTTCTGAAACTTCCATCTGTTGGCTAGGAGACACCTTGATCACCTAGTATCCAGCCTGGTTTCCTGTGTTGCCCTTTCCTGCTCAGCCCAGAGTTTGGCTCTAGATCTTTTGGGTTCAGGTAGGGTACAGAGCAGTTCTTGTCTAACTGACCTCTTAGACTTTCACAGCTTTGAATTTCATCAAAATCCTAGATCTGTGAATGCATCTATCTACCTGTCAATCAGTATCAATTTTCTATTTCATGGAAAATCAAATGCGAAAAATCCAAATAAACTTATTCTGGTGCCATCCCTGTTGGCTATGGCTACAAAGATACTACATACCA
The DNA here is from genome assembly GCA_019843965.1 of Rhynchomys soricoides. NCBI lineage: Eukaryota > Metazoa > Chordata > Mammalia > Rodentia > Muridae > Rhynchomys > Rhynchomys soricoides. The sequence goes on from JADRCH010000052.1 coordinate 844,212, forward strand.
AAAAACCCTGAAAAAACAGCTCTAAATATATTTATTACCTCACATGATGATAGGGTGGCTGGGTTCTTCAGCTTTACTCTTCTACCCATCAACAGGATTATAGGGGTTCTGGGCTCTAGTATAGTGTTCTGGCTTTGAGTTTGAAGAGTATGAGTTTCCCAGTGAAAACTTCTGATGAAGCAGCTTCCAATATGGAAGGTGGAAGAGTCATCATGCTGTGTCAAAGTCTAGAGCTGGCATACTGCCACCTCTGTCACACTGCCTTTACCCAAGCAAGTCACACACAACCACATTCAGCATCCCTCTAAACGAGGAAATATTTCTCCATAGGCTTAAAGAGATGTGCAGAGAGCATCAAATAATGGATACATAGGGGCCTTCAACTGGCAGGTCACTACTTTCTTCCTATCTCTAGAGAGGTGGTGCTTTGGCCTGCTTGAGATATATTCTAATGGGAAGTCATCCTCTTGTATAGCTAAATTTAATGACAATTGCTAACATCTATGAAAAGCTAACACCAGCTTTACAGTGAGTCCTGTGTATTAGGAGCATAAGTTCAATTTTCTTAACAGCACAGAAACTGTCACCTCTCCATTTTATAGGTAAAACTTTGTCTTTAAAAGGCATAGTTACTTAACTGTACACTTGTATCTTGTTCATGGTAGAGCAGAAATTTGAAGTCATGACTTTTTGTTTCACAAGCCTGTGTTCCAGTCTCAGTTAATTAAACATCTACTCATTTACTCTTTTATATAAATTGTCCTTGGGATGTTATCTTTTCTACAGTCAGCAGGGCAGACACAAGTCCTTTTGCAGCATAGCAGATTAGATTTGATCATATCTATTTCACAAAGCATCCATGCTTTGCAAATGTCCATGTTAGCACTTATTAAAAGACCCCATATTAAAAGAATATTAAGTATGTTTATGGACAACAAAAAAGCAATAGATATATTCAAGTAGAGAACTGCATGGTACTTAGACATTTAAGAGAAAAAATACTTGTGTTTAATAGAAGAGGTGAACTAGAAAAAGATTGGAAATAAAAATACTTTCTAACTTCTCACCCAAGTGAATGAAATAAGGGCTGAAATAAAATGTCATTGACAGCCTAGAACTCAAAGGGAAGGACTGAGAAGTATGAAGCATAATCACTAGACTCAGATGATTGGTTGAGAGAAAAAAAATGATGTGCATAGTTTTCTAACTGAATGTACTCAGTGTGTTCAATGGATTGATGTATCTCAATGAAAACATGGGAGAGAGAACAGATTTGAGGAGGAAGTGTAGAGCCAACTATTATGTATGTGTGAGCTGTGGAGGAGGGAGAAGATACAGCCAAGGAGATGGTGAGTCAGTATATGGTACAACCAAATCCCAAACATGTGACATCCAACACATTTGATCTGCAGGGAGTTTTAGTTCCTCAGTGTTTGTTGGTTTTGACTCAGATGGAGCTGGCAGTCAAATAAATGTATATACTCTTTTCACAAGACCATGCCTCCCGTGGCAAGACAAAGTCCTTACAATTCTTTCATTTTAGTTGAAGAACACATGTTTCAGTTGCTGGTCTGTTTTTGTTTGTTGTAGAAGTGGTAGGTATTCAATTCCCATGAGAATAGTTCGCACCCAACAGGTTCATGTTTCCATAATCATAGTGATGTATCAATTTGGTACTGCTCTCTGGATTTTGTTAGCACCCAACATCTAGCTGAGTCTTTTGGGTTGATTGTGAGCCTTGGGGAACATACTATTGCTATTTGGTTAACAAGAAAGCAAAACACAATTCTAACTAACACCACACTAAAGTGGTGAAACTATGCCCCTCTCTACACCATACTTACCAGTTCTCCTCATCCAAGTCCTTTGGAGCTATACTGAAATATAAAATAAAAGAAAGATAGGTCCTGTTAATGATGTGGCCATCTATTTCTAGTTTGTTCTTGTTGCTCAAATAGCATTGTGGATAAAGCTTCAAAGCCCTTCTCAATTATAGATGCTATACTCATCATCATGTGTATCAGAAGGACTTTTGCCTCTTCAGACAAAGCCTTGAGGTGGTCAGGATGTAGTACTAAAGAGATTTACAAATAGTAACATTGTCTACTAACATCTCAGCAATCAGAGTTTGTCCATTAGTGCTCTCTAGTGGAGCAAGAATTTTGTGCTGAACTCTGCATATCTGTTAAGGAAAGTTTGTTTCCAGAGAGGTTTCAATATACTCAGTATGATCTGTGACCAGAACTCTGGAGGCTTCACTGTGGTGCTGAATTCAGGCTCTCAGTGCTAGAACAGATTTCTTATCACTGTGAGCATGGTATGACATTGCCTCATTTTAATAGAACATGTTTTAGAGTGGAGTCACCTTACTCTTCAGTCCATGGCCATTTATCTGTGGCTTACCTATTAGTCTTCAGTTACACATAATTACAGCTCTAAGGTTATTCAATTACAGATCAATATGAATAACTTCATGAGTCCAATACAATTAGATTAGTTTTCCAAAATTAATCTGAGTATGAAGTAAGAAAAAAAATTAAAATCCTCAGACAAGAATGAACTTCGAGAAAGTTATCTGAATGAAACACCTATTGCCAGCTTTTAAAACATGATTTCACTCAGATTCTTTTCAAGTTGACATTGTTTGTAGTATTTCAAAAATCAGCACTTTGGAAAATCCAAATGTAGAGGAATTTTAATCCTGCAACTTGATTGCTCTGACAAGGGATCATATCCAAATACTTTCTAGATCTGTGTGATCCAGCTGGAATAACACACCTATAATCCCTCTGGCTGGAATATATTTGTGCCCTTAGGACATACCTTTAATCCCAACAATGAAGGTGAAGTTAGTTTGTAGAAGGAAGCAGTCATGTTTGAAATCGATGTCTAATTGAGAGGCACGCAAGTGATGAATCACAGAAAGATTTGACAGGATGAGTCAGAGATGGCCGGCTCTCAGGAAAACAGACAGACAGGGAGGCGACTTAAAAGAGCAGTACAGCAAGAGAGAGCCAGTCAGTTCCATTGAGTTGAGTTGACTGCAAAACAGTCCTGTTGAGTGGCGTTCAGTTCAGTTACCCAGTTAGTGCAGTTCAGTTTGTGGAGGTCGAAAGCAGTTTTGCCAAGCAGAACAAGTTGAGAGAAGCCAGTTTTTGTCAGTTAGCTTGGAGAAGACTTTGAGCCAGAACAGCTGAGTTGAACCAGCCAGTCAGATTTCGGGGGGGGGGGGGGGGGACAACTATAAAGGGTGAGCTTATTAAGCAATAAGTCTCCAAGATGACAATTATACCTGATGAATAAAAGTTACACTTACATCCAAGTGGTTGATATATAAACAATTATGTAAATGTGACTTTAAAATTGAAAAAAGAGTCACATAAGGCAACTTGTATTTTTGTATTTTTTATTCTAGCTCATGTGCATATGACAAAGCCAAGAACAATATGTCCTTCCCTCTGTCCCTCTGTCTGCCTCCTTTCTCCATCTCTCAGAATTCCTACTCACGCTTGATTCCCCGACACCCCTTTTCCATTCATTTACTGAAACTCCTCTAAGCAACGCCCTTCCTTTTGTCACTTGTCCTTTTCTGATCACTGTGGGTCTTAGTTCTTTCTGTGGGTAAACAGTGAGTACTCTGGAATAAAACTCATAACATAGAAAGAACTTGAAAGACAAGGCAGAGATTTAACAAAAATATAAAATGGATGGAGGGAGCTTTCAAAAGATGGTTGCCAGCACCAGGCAGGGGTCGCCAGGGAAGTCTGGATGTAGAGGAGTGGGGGGTGGGGGGTGGGGGGGTGTTTGAAGGAACTGCAGACCATAATGGGGAAAATCACTTTAAAAACCTGGTCTCCCTTCACAACTGCTGACAGACCAAGCATCTTGGACTTTGGCCCTCTAATGAGCTCTGTTTTTCCAACCACTCTCATATCAAAATACTTCTGCTGTTTGAATAACAATCTCCATCTAAAGGCTGAGTTCACTGTATAAATAACAGGCAAGAATGGTTCATATGGCTCCATGTTGCACAGTGACAGTAGGTTAGGCTGCTTTGTCAACTGCTGTGGTTATTTTATCAACACACACTGTAGTCAATGTAAACTACCTCCTTTCTGTTAGTTGTATGATTCGAGGAATGTGCAAATCTATATCTGTATCTGTAATTTTGCTATTAAAATTTACCTATAGTAAAATGGTCAGATCAATGATAAAGGCTATTTTGAAGCTATTACACTTGGGGTTATTTCTGTAGGAGTTGAAGCCCCAGACAGTTCTTATTAGTAGGGAAATTTCCTGCATCTCATCTAGCTTACTCAGCCTTATTAAAAACTGGTGATGGGAAATTAGCTCAGTCGTGCCATCTGGAAAGATTTGTTCCATGCTGTAAGTGGGACTAAGTAGGAGCCTGCATTTCACAGAGAGCTTCTTACCCAACACCTGTAAGTATCAAACGTTACCTTGGATACTGTATCCTAAATAAGAATATTTCCATCTTGTTCCAAAAAGGCTTTGACAAGGTTTCATACACCACAACACAATGATTTATGGTAGTTGATGTGGGGTTTAATTCCTCCGGACTAATGAATGAGTGGATATTTATCCAGCAAGTAGACTTGAGACCTGGCGCAATGCTAGCAACATTCTTCACTCAGAGTTACCTCTAGCACTGGCTCACAGTGACCAGGGGAGCAGAAAACCCTAGTCTCAGAGGCAGAATCATGCCAAAACCAACCAACAAACAAAATCAAAGTAACAAGCTACCAAGGGGGTTGGGGTGGAAGAATCTGATCATACTGAAGAATCCAAAAATGAGGTGAAATATAGAACAACAAGCTGTGCTAGACATGGATAAATAGTGCAACCGGAAATGAAGGGCTTGCAGAAACAAACTAACGTAAATAATCATACAAAGTAGTCTTCTGACTGTACTCTAAAATCAAAGTGAACTAGACACTGTAATGTTCTACACTTGGCCTCCTGAAGAATAAGGGCTACTATGAAGCACACAACACATGCAGGCGCATATGTATTTATCCAGTACAAAATGCACTGTACTAAGAACATGTTGAATTTGCCACCTGATAATTACTTTATTCTACAGCAACTGACCTTGATTTTTTTTCTTGTATTAAATGGCTAAATTGTTTAAGACAGGATACTGGCAGTCACTACTTTCTGCCTATGTTGTGTCCCCTTCTTGTTGCATGAATTTGTCTTGTTTTGGCTTGGTTTTCCACTGCCTAGCTGGCCCTTAGCCATGTCCCTGATGTCTCTCTGTCTTGTTCCCATATTGTGGAGGATATAAGAACCTTTATTGTGGTGAGGCTCTAGATGCTTAAAATACATTGTTTGGTTAAGAATCATAACAAATTCGGCTGAATTCAGTAAAATACCTATCAGTCATTAAAAGATATCATTGGATGATAGAAACTACAGTTATTTTTGTTAAAAAAAAAAATACACTAGTGAACTTTTTTGATAATTTCTTTTTTTTTTTTTTTTTTTTTTTTTTTCGATTTTTCGAGACAGGGTTTCTCTGTATAGCCTTGGCTGTCCTGGAACTCACTCTGTAGACCAGGCTGGCCTCTAACTCTGAAATCCGCCTGCCTCTGCCTCCCAAGTGCTGGATTAAAGGATTGCGCCACCACTGCCTGGGATAATTTCTGAGTTTGATTGAGCTGGTATAAAAATATATGTAAATTTTGCTTCGCTGCAAACTTAGTGAAATTGTAGCTATAAGGTACAGAGCAGAATTCTGGGACCAAGTTGTCAGATGACTAGTGCATCTGTAATCCTTCTCTGGTCTAAACTCAGTGAAGTGGTAGAACATACTAATGCCTTGTCATTGTCAGAAATAGCCTAAGAATGTGCATATAGAACACAAACTTGCAGGATTACAGGAGCAGTAAAACAAATGGAAAGTTTCAAAGATAGTTACGTCACTGCTGGGGGCTGACTTCCCGCGAATTCACCATTTTAGAAACTGGCATTTATGTTCGCACAATCATGATACTCTTCTCGGGGACAGACAGTGCTCAAGTGCTCACACTTTTGATTAACACAACTTACTAAAGAACACAGAAAGATGAGCACGTGCCTGAAATTAAAATATAACAACAAAAGAGACATCAGCATCACTTTTTCCTCATAATCTTAAGACACTCAATTATGATGATTTCATCCTCAAATACAAATGCTCTGTTAATGTAGAAATAAATGCTGCCTAGCTAAATATTCACTTCCTCAAATCCTTCTGTCATCCTCTGGTTTGAGGGAAAGCAGGGGAATTGAGCAGTAATTAAATGCTAATGTTTTTGTGATCCATGTAAATGTTACTGTGAAGGAACAATTCCCAGAGATGAGGAAGTGCCTAAGAAGAGATGCTTGATGAGAAACGTAGGCAGTACATTGTCCAGGCAGGTTGGGTGGTAGCAAATGGCAAATAGATCCCCTAAAGATAAAAGAGAAGGCAGCAGACAGGGTGGGGGAGACCAAGGAGAAGGAAGAGGCAAGTATCCAGGGAGATGTTGAGTGGGTAGGGAATTCTACTCACCAGGACTGAGGAAGCTACCCTGCCATTCAGCTCAAAAAGCCCTAAAATTGCAGCAGCACAGCCATAAAGTGGCTAGAAACAAACATCATTACAGGCCTGAAGTGGCAGCCAGGGAGAGCGCTGAGCACCAGGCAGGAGAGAGGTGGGCACAGACTGCCCCGACTTGCCAGTCTCTCTCCAAAATAGACTCTTTCGCTACCATGATGTGGAAGCATAAAGAGACAGAAACCTGGATCATGCAACACAGGAAGTTGATAAGCCGCGGGCGGGCGAGAGAGCTAACTCAGGAAGGAAGCAGATTAGAGAGAAGAGAAAAGGAAGAGGCTGCCAGGAGGCTTCTTCAAACAACCCATATCTTCACTATGAAGGTAGCCAGGGAAAGCAAGCAAATTGTCAGATTAGGTCTAGAAGTAGAAATCCAGTAACTAGAAGAAACAAACAATGATATCTTGCAAAAGGGTCTGTAAAATAATTAATAAATGTGGGTCACCAGAATTAATTAATCTGAGTTGAAGGCGAACATACACACACTTGTGCATAGATTCAACTCTGTGTGTGAACCCTGTCCATGAATAACATACAATGATTTGCTTCCAGGATTTGACTAATTATGCTTTTATATTATATTATATTATATTATATTATATTATTTTCTTGAGTAGTAAGTGTAATGTAAGTTTACTAAGGAAACTTGGAAAACACATGAACACCATTAGAAAAACCGTAGGAAGCACTGGCACATTCCGAGGTAATGACTGTGTAAATCTTCAGGTTGTCTACACAGTTTTGTTTTGTTTTAGTTTTTATGAATTGAAAGCTTTCTATTTATAGAATTAACTTTCCTATGAAAACTTTATGACTATTTCTTTAATACTGTTTCTCCTGTTATTAAGACAGCTTAAAAGCACCGTGGGTGGGTACAGTATGACAGGGAGAGAAAGGGGCTAGAAGGAATTAGGGGGCGAGGAAGGGTGAGTGCAGGCAATGGACACAAAGTATGGGGGAGATATGAAGGTCGTTGCTTTTCAAGTTCTAAATCTATCATGGAGATTTTGCATTTGGTGGTTCATAAGTCCGTAAAGAGCTCTTTAATCGTGAAAGGATAAAATTCAATATGGAGCCCCACCACTTCTGCTATAAACAGCAACTGCAACTGGAGAAGTTCATTGACAAGTATAGCCTTTAGGTCGTTATTATTATTATATTCGCAGCTTTAAAAATAAAGGTTAAAAGTTTTTTATGTGATATTTCTATTGAGTGCATGATTTATTATGCTTTGGAGAAACAAAATTTTCTTTTTAAAATTTCTTCTGTAAAGTTGGACTTTCACTAATTTTTGTTTTAAGAAAAATTAGTTTTTTTTGAAGTCACTATGCCCATAAAGGTGCCTCATATATTTGTAAATTGTAACTCTCTTTTGGAATCCAAGTGATCCTCCAAAGTGAAAATTTTGAGTCAAAGGACACTACTTGGGAATCTTTTTGTATAATTTTTACAGGCACTTACAGCAAGTGTGGTCACCTGCACAAGATCAACACAGTTAAAATTCCTGCATGGAGTGGGAGTCACCCCTAGGCCCAATCCCAAGTGTAGATGCTCTTGACAGTTGATAGCTGATATGGGAGCAAGAGTTGCTTTTCTTTGTTAGGATCCCCACTGGCCTGCCGCCTATGCTCGGAAAACCCCACAGCTATGCACATATGGATAAAGCTGTTTAGACTCTGAGGATTACAGAAAAGCAAACAGGACTTGAAGCTTGAAGGGAGGAGGGCTTGGGAGGGGTCGATGGGACGGAGTGAAGGTGGGTATATTCAGATACACCTATGAAATGTTCAAAGAATAAGAAGAAATAAAAAACAGCCCTAAAGAAAATTGTTTTGAAGGGATGTTTCCATATTATTACAGACCATATTTTTAAATTATTCCTATTTTAAATTAAGTTAAATTTATTAGTCTAACTATTGCTTAGTTTCTGACTTATGTAATTATTATATTTAATTGCATTTAACATTAAAATTATTTGTATTGGCTTACTCTGCTAATTTTAAAATAGATGAACATGGGTAAATTCCTATTTCTTAAGTTAATACTTAGCAAGTTTTCTAAGTGCATAAGCTTTTGTATCTCTTTGTTCTCTCTCTCTCGTGTGTGTGTGTGTGTGTGTGTGTGTGTGCACTTATCTTTCAATATGTTATGAGAATTAATTTCTTGAAATTTCACTTGTAATAAATATATCACCTTTTCTGTGTTTATTTTTAAGTTGCATTTATAAAGTCAGGACATTAAGAAGTTTAAAATTTTTATTTGATATTTTTAGGTTTCCTTGGGACTATTTTCCATCTCCTTTTCAATGAAAAATTTTAATTTAGGAAAAACAATTAGACCCAGAGTAAGACATAGGCTTTTCAAATTTTCTTTGTTTGTTTGTTTGTTGTTGTTTTTTTTAATGTTACTAACTTTTGTTGATGTGTACGTGTTTGGTGTGTGTGTGTGTGTGTGTGTGTGTGTGTGTTCACACATGTGTGGATGCACATGAGTAAGCACATATGTAATAATCTGTATTGAAGCCTGAAGTTGACATCAGTAAAGAATATTACTGGATCACTCTCCAGTGCTCATTAAGGAAGAGTCTCTTAACTGAACCCAGAACTGTTCTGTACGATATTCCTGCTAGACAGGATTCCTGTTTCCATTTCTCAAGCAAGGATTACGGGCAGCATCAATGCCCGCATGACATTTTTGCTAGTGATGGAGAAGGTCACGCTGGTCCTTCACCTTCCGTGGCAAGCAATTTATCAACTGGGCTATCTCCCCAGCCTCCGTCCTTTTCTACTTTCTTACATTTTTCAATTTTTGTTTTCAAAAATATTTAGCTTGAAAGTTACTATAGTGTGAGACATAAGAACCCTTTCTACTCTCATCCGTTAATTTCTTTAATAAAATTGAACTTGAATCTACATGCTACAATAATTGTATATTTTCTCGAGTCATACTCGGCAGCAGGGATGCAAGTGTAAACCTGGATTTACTCATGTTTGTTTGTATTTTTTTTTCCTCAAGGGAATTCAATGAAGCCAGAGGGTGGCAGAGAGTGAGGTCTTGTGTGTTCACAAAGGAGCAATTATGGTGCTCTGGAGGAGAAGCAAACAGGGAAATATGCAGAATGGTCAAAGGAAAAGAGAGGAATGATAGGAACCACCCATGGGGCTGGGGGAAGATTGAAAAGTTAAGGAGTGAGCAGAGGAAACAGGACCCTGAGATTTCCATAGGGCTGAAGCTAGAGGGACTCAAGGGTGCTGGCACTACTGAGGGAGGATATCCCTTTGAAACTGGTGTTGCTGTGGTTCCCCAGTTCTAGCCTGGGGTGGAGAATCAGTCAAGTGAATGAATGCTAAAATGGTCTATACAAGAACACAGTGTGACTGAATCGAATTAAAACAAACCAGAAGGTAAACTTCAACTAGGAAAAAGGATATCTGTCTTGGGGAACAGCTGAGGTCAGGACAAAGAGGGTAAGAAAGTCTAGGACAGGATAACAGCAGACCCCACCCATGGGGAAAGAGGAAGGAAGCCAAGTGTCTAAACGGCTATGGACAAATCCCTACCTCCTAGACCCAGTGGGATGATCCCCAGAAAGGAAGTACAAATCACAGAAGGCAGAAACAATGACAATGCTAAAAGCTCTTGAAACTAGAACTGGCCCTTGCTCCTCGCTCCTTATGTCTCCTGGATCTCTTGTCTCAGCTATCTGCTGCTTGCTTTAGATCTCTTCCTTTGACAAAGCAACCATTCAGCTTTTGGCTCAGTCCTCTCCATCCCATAGATGATGGCTTCATTTTGGCCTCTGCTGGTTTCCGAAACTATTCGAGGAACTGATCTTGTTGTCTAGAAGACCTACTTTGTGTAAATGTGTCTGGAGGTAGACATTAGGACTTACAGCCCATCTTCACACTAACGGACCAATTCTAAGAAACTGGTCTTGACTTCTGCTACTGTACAAAATGATACAACTTGATTTCTATTGCATAGTTTAGCTTCCTGAAACTTTTCAAAGGAGAATTGAATGAAATTGGGAGGGGGGACGACCAAGGAAGCTAACTCTCAACTAATAACTTTGAAGACTTTTACTAGAATTGTGTCTCTTCAACTGTTTGCCAAAAAAAAAAAAAACAAAAAAAAACCAAAAACACTCTAAATTCTAGTTCTTGTGAAATGCATCTTTATTGCAAATGATAATTTAATCTCTGATTAATGAAGCTCCAAAGCTCTTGTTATTTTCTCTTGTTTTATCTTTTTAAACTTCAAGAAGTGTCATATTCTCTACCCAGGTGTATGCATATATTCCACTGTGCTGTCAGACTCTTTGAGGAAGTATATCACTGTCTGGTGTACAGAGCTTGGTGTATAGATAGATGTGTTTCAAGTTTGACTTTTTGTGTGTTTGTTCTTGGTTCTGTTTTTAGATATAGGACTTTGGTCTATTTGTTATTCTCTTTAGCGAAAATGTGAATCTTGCAGTAGAATCTCTGCACTTGCCTCTGTTCAGTCAACATTCTGCATCTCTGTAAAACTCAAGAACTCAATAGCTATCCCTATGCTCCCAGCTGCTCAACCACTCCTGTATTGTGACCCTTAGAATTGTAGATTTACTAGAAGTCAGCTGGGGTTGTTTTGATATCATTTACTTCATTTCAATGGTTGCCATTTTAAATTTAAATAAATCTACTACAAACTATGTGTGGAGAAACAAATCAGAAAAGAATATTTATTTAAAAATTAAACTGAATGCGTTAAAAAGTCTTGATGAAGTTGAACATAAACTGTGGTTGGATTCTAGTATATCTAGTATATAATTGTGGTATATAGAAAAATACAGGACCTGCAAAGGACTGAGACAGGGTCTTGCTCTCTGGGACCTTTACAGTTTAACTCTGCCTTAATGAATTCGCAACAGGAAATGTTAAAGGACAACTGTGAGTGTAATGTACTGAAAAAGAAGAAGGATGAAGTAAGGGTTTCAATCTAAAGTCAGGTGACCTGACCGGCCAATTCCAGCAACAGTGGACAGGCTTGAATGGACTGTGTGTTCTCATCTACACTAGACTCTCAAAAAAAAAAAAAAATCTTAAGTTCAGAGGCTGATTTATCAGACTGAGCCCTTACTTTATCATTGTAGTAACATTATGAATATGAATTTTAGATTTTCAAACAAAGGAAGGCAATGGCAAAGACAAGACAGACAACAACGATATAAAAAAAACCTTAGAATATCCATTAGTTTATACAGAAACCAACTTCTCTTCTTCTCAAATCCAAATTTCTCAAAAGAATACATTAATTGCATCATTCACTCAACACCAGGAGCCCACTGTTTGGCAGACATCTTTGGATCATGTCTGGGACTGAGATGGGCAGGCCTCATCTTTCTTCCAGCTTCCCCATCTGACCTCACCATGCACCTAGGCAGCTTCCTGCTTCAGCCTGCTCCTCCATCTCTGGGTGCTTGCTCCTTCTCTCTTGCAGGCCTGCTTTTCCTGTGCCCTGTGTGCAGAATTTGTCAATGGCTCTCTTATGTCCCCTTCTTTAATTTTCCAATTATAAAAGCAAAACATGGCACTGTATAAAACTAGAAATTAAACATTAGCTTGGAAGCAATTCCAAATTTAAGATTATGTTCGTTCTACCTAGTGGTTAACCTTCACTCTCATCAGACTGATACTTCCCCTGCTTGATGCTTAATGTATCAAATAGAAATGAAAGGATGTCCCCGTTAAGGTTTGATGTACAAAATGCCTTTGTGCGTATGTATTATAAATATAATTTACAGTACCCAGTATCATTAGTGAACATATATTTGTTTGTTTGTGTTTGTATTGAATCCTAATATCTGAATTTGTGCTAGTCTGTGGTTGGTCTGCCTTTCCTGTTGCTTACTATTTATTATCTTGCTTTCATGTTTAAGTTTTTATTTTAAATGCAAAATCAGAATTTCAATTTTAATACATTTACATGGATTGGCCTAATTATCATCGTCTTTTCCCAGCCTTTGTGCATGCTAGGCAAGGGCTCTACCATTTAGCTATCTTTCAGTCTCCTAACCTGTTAAAGTAAAGATAAAGTAGTGGGTCTCCTGAGACCATGCATGCTGAAGAAAATATTCTGGTTTTCTTCACAGATACATGGTTTGGCCTAGAATTCCTAGGTCATCTCTTTGTCTTACGAGACCTCCATACGTTAGCCTATGCTTTTGGAATTTACTATTAAGAAGCAAAAGTAGGAAGCTCTATTTTACTTTTTACAGCTTTCATTTCTTTCCCCTTCACCTCTGAACTAACAACTTTATTGGCCTTGGGACTGACTGTCCAAAATTAACTTTATTAGAGCAAACTCATCAAGGGCCAGCAGTATAGAGAACACAGGCATTGACATCATCTTCCAAAGTCATAAAACTGTATTTTCTTGGTGTAAAACTGGCTGACTCTCTCATAATAGTAAATGTGTAGATTCTGGTAAGCAGTCTTCAGACTCATAAAGCAACATAAATTTAGAAAGACTTTGGCAAAAGTACTAAGATACATTATTCAATTTTGTTTTAAGACTTATGAATGTGCCCACTTTATGATTCCAAGTTATGATATATTTGTACATAACAATGATTTATAAGCACATTCACGCACACCATTTAATTTGAGCCTCATCCCAAGTGTGAGGCAATGCTAGGTTATTGTGCATTTTATGCAAAAGGCACAAGAGCCTCACAGCAACTCAGTGACTCTCCCAGATTTAACCACTAATTGAGGTTTTGATGCCAGATATGATTTGCTGCACCCATTATGTTGAAATTTTTATATAATCTATGTAATTAAGAGGCTGAGGACAGACAAGCAATTCCTGGGAGCAAGGTAAGGAAGCATTTGAGCCCAATATGGACTGAGAAACATTCTGCTTACCTTAACCCCAGTGCCCTGGGTTTACTAGATAAATATCACCACCACCCTATTTCTGCATAATATCCATCGCAAATATAAACTTTCTAGCAAAAGTCAAAACTCATTTTTCATTATTGAGCATTAGTTAATACACACATGGAGGAAAATAACAAAAACTACTGTGAGTAATATACACTGACTAATAAAAAAAAGGAAGCAGCATTCACTGAAAAGAAAAGGAAAACCTGCTATATTTCATTTGGTATCCAGTATTGCCTCTACTTGAAGGCATGATCACCTTGATAATGTACTAACATTCATATCCAGTGAATTGTCACCTAAAATTAATAGGTCTGCTATCATTTAAATATGCTTTAAATCTGATAACCCTTCTACGTATCTGAAGTGTAAGTCCCAGCATATTTTTCTCTGTGATATTTTGTAGCAATGTAAAACTTAGAGCATGGTTCTAGACACAGCACACAACTTCTTTTTTTTTTTTAACTTTCAAATTCCTAAAATAGTAGAACACAGCACAATGCAACCAATGTGTTAGGTTTTGTGGTACATGCAAATTGTCATGCCTGCTATTTGATTGCTGTCAAGTGTCCGTCATGATTAAGTATGCTCCACAGTAAAGAAGTTCTCAGACCTGTATGTAGGGTTTGACAGCTTCACTCGTTAAGGGTTGCATCATTTCAAGAGAAGAGCTAGACTTGAGATGGAGACTCCTGAATTCCTTCTTGTCTCCCTCGATCTGGAGGAAAGCTTTATGTTCCAAGACTGTTTGCTGTACAAAGTCACTGAAAGATTTGGCTCAAAACAAAGGTCAGTTAGCACGTCTACAATGCAAACCAGGGATGCAATATGGTCTCCCATCAGTCCTTTGCAGTGACTTTCTTGATGTACTTAGATATAATTTCTGAATCTATAAAATCAATAGCAGCTGTGGCTGCCTGCATAAGACTTGCAAAAGCCAGCCAACATTCCAGCATGGAGAGGGTAGGTTTTCGTGAGCCCAATGTCTTCTGAGGATGGACGAGTCAGTTTTCTTTAAGGGTGTGGCTTCTGGTAGGCTGAATGCACTCAGGTGGATAGCTCCATACCCAGAACTAAATGAAGAATAAAGACTGGAATGGATAGGTTGTTAATTTAAATCAAGCAAGCAAACATACACCACAAAGAAAGGGCTTGAAGTTAGAGGGTATGAAGGAAAATCAAGAGGAATTGAGAGAAATTGCAGATTAGTATGTTCAAAATATATAGTTGAAATCCTCAAGGACTGAATAAAAATATTTATTTAAAAAATAATAGCCAGTAAGGAGAAGCTAATTTTAAAAATCAGTAGTCTATAATGATATTAATTTTATTGAGACACATGAACATTTCTCTTCTTTCTGCAGTATTTTATGACTAGTAACTTTCTTTGTGTGTTTCATCACTGGAAGCCTGTTCTGATTTTTAAAAGCACAAAGTAAATAGGCATTTTACCCTGTGATCAGTTTAAGAAATTCCTAGAACTAACTGGTAACATTGTGTTCATATGAAAACATCAATGTTTCTGAAGAGTCATCAACACAAACATTTGTCAACCACTTACTTCAATCAAAACCTGAAACAAATTCCAGATTCATACATACCTGTCACTATAGAAAAACTAACATGAATTATTTTGTGCTATTCATAAAAACTCTTGGATAATTTTGTTTACTAAACAAAATTAAAATTCACACATATTGATGAAGAACACACATGAAAAATGTAAGTATTGCACTTCTTTTGTCAAAAAAAGTAGATATCCTCCACTAGTTCTTGCCCTGTACAAGAATATGCTGTGCACACACTATTTAATATACATAGGATATGATGTATACAGGATATACAAATCAGATATCATATATGTATATATAATATGTCAATATGAATTTTAAAATATTTTTATAGATTCTCCTACTTTGGTGATACATATGATTACCTAGCATCGACTTAATTAAAAACTCTTCTTTTGGATTTTGGCTTTAAATATAGTCCTGCTTCTTTAAAATGAAAACAACCAACAACAGAGAGGGGGCTGGGGACAACTAGGCACTAAAACGGGTGGACAATACTTCTTCAAAAATAAATAGATCTGTCCCCTGTTGAAGGATGATTCAAACATTCATTATCACTCAAGTAACTGCCAAGCAATTGAAATCCCTCTAATTGCAAGTACCTAAATGTAGCTTATTGCCTTCCCCTCGGATCTCCTGACTTCTCTGGGTCATTTCATTCACACCTCTCTTTCAAGCCATCTGGGATCTCCAGTACTGCAAGCCTTAATGCTGAACACCTGGCCTGACAGTGTCTGCAGCTCTCTTTCACCTGCCAGCCCTTTGTTCCTCCCCAAGATTGAATGAGGCACACACTGCGGCTTTTCCTGCACCACCTTGCGCTAGTCCTTAAGTCTGCGAAATCTTTTCATTATTTCACCTCGCTCCATCTACTTTGTGAGCTCTAGAAGCTAAAAATCCACAGGAGAGTTAACCACACGTGATACTTCTAGAGCACCGGAGTAAAAGGAGGAAAAAACGCAACTGAAAATAAATCACACAAAACCACCCTGCTTTTGCAGGAAAAGAGTTGTAAATCACTCGGTGATAGCTCAAATTTGAAAATGCAGGGTAGGCTAATTGAAATATATGTAATCGGTGTGAGAACAGAGTTAAGTAGCTACTCTACAAATTAGGTGCTCCTGACCCCAAGGCTGGAATTTTCATTCTTCGCCTCTCACCCCTCTCAGGATCTGTGTCCCAGCTTCTGGGCTCCTCCTACACACAAACCTCCTTTTACATTTCCAAAAATAATCTCTGATCTGACATTCCCAGAGATATTGAGTCTATACCTCAACTTCCATCTGTTTCCTACTCTCGATTTCTATAGACTATACACTAAGAATATGGTTACTTGGCTTAGCACTCGCTCTTCTTAATTATTCATAAGTCTTTCCAAACTTTAGCCTTTTTCGAGCTGCTTCTTTCAGTCAATACAGACTATTTTCCCAGTTTAACTCAGACTCAATGACATGTCTCCGACCGAGGCTTCTGTTGAAAGAGGGTCACTGCAGTGTTCACTAAGACAAAGCCGGCAGCATAGTTGCCATTCCAGTTGCCTAGAAAGGGGCCAGTGGAAACAGATAACAAAAATTCCTGTTGGTTTTGCTGACTAAACAGGAACAACAAAGAAGAAAACAAGCCAGATGCCAAAGAGATGTGTGAGCTCCTGTGTGTGTGTGTGTGTGTGTGTGTGTGTGTGTGTGTGAGAGAGAGAGAGAGAGAGAGAGAGAGATTAGAATATTTCAACAAAGTCAAGTCCTGTACTCCTGAGACATGGTGGGCAGAAGCAGGGGCATTGCTAGTTTTAAGATTACAGGGTTGAATACCAAAATGCTGCTGTCATAAGAAACAAAATAACTCAAAAAAACAAACCAGAGAGGAGCAAGAGGGAGGGAGGGAGAGAGAGAGAGAGAGAGAGAGAATGAGAATCAACAAAAAGCCCTGAAGTATCCAGCATTTGGTATGTAGAATGAGAGTAGAATCTGATGATACACTTTATTGAAATCATAAAAAAAGGAGTTATCAGAGGCATACTCTGAATTGATTAAGAAAAACTAGGCTTTTATTGATTTGCCTTTGATAAGATGGTTCCAGAAATATTTTTGTAGATTATATTATATATAGGAAACAAAAGAATACCAACTTGACAGCCACCTGATGACAGAGAAAGTTTTAAACACTGGCTCTGCCCTTTTTCTTGTTCCTTTGTCCTACTGTCACATATGTAGGTAATTTTAACCAGTAAGCAAGAAAATGCAATTAAGGAATTCTGAACCCAAACACTATGAGAACTTGGGTAGCATTTATATTTTTCATCATAGAACACTATGAGAACTTGGGTAGCATTTATATTTTTCATCATAGAACTGCAAAGAGAAAAATTCTAATATGAAAATTTAAAAATAAAGAGAAAAAATAACCTTCACCTGTCTGCTGAACATGACATTAGGACGGTTAGTGGCTAGGAGATTTATAAACAAAGGGAAACTATACCAGGACAGGAGTGACAGTACAGGCAGGTTTATAATCATCTGGTCTATAAAACAAACCTAGCGAACTTGAGATTTCAGCTAAGGAAGTGAACTTTCACGATGCCATATGTGAAAAGGAGAAGTGGAAGGAACCTTCGTTTAAAAGACAAACACAGGGAGGGGGGAAAAGCAAAGAGCACAGGATGCTCTGTCACCCCATAGCTGTAGAGAAGCCCGGGAAGACAGAACACAGGAATCAACACAAAGGACAAAGGAGACATAGGTATAAATAGCCTGTAGACCACCAGAAGAGATTTTAAGATGGGAAAAAATATAAAACAGAGCTCAAACATATGAGAAGATATTTTAACCATGATTGGAAACCTCTGGGAAAAGGACTACAATGTGTCTTTCAGGAGTCCTTCTATTATCTTTGATCTGACATTTTGCCAGTGTTTTGGATAAGAACATGAGTAACATAATGTATCTGCAGTAGGAAAAAAAGATGAACCAAGGTAACACTAGCTAGTTTATTGATTTGCATTTCTTTAATTGTTTTGGCAGTATTATTCCTCACTGCTTATTTTTAAAAAATTTTTATATCCGTTGATGTTTTGCCTGAATATATATCTGTGTGAGGGTGTCAGATCCCCTGGAACAGGAGGAGTTATAGACAGTTGTGAGCTTCCGTGTAGGTGTTTGGAATTGAACCCACGTCTTCTGATCTTGATTGTGGGTATGTCAGTTGTTCTGGTTTGCTTTCTGTTGCCGTGATAAAATATCACTACCAAAAGCAGTTTGAGGAAGGAAGGGTTTATTTCAGCTTACATGACATGTCTTGATCACAATCCATCATAAAGGGAAGTCAGAGCAGGAATTCAAGTCAGTAACTTAGAGGCAAGAGCTAAAAGACAGGCTTAGGAGGAATACTGCTTCCTAGCTTGCTCTTCCGGGCTTGCTCTTCCTGGCTTGCTCGGTTTGCTTTCTTGACACTCCAGGGACACTTGCCTATGTACAGCATTGCCCACAGTGGACTGGAACCTCCACATCAATTATCAAACAAGAAAATGCTCCATAGATTTGACTACAGGCCAACCTGATGGTACCATTTTCTCAGTGGGGATTTACTCTTCTGAGATGACTCTAGCTTGTGTAAAGTTGACAGAAAACTAACCACCTCAATGGTTTGTCTTCCAAGACAAACATTCTTAGCAATTTTTTATACCATAGCTTTTTCCCTCAACAATATTCACACCCTAGACCTCTCAAAATACCTTCTGCCTTCACTACTCACATGAATTATGCTCGATAATCTTGATAGTTGTGAGCTAGTTGTGAAATCTGGCAGACTTACTTCATTGGTGCCTTTTAAACCTATATCTCATGATAAATGCACCCTTGGTTCTCAGTCACCATTTTTACATTCTTTTCTGATCCCCTTAAAAGAGAGTCTACTGTCTTCTCTTTGTGTTGAAGCGTTCTGCTCTGTCTCAGGGCAATCTCACAATTAATACTTCTAGAATAGTCTTATGACTCTGAGTACCAGATCAAATATCTCCTCCTGAATATTCAAGATGATCTTCAACAAAATTAACAAAAACTATGATGTCATTCTAACTAATTCATCATCTTCCAAGAAGGTGTGGGTTCATAAGTAGACCTGGCAAACAAACAGTCAGCCATAATAAACTACAACTTTTTGCTCTATGCTGAGCGATGTGTGGGGATTTATACAACTATAGTCAAGTAATTCTAACACACAGAGGAACCATGAAAGGAATTGGATGAAGGAATCTTGTTTTCTTATAAAGTTTTCATTACAATATCATTTCAAAGGCACACTAAACAGTCTATTGCAAGTTCTGAGGTTTCATTTTCTTATTGAATTATTTTAGTTTTGTTCATCACCCTTACTTTTAACATACCAAAAGGTTTACAGACTAACCCTTCACCACTGTCCCACTCTTGTTCTAAGGAGAGAAAATGTGTGTCTGTTATAGATACTTTTCTATGGTAAAAAGCTACTGATTATTTCTTTGTATAAAACGACAGCTTTAGCTTTTCAAGGAAATCAGTGGATATTAATTTAAAACTTAACGTAAAATGTCACACTTAATTCTTCCTGATAGTTGGATGGTGCAACCTTGCATGTATTTTTGCTTAATTCTAACATGGGAGACCAATAGGGTTCATCCACAGCTTTACAAAACAGCCCTGCCCCCTTTTTGTTCAGGCAACTTTTCTAACTTCGTTTTCTGCATTCCAAGCACACATGAACACCACTGCATCTAAATTTAGAATTTAACAACCAAAAAAATTGGCTTTTATATTTCAACTTGGCTTTGATAAAATCTTAATTCTGAGCTGCCCTTTCAAAGTTTCTCATGTTCCTCCACCAACGCTTATGCTCATGGCCATTCTGCTCACAAACACTTTATGTGAGGACACAGGTTGATTTTGACCCTGTATAAGCAGTGGACAGTTATAAAGTCAATTGGGGGGCATGCAGTAGGGATGGTAAAAGGATCATGAGACTAGGCAAAGTAGAATTGCTTGTTTTGTGCCATTTATAAATGATGCAGAGAAAACAGTTCTCTTGTGTATCATTTTGATCTCAAAATGTACAGCTCAAAAGCACAGATAGAGTATGACTAAAGATGATTTAATTTCTTGATTAAAGATAAGCAGAGATCACTAATTCCACTGTTTCAACCATTGGCTTTTGGAATTTCAAGTATATACCCTAGTTCTATTACCTGGATTTCTCGCTTCCTATAATTTAACTTATCCCTGTGTAACAGCCCTGCTCACAAGCCTTCTCGATCACCTCAAGAAGTCTCAGTGGCTTACCAGTGAATCTTTTTTATTTCTATCTGTCTGTCAGCTGGCCTTGGCTATAACATGATGTCACTCCTTGTCTTTTTTCTCATCTGCATGAACACACTTGCCTTTAGCTTTTCTCTTAAGATATACTTACTACAAGGTCCTTGCCAGATGTAGTTGTCCAATCTTGCACTTAACAGACTCCAGAACCATAGACTAAATACTTTTCCTTATAAATTGTCCAGTCTCAGGAATTTTGTTTCAGTAGCAGAAAGTGGATTAGGGCAAATAGGGATGAAAGAGAGAAGCCCCATGTTGTTAGAACAAACTGCAGAAACACATTCTAAGGCAATTTGCTGTGGTTACTATTATGGAAACAAGGGTGTCTAAAACACAGTATTTTAAGCAGACATAATTGGTCAGAAATTTAGACAGAATTCACGGGCTATCCTTTAGGTCTTCATTGTTTTTAGGAAAACTTGAAACCTAGGAATGAGATCAGAATCATAATAAAGTATTCGTGTGTTGAACTCTCTGTCCCCATCTTGTGAGATTACTTGAAGTCTGTGGAGTCTATGGGAAGTGGAACTTGGTCAACACAAAGATAACTAGAGGCAAGCCTTGGAGGTTATACCTTCTCTGCCTCTATCCTGCTTTACCTTCTTCCTGTCTGCCGTCATGTAGACTGAGTCATGCTCCTGCTGCCCCCACATCCCCAGCACATCTCCATCATGCCTTCCCTGCCAAACTGGACTAAAACTTCTCAAATCATGGCCTCCCTTTTTTAAGTCATCAAATGTATTTCATATACATTTCAGATACAATGACAAGAGTTACTAGCGAAGAATATTCATTTGTTCACATCAGGAAGGAAGGACTATGAGGAATCAAACATTACTAGCATTCAGTGGAGCAGCCTATTCACAGCTCCCCACATTGTATGGCTCCCACAGCATTTGATAACCACATAGTCGTCTGGCTTCTCCAAAGACAAAGTTGTGTTGTGATTCATGACAGCATTGGAAGCCATATGACATCAATTTCTCCCTATTTAGTGAAGGCAAACACAAGGCATTCCAGATTCGGGGAGAAAGTAGCTTCCTTTGCTAAAAAGTAGAAGGTTGATGTTACATTGTGCAGCTCTCTTAGAACAATGAAAAATTATAAAATATTTCATGGACCAGCATTTTAGCCCTTATTTATTCACATTCCCCACCCATGCAAAATATAATCACCTTCCCCTCAAGCCTCTATAGTGGCATCAGCTTGAAGTCCAATGACTCATTATCTAAATCAGGTCCAGGTGTGGCTCAGGCTTCACAGTCTGGTTCTTGGTGTTCCGCTCCTCCACTCTAATCTCATGATGAGTGAGCTAAAGAGCTTCAGTGTCAGGCTGCTATGGGAACAATGGCCTCAAGAGTTTGGGCTGTATTAATTTTTGACAAGAGAGCTTTTGGGGGTATGACTGATTTCCTCAGAAAGGATTTCATCTGTTTTAAAGGGTCTATGAAGTATCAGTGCTCATTTCTCTGACGTCGTAACAGGCTAGACAGAGTGGCATAAAGCTAAGCTCAGCTTCTTTGGAGGCTGCAGTAGGAGGATACTCAGTATGAAGCTAGCCTAGGTACACAGCAGGACCCCATGTGAATTGGAAAGCATAAGGTCTTAACAAGGGTTACACCGAAAGCCCTTGGTGTTATCTTTATGCTATCAATTGAAATAGTTATAAGCCCACTCTGTTTCTTAGGAGAAACTATTGCAACCAACTGTAGAAAACACAACCCACCATAGGAGTGATGCCAGAAGACCTTTAACTATATAAAATGTCAATGCAAATAATGCACCATGCCTCTTGACAAAGTTATTTATATTTATAGAGGATTTTCTGTTTTCCAGGTCCAATTCTAGGCACTGGATGTAAAGTGGCAGACAAAGCAGATAAGCCTTCTGCCTCCCTCATAATTTACATCCTTATCAGGGAGGCAGACAAAAACTAAGCAGAGAACATAGCAGATCAAGTGGTGGTAAGTGTGGAGGGGAAGGGAAACTGAGGAAATTTAAGGGGTCAGTTACAAGTTTGGGTAGCTTCACTAGGGGGAGCTCATTGAGAGAATCTGAGCAAAGATTCAAATTCAGTTAAGGTAAAGAACACCTGTGTGCACTAATGCATGAAGTGAGACGTGGAGAAGCATAGAAAAAGTATTTTAAAACTCCTGAGCTTTTTCCTAATAAACTAGCTGTCCTTATAAAACCATTGAGTCAAAGGCCAGTCATATAAATAATCTTTAAGAAGGCTTCATACCCAATTACATATAAAAATAAAGCTGTTAGTTCTTGAAGGTAATTAAAGGTGTACTTCTATTTTAAATTGGTCTTCCTTTGGGATGTTTTAGTCAACCTGGACAACTGCTAAGTTCTGTGAACACTGGTCCTAGGCATCTGTACATTTGCCCTTGCTGGGTGCAGTATGAATGCCTTGTACATAGTTGACCAATGTTCTTTCCTTAACTCTTCTCTCCATGAAATGGTTTCTAGTCACTACAGCTAAGACTGATCTTTAGATGTGCTTTTGATCATACCTCATTTCATTGGTGTTCTTTCCTTACTGATTAGATTACAGATTCCCTTTAAGAGCAGGATGTCTCACACTGAAAAGATGTATATTAGATGCACCCCTGAATCTATGGTCTGATAAAAGTAGCAGTACAGTTTTGGTCAAAAAGTGTAGATTTAAATCAAGAATGAGCTTAGGTTTTTCCAAACATTATGCAAGATTCAGTAAATACTGAACTGTTCCAAGTGTTATTTGAAGCATTTATTATGAATCAAATCTGATCCACTTGCCAGAATCATGGGAAGACAGTAAGAAGTGCTGTCACCGTTAGATTCATTTTTCTGAGGATGTAATTGAGATATATGCTTGGACTATTGTCCTCATCATTGGTGATACTGCTCACCCAGCACACAAACAGGATAGCTCAGGAGCCATCCAGGGATCTTTGCCTCATTTTAACAGTTCCCAACAGCTTCCACATAGCTATAACTGTCATCTCAATCTTTCAAATAGCTAGACTTCTTAAGATGTAAAGAAAACAAAACCCCCTAAGGTTGAAATACTGAAAGGGACTGTGGTGGTTTGAATATGCTTGGCCCAGGGAGTGGCACTATTAGGAGGTGTGGCCTTGTTGGAGGAAGTGAAAGTGAATGTTCTGACTCATAACATTTTTAAAAAAAAAAAAAAAAAACCAAAACAGATCTTGCCTCAAGTTTATTTGTAAAAACAGCATAGGACACTGGTCATCTGCAAATAGTGTATAGATAGGTGTGTCCCAGCAGTCTGTCTGTCTTCACATTGGCAGGAACCTTTTCCATGAGGCCTTCATGGGGGCCTGAGCTGGAGCTAAAGCCTGGGCCTTAGCTGGAGCTGTGGCCTCTGCCTTGGTTTAAACCTTGGGCTTTGGTTGGCAGAGCCTATGACCCTTGGCCATGTAGCTTCAAACCCGCTTCCCAAGCTTGGGATGAGCAATGAAAGCCAGACGGCTGAGTTTGCCCTTTGGCATCCTGGGCTTAATGGCCTGAGGTTTCACAAGGGCCTTGATGGCTTCTGCACGTGCACTCACTGCCTTTGTATTGTTGGCCTGTATCTTCTTCAGGACTTTCTTGTTGTGCTTCTTGGCAAAGCACATGTTCCTCAGGAACTTGGGGGTCAACCCCCTTAAGAGATTCGTTATTTTTGTGCTAGGGTTTCTTGATGCCATTTGCGTTGTGTGTGGTGTGGTTCTTGGACTTGGCCATGGCTGTATAGTAACCTGTGGCTCCCACAGCGTCTGGGACAGGAAGAGAAAGAGCTCATAACATTTTTTTTTTTTTTTTAATAATTAACAGTTTTGCAGTAGACCTTCCAAGTATATCATTTGGCTTTTATAATGATTATCAATACAGTTATTGAGTACCTAACAAATGTTGCATTTCTACCAAGGTTTAAAAGACAGCTATTGCTCTTGTGCAAGTTTGCAGATATCTTTCTTCAGGTTTTCACTTAGCTCAACGTTCTTACACATACCTAGATATGCTAATAAGTAAGAGAGAAATCAAAAGGCAAAATGAGACAAACAAGAGACAATCAAGGAGTGTCCCCAATGGATGTCTGACAAGCATGTTTATCTAGAGACTTCCCGGTGGAATTTTGATTTAAGAAAAAAGGATTTAGTTATGTGACTCAGTCCTAGAAGCTACAAGATTCTTTCTCTCTCTCTCTCTCTCTCTCTCTCTCTCTATATATATATATATATATATATATATATGTGTGTGTGTGTGTGTGTGTGTGTGTGTGTGTGTGTGTGAAGATGATTGTAGGTGCCTACAAAGGCCAAAAGCATCAGCTCCACTTGGAGCCTGGGTTACAGGTAGATGTGAGCCGTCTGTTGTGTATCTTCTGGGAGAGCAGTACAAGCTCTTAAATCACTGAGCATATCTCCAGCTCCACACAAATGCAGTTCTAAGAATAGAAACAGAAACTTAAGCTGATGTGAGAAGAAGCAAGCAAGAAACAAATGCAAGATCATGCAGATGGTCTGATGTCCGTTCTAAAAATGTCCAAGTATTTTCTGAAAAGATAGATTTTTAGAGGGCTAAATAAGTTAATTTAAGGCATTCAAAACTACAATTAATAAAACTAGGCAAAACTAATTTGGGGCCATGGAAATAAAGACTCCTTTTATTTTCATAGTGACAGACTATAAATATTCCTCGTTACTCAACAGTTCTATTATCTCTTAATGATGACAGGATACTGGACATAGCTTCTTAGTCTTGAAAAAGATACTTCAATAATTATGGCTTTAATTTTACTTTTGAAAGATTTATTTTTATTTTAATTATGTCTATATTTGTGTATGTCTAGGTATGGTACGTATACATGTTTAAACGTGCTCTCGGAGTCTAGGAGATAGTGTCAGGTTCCCCCAGGACTGTAGTAAGGCTGCTGTGAGACACCTGACATAGGTACAGGACACCAAACTAGAGTCCTCTACAGGAGCAATACTCATTCCTCAACACTGAGCCATCTTTCTGCCCTGACTTCTAATATTTGAGACTTCTTTTTATCAATGATCCTTCTCTGAACCAGTGGGAATTTGTTTTTAATAACAATTATGCTAGTACTAGTTTTTCATGCATTAATTAGTTAAATATTCAAAACAATATTAAAATATTCCCAGGAGCTTGCTTGTATACTTCATTTTATATCTATAGAAAAACTAGGCTCTACATGGTTAACTAGCATGACTAATAGCATGGGTGGGCACAACAGAGTTTGTTCCAACTCCTGTTTCTGTGGCTGTCATCTATTATTCTAGAAAGCTCATATCCCAAGGAAACATCACTAAGAAAATCTTTAACTTGATAAGAGGCACTAATTTACCTCCTTACAGCTATGCTGCTCACCAGCACTATAGGGCTAGACACAAGGTCAGAGTAGGTAATGCCACCAAGCATGAAACAAGACGAAGATAAATAGCATATGTCAGTGTGCTCAAAAGTCAGCCATAGGCAAGAGCAAGGAGAACAGAGCAGAAGGAACAAAGAGTTGGGGGGCTATTTACAGGACTGGAGAATGTGAAAAAAACGTGAAATTCTTGGACAGTGGCCAGAATTCAGGAAATGTATAGAAACAGAAAAGGGGTCAGAACAATAGTGAGCAGGAGAGCATAGCACATTACGGTGTCTGTCAACCTTAATCACTGAAGCAGATCCCTCCTCCCAGGATTTTCTTTTTTCACTACTGTATGTACCAGGAACAACACTGCATAGCAAGCCTAGACACAGCATGAAGAAGCTGAATTGGCAGCTCGGAGCCAAGAGGGCAGAGGAACACTAGCAGCTGCTGAGAAGCAGCTCCTGACACCTTAACATACCTTCGGAGCTCTCAGAGCTTCTACTATCTTGCCTGTCCCCTCGAAAGGGGAAATTGGTTCTGCATCATATATCATAGCTTCCCAGCTGGAAGAGTGCAATTACGGATTGCTGGAGTCCAACACGGGTGACAGGTTCTTTCACACACCCCCTCCCTGTCAGGAATATGTAACTCGTAACGACCACATATTGGTGTCATATGTGGGGCTCTTCTCTGTGCTCTTCTCCCCCCTCTTTATGTGCCTCCTCAGTATTGTCATGAAGCTATTTTTGAAATGTTATATCGATAGGATGTGCAAGACACTGTGCTGGCTAGAGGAGATGAGAGGGTGAGTAGGCATGATCCTGCCTCCGAGGAGTTCACAGACTACATAGCACAGTAGTCAGAGCTCGTAGATATAGCAGATATGGAATACTGAAAATGGGGCAATGGTATGGTATTTATTAACTCTTTTAATCCCCACAACCATGCTACAAAGTAAGAATCATACCCATAATTTAAAGTGGAGAAACTGGCCTGAAAGAGAGCTGAATAAATTACTCAATGATATACAGCTAATGAGTAAAAAACTAGAATTTTAAAAAGTACTATGACTCCATATCCTGATTCCCAAAACTAGTAATGCACTGGCTTATCACGAACCCCAAAGTTACTGATCACAATTATAAGGGCAATGCTCAGGAAATTCAGATGAGGTAAGACAGTTCTGTGAAAGAGGGAACTAGTGAAGCTCTGCCAACTGTCATAGGAGTCTGGATACACACACCTTTCAGTTTATCTGGGTTTAAAGTTATTCATAGAGAGAACAAGGTCTGCTTCTAAACTTTATTATAAAGAAAAGGCCTGTGCATAGAGAATCCAGTTCATAGATTATTATCCAGTTATTAATAGAGAAAACAAGGTCTACTTCCAGGCATTATTATAAAGAAAAAGACCATATATAAAGATTATAGTTCATGATTTATTATCCAAAATGAGCATAGAAGATACTTAAGAAAAGATGAGTGTAAATCTTCATTATAAGATTCTGGAATTGCTACAAGAAGATGTAGAGGAAGCAGTTCAAGACACTGATATAGACAATGAGTTTCTATTTAGGACCGCAGAACATAGGCAACACAAATAAACATGGAAGACAGGAATTCAGGAAAACTAAGACTCTTCTGTGCAGGAAAAGCAACACTCAACAAGACCAACAGTCAACTTCTAGACTAGAAGAACATGCTCGCAAAAGACATGTCCAGAGATGACATCCAGAATATATGAAGAACTGAAAAAAAAAAAAAAGTGGTGAACAACAAGAAAAACTAAATAAAGAACTAAATAGACATGTCTCAAAAGGATACATACAAGGGACCAACAAACACATGGAAAGAATCCTCCAAAATCAATAATCACAGGATGTAAGTCAAAATTTTAAAAAGATATCATGTTACTTGAACTATTACAGTTAAAAGGGATGGCAGTATGGAGATTCGTCATAAGTTCTAATCCAAAGGAAACAAAGCACCCCAATTCCTCCCTCCCTTCCGTTCCTGTGTTCCTCTTCCTTCCTTCCTCTCTTCTCTCCCTCTGTATTTAACTCCCCCACCCACCCCTGTTTATAATTTGAGCTAGTCTCACTACATAAACCAGGCAGATCTGGAAATCATTGTTTGGCCCAGGTCTGACTATAACTAATAATGTAGCTTCAGCATCCCTAGTGCTAGGATTATAGGCAGCCACTAACTCCATGGTCTAGGAAATGAAATCTCTATAGTAAAGACAATAATTTCACTCACTTATTTACACAGCGCCCAATAGTCGAATACAGAATCATTTCCATTTCTTGTCAACAGTGAGTAGATAAACTGATATTTTACACAGTAGAATATTAGTCTGCTCTAAATATGGAATTCTGTCATTTGTAGCAACCTGGATAGAACTGTAAGACAACTTCTACTTTAAGAGAAATGCCTAACACAAAAAGACAAATATCACATATTCTTGCAAGCTGGTGAATCCAATATCAACCTTGTCAAAGTACTGAATGGAAGAGTGCTTACTGGAGGTGGGGGAAGGAGAAATTTTAAAAAACAGGATTATTTAAGGGTTGGAAATGATGTTGAGGGAAGAAGACAAGGGCCTGGGTAGAAGATGGGAAGAGCACATGATAAATGCACAGATCGGAGTACCAAGATAAACCTCACTCATGTTTTTATATAATTAATGTGTAATTTTAAAAAGACAAAATAAAGATTATTGGCAATAATAAAAACAATATTGTGAAGTTTGGCTGTGAAAGGAACATTTGAATTGTACCCAGAATGATCATCAAATACTTCTGAGAAAGAAGGAGAAATCAAATGTGCATAACATGTTTGGAAAGTAAAACTCTCTGTTCTTTATTATTATTATTATTATTATTATTATTATTATTATTATTATTAAATTATTTTATTTATTTACATTCTAAAAGTTGCCCCCTTCCCAGACACCCCCCAGAGTTCTTCACACCTTACCCCTCCCCCACCTCTGAGAGGGTGTCCCCGATCTGTACCCTCACCCCACCTCACCCCCACCAGCATCCATCTTCCTGGGGCATCAAGTTTTCACAGGATTAAGCACATCCACTCCCACTGAGGCCATACAAAGCATTCCTCTTCTCCATATGTGCTTGGGGCCATGAACCAGCCCATACATGCTCCTTGGCTTTTGGCGTGGTCTCTGGGAGCTCTGAGTGGTGTGGGTTATTTCACACTGTTGTTCTTCCTATGGGGTTGCAATCCCCTTCAGCTCCTTCAGTCCTTCCTCTACCTCTTCCATACTGGCACTCTGTTCTTTTATAGAGTTGATCCATGGTGTGTGTGTGTGTGTGTGTGTGTGTGTGTGTGTGTGTGTGTGTTGGAAAAGAATGGCCATAGACAGCACAATAAATATCAGAAAACATCGATAACAAAATCCTTATAGAACATCAGACACTAAAACAGTTCTTCAGATCCCAGTTTTTTGTTGTTGTTTGTTTTAAGGGGCATATTACTTGATTACTTTTGCTTCTCTCTAAATATATTAAAGAACAAAACAATGTAACCCAGCACACAGTGTTCTACAGCTGGCTCAGTGTTGTTTAGCCTGTAGTGTATGAGCTCTGCTCTGCCTGTAGCTCAGGAATAAAGCAAGTAGAGGGGGACTGGTGGATGTGGCTCAGACACCCACTTGAGTGACTTGTGGGAACTTTTGCCTTTACTTACGTCCTTTTTTTGGGCTCAGGCTATAATAAATTTAAAAGGGAGTGTCTTATCATCAAATGATTAAAATCAGTTCTTCCAGTGAAGAGTCAGTAATAACATACATACAAATGCATACTTATAAATGTATATGACAAAATACTTACTTCTACAATTATAGGACATACCAGTTTGAAACATGCCTCTACTAACCAGAATTAAAAGTACACCAATAAGTAAATAAAGCCTTTGTCCATAAATTCCTTCTTGGGAACGGCACTACACATGACTGTTTTATTTTTATAAAACCACACAAGGGGTTTATAATAGACCAGGATGTGAAGCACGGCTGCTAACCCCTGTTCCCTCTGACACCACCATCTCCCCCTCCTCTGCTCTCCATTTTGGGAATTCTGTCAGTGAGGTCTTAGTTACTTGTTTTGACTCATGTGCTATGGGCACTAGAGTAGAGAATTCTGGAGGAAAAAGTTTATTTCATCTTGAGTTTTGTGTTTGGGTTATTTTTAATATTTTTCTGTAAATATTTTGTAATATTTTACTTGTAGTGAAATGGATTGCAATATCATCTCCCGATTCAAAGCAGGATGTGTGGGAAGAAATTCAGAATTCTGGGATTAGCATTATTTCCCACAAGCTGAGTGTTTTATGGAGAAATAAAATGTTCCATACCAAGATAAGAGAGAGAGAGCGAGAGAGAGAGAGAGAGAGAGAGAGAGAAGATGAAGAAGAAGAAGA
Source organism: Rhynchomys soricoides (assembly GCA_019843965.1). NCBI lineage: Eukaryota > Metazoa > Chordata > Mammalia > Rodentia > Muridae > Rhynchomys > Rhynchomys soricoides. The sequence continues at coordinate 874,459 of JADRCH010000052.1, forward strand.
AGAAGAAGAAGAAGAAGAAGAAGAAGAAGAAGAAGAAAATAAAATAAAATAAAATAAAATAAAATAAAATAAAATAAAATAAATAAAAATCTAGTGCTGTTGTTCCCTCTGGTCTTTCACCAGAGAGATAACTCTACCCCTAACTAGATGCAAAAACCCCTCTACCCATGCTGACAAATGGATTGCCATGGATCCTTTGAGACCATTGTTTGACTATTTAGCAATTATTGATATGGTATTGCTTCTTATTTCAACACTTCTGTTTATTCACATGGGTTGGGGCATACTAAATTATTACATAGAAATAATTGTATGCAGCTACTTACTTAGCATCATACCAGAAACACTGATGGTCGATTTAATAAAAATGACAAAATCATCTTATTCTGACCACTCACGGCAAGGTGAAGAGGTATTAGTACCGGTCTCCGGTGAAGAATGTTACCATACTTCTCTCATGACTCTTTTGCCAAGGTTTAAAAGCTATACTATGGTTATTTTTCACTTTTTCTTGGAAGTTTATCAGATTCATTTCTTAATCAACCTTACTAACGATTTTATTTCAGACGTCTTTAGTACTAGTCATATTTTGGCATCATGGTAAACCACAAGTATTTCCCAATATTTAAATATGTATTTTGCTAGAGCTACATAGAGACATAGTTTCCTCTTCTTGTTATAAAAATGACAATGTAGCATTTCCAATGCTTAAACACTATGTTAGCTTCTATGCCCTCACACATTACTGGGGTGAAATCTGCTGGGAGAAGCCATCATTCCTGCTATTATTTATGCCTTGCTCCCATCTTATGCTGAATAAATTTTAAAAATTACTATTTAAACCCATTGCATTAGCCTGATTTTTAAAGTAAAGGTCATTCTTTTCCTTAGATGTATATCATCAAAATAATTTATCTGCCTTGTTGCCATGCCTGCTAACTTTGTACTCTTCAATTTAGCACCACCTGCAAATTTCATTAACATATCGTTTACCTTCATTTCTAGGTGATTAATGTGGACATTAAACATGACTATAGCTAGCATCAATCCCTGTATGCCTTGGTTGGATATTTCTTTGAAATAGAATAACATATTTATTATTACTTCTAATTCATATTTCCATCAATTTTCTTTGCTGATGGCATGAGAAAGTTGCATGCAACTTAATTTTAACTTTTAATTGTCTGAGATTACTAAAACCAAATATGTTCTGCCTGCTGCATTTTTCACAGTTATTTATGGTTTCTTTTTTAAATTGAGAACAACCCCATTGACCTGTAAAATTAATTGATAATTCCAAGCTGTCTTTGAAACATGATGCAACCATGCTGGAGAGGTTTAAAGGTCTATAGCAACTAAGTATGCTTGTGATTTTATTTTTCATAATGCCTCCATGGAATTTGGTTTCCCCTAATTTTACCTGCCCTCTAATTTTAATAGTTGCTTGAAATGTGATATTTTCTGGTGTGTGTCTAGGAAAAATTAAGTTTTGCCACTTATAATATTTTTGTTTTGTTTTAAGCAAATAGGCAATTAATCAATAGTTTTTTCCTATTTCTCTTTCCTAGTTAGGGTCAGATAAAACACTGTGACCCAAAACAACTCCAAGTCGAAAGGATTTACTTCACCTTACAACCCTCAGGTTGTAACACACTCCATCACTAAGAAAAGTCAAGGGCAGGAACTCTTGGTAGGAAGCTGAGACAGGAAGTAAAGCAGAAACCATAGAGGAATGATGGTTATTGACTTGCTCCCCATGGCTTGATCAATCTGCTTTCTTATAGCACCTACCAAGGTGGGGCTCAAGCCACAGTGATCTGGGTCCTCTGATATTAATTATTAATAATGAAAATTCTCCAAAGACTTGCCTACAGGCCATCTGATGGAGGTAGTATTTACTCAGATGAGGTTCTTCTTCCTAGCTTTGTCTAGGTTTGTGTTAATCTGGAAAAAAAAAATAGCACAGGATGTTCTCTGGAAATGTACAGATTAAACTAATCTAATCACTGATAACATCTAAATGATTGTTTAAATGGAAATGTCCTTATCATTGCTACCAGGATGTTCTCAACACAGAGTCATGATTTTTGAAGTAACTTTTATGTTACAAATATATTTTACTTAAAACCTCTTACTTCCTAAGAAATGTTTCCCATTACAAATGGGGCAGTTTGACATGGCTATAATTTTCTCATATCCCATCCTCCCTCTACACATGGATTAGGCTAATTAATCACACTCATCATCTGCTGTGTAAGTAAAAACAAAACCTAGTTATCACTTATAGAAAACATGTCAGGAGAAGGAAAGCAAGCAAGAAGCTCACAACACAGGAAGCTGAGCAGACAGGAAGAACTGCTTCCACGTCTTCATGGAGATGCCAGAGTAAAACATCTATACCATGAAGCTCATCTCTAGGCTGACTCACTCACATATACACAAATGCCCTTTCTTTCTCTGTAAATCCATCCTTAAGAAAGAAGGCCAAAGTATTCCTGAGTAGTTACTGAGCATACACTCTGCAAACTTAAGAAGGAATACATTTGCTTAGGTTCTCTCATTATTTTGATTTAAAATTCAACTTTTTGATTAAAAATTAATTATTTAATTTTATTTATTTATTTATTTATTTTGTGTGTGTGTGTGTGTGTGTGTGTACTGTGTATAGATCGGTGACAACTTCTGAAAGTTGGTTCTTTCTAACTATTTGGGGGTCCAGAGACAAAAGTACTCAAACACAGGTTTTCAGACTTGAGTGGTGAACACTTTTACCTTGGAGGCTACCTGGCTGCTTTCAATGTAACATTAAATGTACAAACCATGAATCCGAGAAGTCTATTAAGAACATGTCTATAACCATCCCAAGGTCACAGAAATGTGCTGAGTCACATCCCAGCAATGGCTTTTGCCCTTAACTATAGCCACTACTGGCACTAATGAGGGAGAATGAATAGAGAAGAATGAATAGACAAGCACACTTAAGATAGAATATCACTGAGAGTTGGAGGAGGAGTGGGGTCCAGACATGACTAAAATACACTGTACATGGATGAAAACTTCAAAAACAAGAGGTAAATTAAAAATGGATAGTTTTCAGGGAAATTAGAAGTCAAAGTTTCACAAAAGATAAATGGTCACCAATGGTCATCATCAACAGAATTGAAGGTTGTAGTACTGAAATTCAGTATTCATATGACCTGAATTTTACTACTAAGCTTTGAATAGGTAGATACTCTCATATGCTATAGGGGATTAATCTAAGGTAGTTATTAAAGAAGTGTATTTAAAAAGAAGAAAAAGAAATGTATCACATAAGCAATTTCTGATACAACTAAAACAATCATTTCATATACATCAGAATCTCAATATGGAACCATTTTAGTCCAAGTGTTCTAAAAAATATGTTTTGTCAAAAATCTATCTATCTATCTATCTATCTATCTATCTATCTACCTATCTATCTATCTATCTATCTTCTATCATCTATTATGTACCTATCTATCTATTCTGTACCTATTTATCCATCAGTCATCTGTTTTATAAACCTATTATCCCATCTATTATCTACCTATCAACTACCTATTTATCATCTACGTATATCTATCTATCAATCTATCTGTCATACTATCATCATCTACTATTTGTCCTCTATATATCTATGTGATAAGAATATAGATACTGGAAGAAATCTTCCAGTAGATCCTGATCTAAGACACAAATTTTGCTTTGCACACTATTCCAGATGAAACTTTCTTTCATAGAACTATGTTTTACCTTACTAGGGAGGCCCATAGTGAATTTGTTATTGTACATAGAGTCGAAGAGTTTTGTTATGCAATTCTGTCATGGCATCCAAACAACAAAACAGGTGATAATCATCCATTCAGGCAATCAGAAAACACAGAATACTATAGAAAGAATGGACAAGAACCACACTGTGCTTTTGCAGACAGAACATAAGCACACACTGTATGGAGCTTCTCAGGACTGGAATTCACATCATTCATGTCAACTGTTTGACCCTGGAAACTTTAACTGCAATACAGGATTTTCCTTAATAAATTGAAGAACATTATACTGGTTTTGAAATGCTGTTGCTATAATTTGCCACATAATGTAGAACCTAATATATAATAAGAGGTCACTGAGTGATAACTATACACATGACTGATTTTTACCTGTACATGTCTCCTGAACTGATTTGTTGGAATAACATGTAAAAAAATTCATATTAATCTAAAAGGCAAATTATGTATTTGTTATCAATCTTAATGCATCAAAAGAAAAAGAGAGATTATTACTCTTTAACAAAACTGAAAGGCGAACCCTTTTACCTATAACCTGGTCAAACTAACATACCAACCAATGGTATGTAAAATATAAATAATGGAAGCATATACACATGTTTTCTTTTGCATACTGTATTTCCCCCACTCCTACTCCAGCCTGGGCTCTGATGTCCACAGTAGAAAGATCTGCTCACACAGGGGTATTCCCTAGGCCCCTGAGTCAGCTGTTTAATTTAGACTAGATCTAATGGCAAACCCTAGCAGGAGACACCAGGCAAGAGATGAGTGGAGACAAAACAGAAGGATAGAAGCTGAATTATTTCCAGAATCTAAACCTCTTCTCTTTCTCTGTTTGACTGGTGTTTCAGGAATAGCCACATCTTTTAATGTTTCCAGCACCATGCCTGAGGCTCCCCAGACACTCTTCTGGTTTGAATAAAAAATTTCCATTACAGCTTATCTATTCAGTGTCTGGTCCCCAGCTGACTGTGCAATTTTACCAAGTCCCAAACTAGGAAGTAACCAGCTTTTGTCATATTTTCCAGGGCAAGTCTAGGAAAGCTAACACTAATAGTTTGGAGCTATTGAATAAGCAGATCTGTAGTCAACAATGAGCTAACATTGAGCATTAACTATTACCAAGTTCCTGAATCTATGCATACCATAATTTAAGAAATATTTTCAAAGTGCAGTCATGGTGTTTCTCACCGAAGTAACCCCCAAAACAGAAAAAGTAACTACTTAATTTAATATCTACTTCAAGTAGAGTGTAAACATTATAAAACACCACCTTTACTACAATTCGTAGTGACATGATCAATGGCCATCTGATTTCAATTCTGAAAGCTGAGGCTTAGATTCTGATGAATGTCCTCAAGGTCACATAGATGTGAGGAGATCTCAATAAAATCAATAGCAGATTTTCTGGGCACCCATAAATCTCCCTGGCATATGGAATATATAACATGATTACGATCAAATATGTTATATGCTAGCAAGAACATAACAGAGTTATAAAGCAATGAAGAATATGCTAGGATGGTGAGCATATCTTGACTTTCCACTATATACAGTTATACTGTAGTCACTCTACTAGTTTTCTTTCTTGGTCATGTGACAAGGCCAAGTTTTCCTGTTTGTCCAACACATGTGTTCAGGAAAGCTGAATGTTTCAGTGAATGGCTGTATACTGAGGGAAGATTGATAAAATTCATCTTTGACTTCTGGCAGTTAATAGAGACTTGAAGGATCCAACACATTTATAATTCGTTTAAAACATATAACAATAACTGACATGCAAGCTGTTTGTGAACAACAACAACAAACCCCAGACAACAGAAACCTATAAAATACTTGTAAATAAGAATCTACTTTAGCAAAACATTTTATAACCTCTCAGCATTCAGATTTTTATTATTCTTTAAAAATATTCAGTATTCCTATTAGAAGAAATCACACACTGAATTTACTAGTACCAATTCCTACATATTACTGTATATAAAGCACACTTCCAAATGTTCTGCATGTAATGCCTTGCTTACTAGAAGGAATGTGCCCTGTGGTGGTTGGATAAGAAAGCTCCCCATAGGCTCACATATTTGATTTTGAATGCTTAGGAGGTGTGGCTTTGTTGGAGTAAGTGTGGGGCTGGGAGATTTTAAAAGCCCAAGCTAAGCCCAGAGGCTCTTGCTCTTCTAGCTGCCTATGGATCCAGATGTAGAGCTCTACTTCTCCAGTACCATGTCTGCCTGCCGGCCACCATTCTCCCTGCCATGTTGACAATGGACTAAACCTCAGAAAATGTAAGGAATTCAATGCTTTCCTTTATAAAAGTTGCCTTAGTCATGGTTTTTCTGACAGCAATAGAATACCTACTTAGGCATCCCCTGATTTAAAAAAAATAAAAAATTATTCACCCTCTGATTTGAAAGGAGGAATCTGAGGAAAGAAAAGGCCAGATAATGAATGTGACATCACCTAAATTGTAAGTGACAGAGCTGTGATTCAAACTGAGGTGGTACTCATAGTTTGGTAGCACATGCCTATATCTCCAGCTACTCAGGAGTTCATATTGGAGGTGAAAGGTAGATTAGAGGACATTGACATAGTGGGAGACCCTATGCCAAAATCAAAAAAGATCTAGGACTGTAGCTTTTGATAAGGTGCTTAACTAGCCAGTGTGAAGTCCTGAATGTTCATCAATGTTCATGAAGAGCCACACACACAATAAGAACACATGCGATCTCAATTCTGAAACTCGAAGCATCACTGCCTCTCTGCACACAACTTGGAGCACTTGCTGTGTACAAAGCATCAAGTGATATGTCCCACTTTGCTGAAGTGGCTTGGAAGTTAACTGGAGGACCACAGCATACCATTTCTATTTGTAAATAAGTATTAGCACGTATTTAATTCTAAGGACATACCATCTCTCAAAAATTGACTTACTGCTGTTGAGAACTGTAAAAGTAGACCAATTATTTTTATGTTTAGTTCATATCGAACAGAAAAACAGAACATATTTTTAAGTACTATAAATTGTTTGACAGTTCACTGAGATGGATTCTGTTAACCTCCTCATCTTATTTAACTGCACACCATGCCATCCCATGTGGCTAAAGGGCTGTAGTCAAGCTGTATACTCTGTCAAGCACCACCATCAGCATTAACATCAGGATAAAACTGTGTTCATAAATGCAGACCCAGAGACCAACCCAATCCCTGTGAGTCAGAACTCTGGGAAATTTTTATATCAGTCAGCTTTCTGCATGACTCTTAGTCATACTTAAATGTAAGAAGCACCTAACTGGTGTGAGTTTTGTGGCATTTGTAAGGTCTGTGTAACATTATACCTCCTGTTTTTGCCACTGAACTGTGCTGTGCCCTAGGCTAGTTGGGAAAGCCTCAAGAAGTAATTAAGGATAAAAGCTCCTCCTTGAAGGATTAGTGGAATGTGGAGAAGTGGGAAGGATGGAAGAAACCACAGGGGTATTTTCTCAATATGCTATTCACAGTGGCTCTCACATTTGCCTTCCCATTATATTTGTAATAACTCTTTGTGAGACTCAATTTTAGGTCTATGAATCCACTCCTGATAAAAAGATGGATCATCTGCAACAAGTCAGCAATTTTTGGAGATGCTTGTATGAAGTACTCTCCCAACAATTCCCACCACCAATTAACTGTAATCATTAGTTTGATGTGGACCATGAACAATGGCAGGTTAGCCATAAAAGCAGAGGAAAACATAATAGACGCATGGGAAAAAGCAAATACAATATAAGAAGAATAAAAAACCAAACTTAACTCTGGGCCTTTTGTCGAGCTTCTGTTTTCATCCTTTATATATTTAGTCAGTTGTTTCTATTTATGAGATTTATGAAGATTCTTTTTATTTGAAAAGAGACCCATGTAGCCCAGACTGACCTCGACTTACTATATACCCAAGTTCTTAGATACTTTTCTATTATTGTGATAAGACATAATGACCAATGCAACACAAAAGTGTCTATTTGGAGCTCACAGCTCCCATGGGTTAGAGTCCATGACCATAATAGTAGGATCATGGTAGGAGGCAGGAAGGCAAGGTGCTGGAGCAAGAACTGAGAACCTGATCACAAGCAAGAGACAGAGAGAGCTCACTGGGAATGATATGGGCTTTTGCATCCTAAGTCCATCTTCAGTGACACACATCCTCCAACAAAGGCACACTTCCTAATCCTTCCCAAACAGTTCCACCAACCAAACATTCAAATATCTGAGCCTATGAGAGCCATTTTCAGTCAAACTACCATATCAAAGATTGCCTTAACCATTTGATCCTCCTGCTTCTCCTTCCTGAGTGTATTTATGAGAATTCTGGAATTTCTCCTCTAGGTAACTAGAGAAAGACTACACTCTGAGGTGGCGAAGCTGACCACAATCTTTCAGTCAGCATCATGACACAGGCAAAGAGGGTTGGAAGAGTGAACACTGGAAGGAAAACTATAGGGTTCATTCCAAATGGTCAGAGGGTTTTACGGGGGGATGAGTTCTTTGTTTGTTTGTGTGTTTTATTTCATTTTTTCCACAGAACGAAAAGTTGGGGTGGTAAGGAAGAAGATCTATAAGAGTAGAAGGAAGTTCTTGGAGTGCTAATTCCTTTCCATACCCCCTCTCTTTTCTGTTTTCTAATTACTAGAAATTACATAGAACCAAATCATCTGTCTCAGAAAGGGAGGAGGTCTGTGGACAATGAACTAACAACTTGGATAAAGATAATGCCTACCACCTTTGAGAAATAACAAGGTTCTTTATGCTTCTGTGCAAAGAATTATCGAAATGCACATCCTGCGCATAGACATGTCTCATAAATATCTTGTATGTGCAATCACCATGCCATGAGCATTGAAACATTCCATGCCATTTCTTTATAGTAAATTACTAATTCTAGATAATAAAGGCAACTCATCTCTCAAAGGACAAAACTGTTGTAAAAAATTGCAAAAGTGGGCTCCTTGTGTACATAGAAAAGCTCTTCCCTAGACTTCGGGTCACTTTGTAAAGTCCCTGCCTTTTTTGCTTTGCCCTCTTTCCTTTCTGCTCCTCCCCTTACCCCAAGAGAGTGTGAAAAATACTCATTGACATCCATAAATAGAACAATAATATTAATATTAAATATCACTTTTCCACAAGGTGGCTTAAAGGGTGAAATGAAGCTACTGCATAAATATAATTTGTAAACAGTTACACAGTCCTACATTTTAGTGGTTATATTATTTCCATTTCTTGGCTTCATAAAATTTAAAATTTAAGTTATATAATATTGAATGCCTAATAAAATATTTGGGTTTTATCTTCTAGCACCCTTAAAGATTTAAAGCAAGGTCATGACCAGTTAAAGTTGGGTTTTAGTAATAACAGATTTAGTTACTTCTAACGAGAGGATTGATTTAGTATCTTTTTAAATTAATTAATTAGTTAATTAATTAGTATTGGTGTTTTGAGTGCATGTAGGTCTATTTGAGGGTGTTAGGTTCCCTGGACCTAAAGTTATAGACTGTTGTGAGCTGCCATGTAAGTGCTGAGAATTAAGCCTGGGTCCTTTGGAAGAACAGCTAGTGCTCCTCACTGCTGAGCCATCTTTCCTGCTACTAACTTAGGGTCTTATTATACAATATAAGATACTTGACTGGAATGATGAGTTGTCATAAAAATGGAAAGGAAGAGACAATTTAATGTGGTATTTATAATACTGAAACTGATAATTGTGTGTGCACACACACAAACACAAATGTCTGTGTGTCTGTCTGTCTGTCTGAGTATATGCCATGTATATGACTACTCTTAGAAGCCAGAAGAGGATGTCATTTCTCCTAGAACTGGAGTTATAGGTGCTCATGAACTGCCCCTGTAGGGACTGGGAGCCAACTTAAGCCCTAAGGAAGAATAGTTAGTAGTTTTAACCTTTGAGCCATCTCTTTATCTCCCCCCCCCCTTTTTTACTATTGGAGACAGGTTCTTTCACTGAACTTGAAGGTGATTGATTAAGCTATGTGGGCTGGCCAATAAGCTTCAGGGATCTTCCTATCTCCATCTACTACCGAGCAGTGGGATTAGAAGCAGATGCTACTATGCTTGGCTTTTTTGGTGGGTTCTGGAGAATAGGAACTCAAATGTACTTGTTTAAGAGACAAGCCTTTTATCCACTGAGATATTTCCTGAGCTCTAAAACCATTAGTTATTGGTAACTATATTATGGCAATGAAAAAAAGATTCAGAGGAGATTTTGCATTTTGTAGCCTGCATCTTAGGGAACACTGAGTTTCTCTAAATTTTTATCTCATATCTAAGCTTAACAGCTAGGTTTGCCTTCGGAATATGCAGCTTTCTATATGTAACTGAAAGCATTCTTTTAGTGATTTCAATGTATGCCCAAGAATTTGGAGCACATATATTGCAGAAAATGCAATTTTTTTTGCAGTCCGACAATCTCGATCCTATCTTATTCATTAGAATAAGGACCTGGCAGAGTCCAGAAATATGAAGGTTTTCTTTTGTCCTTGGGGTCTGGTTAGAATAGTGCCCATGAATTATCCAATATTTTGGCTTCTTTTTTTTCAAAGAGGAATAAGGAATTCTGCTTATTCCCAAGGAGAGTGATCATTATCTGACCTCAAGATAACAGGGCATTGTCCATAAACATTTCCATCTTCCTAAAGTAAGCAATTTTGTTTTACTTTATTTTATCCTTTCTGTAAGAAAGCAAAGTATTAAGTACTACTAAGGAAAATATGGAATTTTATGCTGAGATCTCTATGAATTTACATTTCAGGAAACACCCTTAGGAGACTTCGACTACTTCTTTTGAAAAGTTAGAGACCATTTCACTGGTGTGTCTCCAGCCTCATGATGCTCTGACATGATTACCACAGTTTCCATTCAGGCACAGGCTTCTATGATAACACACATTTGAGCTCTTCCAGTGCTAGCTGGGATGGGTCCTAAGGGATATGACTGAATTATTCATAATGAATAACTTAAACATACAATGCCAAATGGATGAATACTGCTAATGCTTTCTAAACTTACAAACATTTCTAAGATGATATTGCTAAATTCTATACACATATGATTAAAATGAAATTTGTCTCTGAAGGTAAAACAAAATCAATAACATTGTATCACAACTGAAAATATTAGTTACCTTTAAAACTCGATGATTATTATATTGAACTGAAGGGGTTTGCAACCCCATAGGAAGAACAACAATATTAACCAACCAGACCCCCCAGAGCAACCAAAGAGTACACATGGAGCGACCCATGGCTCCAACCACATATGTAGCAGAGGATGGCCTTGTCAGGCATCAATGGGAGGAGAGACTCTTGGTCCTTTGAAGACTCGATGCCACAGTGTAGGGGAATGCCACAATGGAGAAGCAGGAGTGGGTGAGTGAGTGGGGGAGCACCCTCATAGAAGCATGGGAGGGGGAATGGGATAGGGGGTTTCTGCAGGGGAAAACAGAAAAGGGGAGAACATTTGAAAAGTAAATAAATAAAATACCCGATTAAAGGCTGGGCAGTGGTGGCACACACCTTTAATCCCAGCACTTAGGAGGCAGAGGCAGGCTGATTTCTGAGTTTGAGGCCAGCCTGGTCTACAGAGTGAGTTCCAGGACATCCATGGCTACACACAGAAACTCTGTCTCGAAAAAACAAAACAAAAAACCAAAAACAAAACAAAAAAAAAAATTAAAAGCTCAATTATTCAAAGTATAGTTTTATATCTGAATTTAAAATAAAATGTGCCTGATTTTTATAAAATGAGCATCAGTAGATGGTTAAACATCATAATTGACAAGATGAGATGGCAACTAGCTTTCTAGTGGTTGGTTGTATCATGATAGTGCATATGCAGATGCTAAGCCATTGCAGCACATAAGTGTTTCCTCTATATACCATTTCTTATTGACTTGAGGGTAAGCCATGATACAGTCTGTAAGTGTCCATGTCCAAAAATGATGGAAAACAAGACAAAAAATATTTTAAACAATGAAACTAATAGGTAGATTTTTACACTAAAAAGAGATCTTAAGGTGTTGATAATTTAAGAAACCAGGATGAGTATTATAGAATCTACAAGAGTTCTGGGTATTATAAAATAAGAGAGCTTCTGCTCCCTGGATTGTTTTAATCATGATAGTAGATATCTCATATTGCCTTATTGTGTTTTACTTATTATTTGACCATTTGTTTAGAAGCTATTTACTGAGTGTCTTATATATATACCAGATACTTGGTTGGATGAAAGTATTTAAGATCAGTCATGAAGTAGGTGGGACTTCACTCAATGGGGAAAGATTAAACAGAACACCCTTGGAAGACCTAGTCATATCCAAGACACCTGAGGCTCTTACCACTGGAGAGCTGGCAGACTTTACAATTCCTATGCTGCCCAAAGGTTGCTTGGTTATTACACTGGTGCAGAGTCATCATGAAATCCAAGTTCCTGGGTAGTGCAGAGCAGAGGAACAAATTTCTCCAGGCTTTTGGACTAACCAAAAGATGTTCCCAACTTTCCTGGGCATAAACATGTAACATGCATCTGTTCCTGATTATAGCCAGGCAGCCTGCACAGAATCTCTTGGACCATGGAGTTTAGTGGAAACGGATGAGCGACCTTGCTCACTCCTTTTCAACTCCAGGGAATAACTGGATAGCATTTTCTAAGTGTCACAGTTGTTCTACTCTTTAGAGAGCAACCAGGTTTCCATGCCCATTCTTTTGTGCCCTCAAGGAGTAGTTAAACATCCTGTTTTTTAGAAGGTTAGTTTACTGAGGTCCTTCAAAACAGAGACTCTACACAGATCACTACACATTTGGGCCCCGTAAAGCAGCTAAAGAGCCCAAGAGAAGTTTGACACCTGGAAGCTCCATAAAGTCATCTATGTAGCCCTAAAGGAATGGCATGTACTCTATTGAACACTTCTTGTGTATCTCAGCTTCTTCATGGACAAGTGCACATGCCATGTTTCAGTAACCCTAGTGGATAGTGATATTATCACACAGTCCAGAAAAATTTTCAGGTAAGCCCCACCCAGAGCTGAGCATGCACACCTTGAACTGCTAATGAATTTGCTTCCTATTGGAATCTACATCTCAGGCGATGATGTAATTTCAGAACTACAGAGCCTAAGTGATCAAAATATCTGTAGATATAACCAACACTGATTATAAATAAAGAAGCAACATAGATGTTACACTAAAGATGCTTATCTCACTCCAAAGGCAGTGCCACACATACACCCAGTATTCAGGACATATCTCCAGGAAGCTCTTTTACTAAAAATCAAACAATTTATGACAAAACTTAGAGAAAAAACTTATCTACCAGGTACAAAAATACAAATATGAGAACATAAGAATAGTGTAAAAAGAAGCAATATAATAACTCTCTAGCAGTCAGATTCTCCCAAAATTTAATTAATAACTTGACTGAAAAAGAATTTAAAAGAGTTATTTTAACAATACAAGACAAATCTATGAAGTTAGGGAGACAATCTGAAATATGAATGAGAAATTCAGCAAAAAGATAAAAATTTTAAAGGGGTCAATCATAAATTGTAGAGCTTAGAAACTCAGCAATGATATGTAGGTATGTATGTATGGATGGATGGATGGATGGATAGATGCATGTATGTATGTGTGTATGCATGTATTTATATGTACACACATATGTATATATAATCTAGAGCTTTGAGAACAGAACTGATGATATAGAGGAAATAATTTTTAAGTTTGAAGATAAATGTTTTTAGATAATCAAATGAGATTTAAATAAAGAAAAGGGGGACAGGAAAGTATAAGAGGAATAGAAGAAAAAGAAAAGGAGATGGGGTTTGGATAGAAGGAGCAAGTGAAAGGAGAAAGGGAAAGACTAAATTTGAGAAGCTAAAAAAATAGTCTTCAAGGCTTATGGGTAAGCATTAAGTAAATGACTATTTGTACTATAGACAGTTCATCAAGAAAAAAGAAAGGAAATGAAACAGAAAATGCATTCAAGACAATAATTTCTAGAATCTTCCCATGTCTTGGAACATATTTGGAGACGACAAGGTATATGAGTTTAAGTGGCATTAGTAAATTCAACTAACAAGGTTTCTGTCTGAATCAAATCCCAGGCAAACTGTCAAGATCATCAGAGAAAAAGAATTCAAAAAACAATGAGAAACAAATGTGAAGACTCCTCACTGGCCCATTACCAGACTTCTAAAAACAAAACAAAACAAAAACCCAAAACTTAAACAAAAAACCCACAGTTCAAAGGAGAATGAGATGATATATTCAAAGCCATAAAAAAAAAAAAAAACAACTAACATATTATATAATGTGGTTATTCTTTAAAAATTAAGGTGAAATATTTTGCAAAACAAAAAAACAAAACAAAACAAACAAACAAAAAACAGGCAATTCACTGTTGCGTGATTGGCCCTGCAGTAGGACTACATAAGGGATTACTGTATCAAGCGTCCAGAAACAAGAAAAGTTGTTCACTGACCTCTTGGCTCTTGACAATCTTTCCACCTCCTCTTTTGCCATGGTCTCTGAGAACTGGTGGAACATAGAGTATAGAAAACTGAAAACATAAAGATGAGCAACAGAAGAAAAATAAAGAACATATATAATATAAATGCAAAAATAGAACATTAACAGAACGATAGAAGCTTGTCTGTTTATTAATAATGGTCTCGAGTGTAAATGGAAGAGACTGACTGGCTGAGTAGAATAAAAACTTAAGTCTGATAAGATAGTATCTATGAGGAACATCTGACCAGAAAGCAAAGGGGTGGAAAAAGCCATGGCACACAGATGAAAATGGCTGTTTATAGGACAGAAATAAATTTTTAAGAAAAATATACAAAAGGATATGAAGGATTATTATGAAATGAGAGGGATAAAATTAGCAACAGAAACTCATAATTATATAGTTTTGCACTGAATACTAGAGTCCCTAATTATACAAAGAAAGTATAATTAGCTCTAAGATGACAGATCCTCCTACAAAAACACTTAGAAATTTCTACATCCCACTTTTATCAATGAGCAGATATTCCAGACAAAAACCAATAAAGAAGTAATAACCTATTCAAGCCTTGGTGTAGAACAAATAGATTTAACATGCATTTACAGAACATTTCACTCAGAATCTAAAGAAGGAACCTTCTTGTCATCACATGGAATACTATCCAGGAGGAACCACATGTTAACCTATAAAACAACTCTGACTAAAGTCAAGAAAAATGGAATCAAGCATGTATCTTCTTTGAACACAATATAGTAAAATTAGAAATGGAAAATGGAAATCTTATAATTATATTCACACTTAGAAATCAAACATTAGTCATTTTAAATGACTGGTGGGTCAATGAAGATATCAAAATGAGAGTTAAAGAACTCTGAAGCCATTGGAAAAGAAATCACAGAAGGATAACCCGAGACGTACAATAATATCAATATGAATAGTAAAATGTATGGCAAGGAACACTTACATTTTAAAATAATCTGAAGTAGCTCATAAAAATAAAAAAAAAATGTACAAGTTAAGAACCTAGGAAAGTAGGAAATAAAGTCCAAAATAAGTAGAAGGAAATATATAACATAGAGCACAGAAGAAATAAGTGACAAATCCAGTATGCGTGTGTGTGTTACCAGTATGTGTGTGTGTGTTACCAGTATGCGTGTGTGTGTTACCAGTATGCGTGTGTGTGTGTTACCAGTATGCGTGT
>JADRCH010000052.1:897325-1034226 GCA_019843965.1 Rhynchomys soricoides
CAGCAGCAGCAGCAGCAGCAGCAGCAGCAGCAGCAGCAGCAGCAGCAGCAGCAGCAGGTGATTGTCAGCTAAGTCAAGCACCAAGGACAAGGAGTTCCTCTTTTCTTCATGCTGCTTTCTGTGCAGGTAAAATGAAAAATCAAATCCTTTCCTGTCCCTGCATCATTGTCCTTTCTGAACATGGCATTAACTTCCACAAAAGAGCCTGGTGGCAAAGGGGGTGATTAGCTAGATAGGCTCTAACAGCTGGGCTCTAGGAGACTGAAGTGAGGTGGAGGAGGGGCCATCCCTCACAGGTCTGAGTCTGGTGCGGCAGCAGATGAAAAGCTTCCAGAGGTGGGGGTAGGGGAGAGCCCAGATTGTAAACATCTCTTGCCTGTTGCCTAGAAGCGGTGGCTGCAAACAATCTAAAGATTGTGTCTAGATGTTCAAAATTTCCTCTCTACGAAAAGCTCTGATTCCTTTTTAAAATATGCAGCCATTTTATGAGGTCACCCTCACACCTGCACTGTATATCCCAGCATCTTCCCTCCACCACATGTAATTGCTTACATTAAGGGGCCAACTATTGTTTAACAAAATCTGGTTAATGTTAGAACATTAATTCTGAGTCTTAAAAAACAAACAAACAAAAAACCAAAACAAAAAAAACAACAAAAAAAATTCCACCTTATGATGGATAGTTTATAGGAGCCACTCGTATTTATAAGAAGCGACAGAAAATTTTAAATGTGCATTATTTGTTTGTGGTGCAATTTTGATGATTCCTGAATAATATGTTTCTCATATAGGCTGTGATGGACAACAAGTATTTGGCATGATACATTAGTAAAATGTGTGGCACGAGCTATGTTTTAGGTTTGGGGGGAAGAGATGAACTGCTAAGTATCATGTGTGTGTAAGTTGGTGTCACACACACACACACACACACACACACACACAAAGAGAGGGGGTGTGTACGAAAAGGGCACAGTGGTGATAGTGGAAGATTTTAATTACCTCAGTATAGAACAGGATTACATCAAGTGGAGGAAATAAGGCTGGGTCTAATGCCAAGCTGATTTCCAATTTAATGTGTACCTCGCCCGAAAAAGAAGAATGCTAGGTTTAAGATTAAATAATACTTGGAACTCAAAGCAAAGACGGATAGGATATGGGAGCAGTGATTAGATCCCATTAAGTATATTATTTGATCTCAAATAGAAGCTAAAGGTATCTAGAGACAACATTGGAGATTTAGGAAGACAGGAAAGTAAAATACAGCATATAATCATTAATTCAGAAAAAAAATACAAACCAGAGAATTGCGGTCAGGGTAAATAGCAGGGAAGTGGCTTTCTAAAACCCACCATCACCCTGAATGCCAGTCTTACCAGTGAGCAGTAAATGCATTTAGTGGTTCACTCCATCAAAGTAGGAAATGACTCTTTTCTAGAATGACGCAGCAAAGAAAGGCTCCCCGCCCCTTTCCACGATTCAAATGTTTTAAAGGACTAGAAAATAAGATTTTCTCTATTTGGAAGGAGACTCTAAAAAGAACTGAGTGTAGAAAGAGGGCCAAAGAAGTGAACAGATTTGAAGACAAAGTTGACGTTAAAAGCCTACAATCCAGCGAGGCAGCTGTGGAGCCATTAAGTGGATGAGGGGAAGTCAGTGACTGTCTTGCCTGGAGCCTGAACGAATCCTCTGCCAGAGTATTTACAGAAGCAACTGAAGGTCACATCCTGGAAACTAGGATCCATCTTCCTGAGGGAAAAAGTGAAATGTTAAAAGGATTTTATGATTGGATAAGAGCAGATCATTGGGCAATTAGAACTGTTAGAAGTTGACCTGTCACAAGACCCAGGCTAAGTGTGTCACAGAAATCAGAGAAGTGCACAGGAAACAGGAATGCCTTCTGTAGCATTTCTTCATCGCTTGCTCAAAAGGCTGAAGCAGCAGTGTTCAGTGGCTCAGCACAGGGTATTGAAAAGAAATCCCAAGAACCTTTCAAAATCTTGGCTAGAAAGCAAGTATTGCTGGCCCTTGTCTTGCCACATAAAGACATGCAGTATCTGGGTGGAGTTAACGTTAGCTTTACAATTAAAAGTTAATTGAATATGCATGTGTAATTCTACAGAGGTGAGCATGGAAGTTGGTCATTATTTCTAAAGTTCTTATTATAGACTGCTCCTCGAAAACTTACTGCCTTAAATGAGGCAGGAAAATAAACAGGAGTAAACCTGAACTATCCCTAGACTAAAAGAATGGAAAGCAACACCCTTATAGATCTTGGTTCAGTTATTTTTTTGTCAAATAATCATCATCATCACAATCATCACCATCATCACCGGCATCATCACCAGGATCATCACCATCATCACCATCACCATATACAGCCTTGAAACTATAAGGAGGGGGAAGAATGAGAAGAGTCACTCTGTCTCAGGGTCTAGATTTTACACTCGTTCATCTTATGATTTTTCACTGTTTTCTTAAAAAACTGCCATAAAGCCAACACATTATTTTTGTATTGGCTGATTGATTTTTGTTTGGCTGTTTATATGTGCACCTGTGCACATGCCCTGGCATGCATGTGAAGATCTAAATGTAACTCACAGGAGTCAGTGTTCCTACCTTATAAGTTCCAGGGACCAAACTTGTGCCATAATGCTTGGCTGCAAGCACCTTTGTGCACTATGTTGTCATTGTTATTGTTATTGTTGTTATTATTATGACCCACTGTTAGCAGATGTGCTTAGAGTGAGCAACCGCTTCATGCTCCAAGCTCTAGCTATGTTTCTCTGAAATAAAATGCAAATATTCACTAAACCGTGGGGTTAAAAGGTGAATACATTGCATTATTTGGAGTCTCTTAATCATTCAAAAACTGCATTACATTTTCTTTGCCCTTTCCTTTCTTCTCTCTATAAATGTGTCTTAGACTTCCTTGGCAGATTGTAAGACTTAATGTTATAACTTGCAAATATGTCATGACTGGTTTCAAAAAATCTTCCTTTACTTGGTATCCATGCACATAGTTGTCTTAGTCAGGGTTTCTATTCCTGCACAAAACATCATGACCAAGAAGCAAGTTGGGGAGGAAAGGGTTTATTCAGCTTACACTTCCACATTGCAGTTCATCACCAAAGGAAGTCAGGACTGGAACTCAAGCAAGTCAGGAAGCAGGAGCTGATGCAGAGGCCATGGAGGGATGTTACTTAATGACTTGCTTCTCCTGGCTTGCTCATCTTACTTTCTTATAGAGCCCAAGACTACAAGCCCAGAGATGGCACCAACTATAATGGGCCCTCCTCCCTTGTTCACTAATTGAGAAAATGCCTTACCACTGGATCTCATGGAGGCATTTTCTCAACTGAAGCTCCTTTCTCTGTGATAACTCCAGCTTGTGTCAAGTTGAGACACAAAATCAGCCAGTACAATGTTGTCCAAGCTAAAGAGCCCGGAAGTACAAGAGATATAGAAATACTTACGGAGGAATATCACAACACAAGCAAGTCAAGGAAAAGGCAAACTACAGAAAAAAGTAACATTTTCTGGGTGAAGGTGAAATGAGAAAGATATTTAAACATAAAACCTAACCTCCGAAATCAATCAGAGAGGTGAAGCCACCCAGTGAAGAGCAAGAACAACATGACCAGGTCGCTTTCATCAGTGTAGATTTTTATAGCTTGTTTCTACCAAGCCCGAGCCCAGTTGCTGCATTTATTGGTGGATTTCTTTCTAAGACTCTGTTGAGAAGTAAAGAGCAAAGCAGGAAATAGAATACATGCAGGGAAGAGCTAGGAGCTTAGAAAAAGGATGTAATGAAAGGGTTATACATTTGTTTAGCTTTTAAATAATTACCGGGAGTCATAGAATCCCAAAATGAAAATTCCTTTGCTTGTGAAAATAAAACTATAAAATCAAATGAAATGAGGATTCTGAAGAGAATGGGCAATCGCGGCACGATTTAATCCATTTAGCTCAGAGGATACCGAAGGAATACATACAGTTCATGCAAGACAGTGGAAATTCTGTGACGGGTACAACCTGTAACCCTATGGAATGAAAAATAACACAATGAAAAACATAGACCAGAGTGTGCCAGAAGGGTTATCACAGGAAGGTCACTCTGAAAATAGTAATTTTAAACCAAGCCATCACATTAGAAATAATTGCAGATTTTTCAAATGCCCTGAAAAACGACTCAGTTCTAATTCTATAGCCACAAGGAGATTCCATATATCTCAAGTAGGCAGCTCTGCTCCTATGCTTACTGCAGAGCTGTGCTCTGGAAACTGCCCTGTGTGGTTCAGCTTTAAGGTGCTGTATTATTTACCGATTTTGAAGACACCAAGTAGGACTCTTCCTCCCAAGGCAGGCTTTTCAAGTATCCTAAAATCTATTCCTTTATTCTCTTCACAATTTTTGTTAATATTTTTCTCGGTTTTCATGTTTTTTCTATGATGCATCAAACACAGCTGAATTATTCTGAAGGAAATTTCTCTAATGATATGTATAATATGACATGGAATATCATGGAATATATTATGTCAGCTTTACTTGGGTTATCTCCTGTTGTGTCATCACTAACTATAGGAGAAAAGTCTTTATTCCTGAAAGAGAGGGATGTTAGAAACTCCCTGAGAGAAGATGAATGCCTGGAATGAGATAGGGACATGGAAGGGGATGAGATGGGGCTATGAGGGGACTCTGAAAGATAGTAATACTGGTGAGCATCCTATATTTCACTGGCCACAGTACTAGAAGAGGGCTTGGGGCACAATAGAGAGGCCTTACCCTTGAACCTTGACTTACAAAACGTCAATGTTTATAAGTCAGCCATTAGAAAAACGATTATTCTATCTATTTAATTCTGAAAACAGGCTCTCTACTGAAATGAAATTTATTTTTGCATTCTACCTACTGTTTCTACTATCTGTGTAAATGATTTTAAAGCCAGAGTAAATTATACCAACATTACTAAATTTTATTAAAATGTTTATTCATTATAAACTGAAAAAAATTTGAACTGCAAAACTATTGAACTGAAAAAAATGTATTCATTATGCCTTTGCAAATAAGCCTAGAATCTATGAGTCACTCTAATCCTCAAAGAAGTAATGAAAAATGTGTATGTATAATGTATATATATTTGTATGAATGTGTGTGTGTGGGTGTGGGTGTGTGTGTGTGTGTAATTAACTTCAGCAAAACAGAGTACTAGGCCAGAAATTGGATTGCCTACTGATATTTGTCAAATCAATAAAAATACAGTTCTACTTATTTTCACTATAGAACTTATAATACAGTCCCTACTCACAACTGATGAAATGTAAGCAATTAAACTTCAAAATAATTTTAAGGTAAGCAGCAGTAAATAATATTAAAGTGGTCATCTATATATAGCAGAGTCTTATAAATAACTGTGAAGCAAACAAAGGTTTATAGAAAAATATTTCTGTAAAATCTTAAAATCGATTTCTCCTGGAAAGAATGAAACCTTGAATAGAGAACTACTAGGATGGAAATATCTGAGATATTGGAATATATTATTGATGTATCTGAAAGAAAAGATTCCATTGTGACGATTAAATTGTTCACTTGTTGTGTGTCTCTCTGTGTGTGTATGTGTCTCTGTTTACGTGTGCATGCATGTGTATGTATGTCTGTTTGTGTGTCTGTGTGTGTGTGTATATCCATGTGTGTATATGTCTGTGTGTATGTGCATGTGTATGTATGTCTCTGTGTGTATGTGTCTCTGTGTGCGTGTGCACACATATGTATGTATGTCTGTGTGTGTATATGACTCTGTGCATGTGTGCGTGTGTTTGTGTGTGTGTCTGTGTGAATGTGTCTGTGTGTGAGTCTGTGTGAATGTGTCTCTGTGTACATGTGCATGCATGTGTATGTATGTCTCTGTGTGTGTTTGTGTCTCTGTGCATGCATGCATGCGTATGTGTGTGTGTGAATGTGTGCACGAGCAAGCGCGTGCGTGTGTGTGTGTTTGTGTGTGTGTGTATACATGTGTGAAGTAGTGGGCTAGATGAAGTGAATGCCTGGATTCTATGTGGGTGCTGGGAATCCTAACTCATGTCTTCATGATTGTGCAGCAAACACTCTCACCCACTGAGCTATTTCCCCAGCTGTGTCTAGTTGTTATAATCTCCTTTCCACCTCTCTCTTGCTTGTTATACTGGCCGTGATAGCTAGTGACAACACAAATCCCAGAACAACGCTCTGTATTTTTTTATTTTTTCAAAGTAACGTTTTTCATATAAAGGCTCAAACTTAGCACTCTCAGTTTAATGCATGCTTTCTATTTATAGGTACTTGTAAGTTTCCTTTGACTTATCAAACAGTATTTCATGTTTGATTATAAATTTACATTTGTACCTTACAGAATTTTGTGATTTATTCATAGACCAAATATAAATAGAAAGACAATGGTCTATTAATATTTCAATTTTAAAACTTGGAACACAGTTTTAAAACAAGTATAAATTCTTTATAGTTTCAGCACCTGGATATATGCAAAGATTGCTTATCCACCTACAGCAACAGATGTTAGTTGTGCTTATAAAATGCTTATGAAGTTAATAGAGCTATCTGAAAGTTTAAAAATAATATTAGAAAATTGATACATCTTTCCAAAACAATCAAGCAATTGACTATGAAAAATGAATATAAAAGTTATAGAACTAGAAGTAATTCCAGTAATGTACAAAGTCAATATTGAAATCCTGATCCTATACTGTAGTAGAGTCAATTTATGCTTATCTCCAACTGGCTTACAAGTAAATGAGACTCAGATTATGGTTATTTTATTAGATTTGACAATTACTGGGCTAGCCCCTAATCTACTTTTCTAGCTGCTGGTTTGTGTACCTCCCCAGTTGTGTATTCCAGATACTTGCTGTTTCTTCTGGCCACCTGCTCATAGTCCATCTCCCCTTATGATGGCTACTTCTTCCCTTTGTGTTCTTCTTCCTTCTCTTCCTTTCTGCTTTCTCTTCTCTACCCCCAACCAGGTGACTTAAAACCACCTACCTCTAATCTCTTTTGCACAAGAAAAGCTTGCAAACTTGTAAATGTGAGAAATCACTCATAGACCTAGAACTTCTGGTACAGAATTTAGCATTATAATACATAACAACAGACCAAACATCAACAATTCACCTTTTTAAAATCTAAATAAAAAGGCTATTTGTCTTATAATAATAAACAACATACTGTAGGAACAATTATGGAATTATTATGAAAATTATTAGGTAACAGTTATATTTAAAAATCCAGTCTGTTTATATTTTGCAACTCAGGAGAAAATATTCTATTCTCTATCTTATCCTGGTGAGTTCAAAGTTCTGAATCCAAACCAATTTCTATAAACTTGTATTCAAATTACCTTCTTAAACCTAAAATACCTTTTAAAATCCTAAACAATTTAAGAGTTTCTGGTAAGACTATGGCTATCTAGTCTTGAACCCCATCAGAGACCTGAAAAGGAAATAAATATTTTTTGAATATGTAGGAAGGGCTGGAACACAGATTCCAAAAATTAATGACAGAGACAGATGAGTCCAATATTCTTTATAATTTTGGCTCATCTATCTTTAGCCTTCTGTTCCAGAACTTCTGACAGACCCTAAGTAAAGCAGGAATCTTGAAGGACTAGCTTACCCTATCCTTGGCAGAAATTAGCAATCTAATATTCTGGGTTCATTTGTCCTTTTTTGGACAGAATTTTGTCCATAGATGAAGTTAGAGCACTTCTTGCCCCAGTGACTAGCTTGCCACAATTGAAATAACTCTGGATGGAGGTTATTGATGCTCATATCTTCTTTGAAGTGGAATGGAGTATTGTCAGGACTATACCTTGTATTTTTAACTAAGTTGCATATGCCCAGTGTCTATCTAAGAGTTGAAATCTACATATGTTATGCTATAGCAACATTGATCTTAAATTTTGTGTCAATATAAAAAGATTTATACCAATGAAAACTTTAAACCTGTATCCATATCCAAACTTCTGTACCAATGTAACAAAATATTCTGCATCAAAATATAAAGATCTCTACCAGTGTAAGATTGTGGTTGTAAAATGTGTTTTGGTTTAAAAGTAGATTCAATAATCCACCCCTATTTTCTAACTTCTTATAATATTTTTATATTCCCTCTTTTTCTTCTGAGCCCCCTTCCTTTTATCTAAGAGAGAAAGAAGAATAGAGAAAAGGAAAGAAAAGAAAAGATAGAAACCCCTGAATCTAACCTCCCTATTTAGTTTCTTCCCTGTCTCAGATCATAATTATTTATAAAATATCTCTTAAAATAACAACATATGTATAACTTATAAGATGACCAAATCATCAATCCCAACTTAAGGGACTGGGACAATAGTCTTATGATTGCTTCCTTATGAATTGTGGCAAAGAATTTATTTGGAGGAGGACAAAATGAAATTAGAAAAATGGTTAATTTTAATAAAGCTGGCTATAAGCATTTGTTGTTCAGTCTTTATGTGCTGAGAAAGTTCAGGGTTTAACTGAAATCCTGACTAGAACAGTCTGAGAGGCTGGATGAACTGAGGTCATCTGGGATAGCATTGCTTTCTGAAGCTGTTTTAGAAGCAAGTCTCTGGAAATAGCATCAATTTGATGCAAGATCAAGCAGGGAGCGGGAACAACAGCAGATCTCAGCATCTCAGCATCCTCAAGGGTAAATCTCGTCAGGGCTGCCCTCCTGTTTTTCATTCTGCAATATATAAACATTACAAGTAATGCATGGTTTTATAAAGACATTTGTACTGACTGTGCAGGGTGCACATATTAAATAAAGATGATTTCCTCTTCTTTGAGCATTGAAAGACAACTTTCTTTAGAAGTTACTTTGATCATATAATCAAACTGCAATGTAAATCTCCATTCATGACATATGAAATGATGGTATGTATTAATAAGTCATAAGAATTTTGTAGCCAACAAGATTATTGGCCATGAAGGTTGAAGTCCTGACTGGAGACATATATATGTCCCAGTGAGTTTCAGAGCTGTCTCAATATAGGGTTTGGCATTGTATATTATTGGTTTGTTTGAGTGTTTTTATTTTCTTCTTGTCTGTAGTTGAGACCTTCAGGAGGTCTTCCCCTGACAAATCTTGTATTTAACAGTTTCAATGGAAGATAGAGCTTTTCTGTTCTTATTGGAACAAATGTAAAATCTCCTCCCCAACATAATATATCTCCTTTCTTCCATTTTGGAATTAGGTCTTCTATGGGATGATCTAATTCAGCAGTCCATTATTAAATCCAGTATATTTTAGCAATTATGCTATTTGTCTCATTGACTTATAAATAACTTAAAGTCAACAAAGAACATTTTAAATCATCCATAGGAGATATCATATCCCCCTTCTGTTTTATGAGTAGGAGTATTTCCTTCAAAGTCCTATTAGGTCTATTTATAATGGCTTGACCTATAGGACTGTAAGCTATATCTGGTATAGACTTCATGCCATAATGTCCACAAAATTGTTGTATTTTAATGGACATATACATTTAAGCATCATCAGTTTTAATCTGTAAAGGCATCTCCACGATAGCCATCATCTTTAATGAATTGGCAATCTCAGAATCATCCCTCTCAGAACTCAAGGCAGGAGTCCAATGGAACTCTGAACATGTATTAATTGTATGATGTATCAACATGTGTGCATATGTCAATTCTCCAAACTCTATAAAATGAAACACAATCCATTGTGTAGCATTGTTTTAAATTAGCATCAATAAGCAGATTTAAATCTAGATTTTTTTAAATTCAATATATTGTATCTCAATGGGCTGCCATTCTAATTTCTTAAGTTCCTTTGGAATTATGATTTTTGATATTGTACATTCCAGATTGGATTCCTCTAAGGGCTTCTTATTTTGATTTAAAGATTCTTTCAGTTTGCCTGTTTGTTGTAGAAAATACTTAATCTCAATCTGTGGCTTCTATCCTGCCTTTGATCATTCAGTTCTCAGATAAAAGGCACACAACCTTTATATTATAATAAGCCTCAATCATCACTAGAACTGGGCAGGATATCTATCCTCTATGCTATTAGAATCTATTCCTCCATCAGTAACCTCATGTTATAATTTGCCATGTTCCATCTGGGCTTCACTTAACTCCAATTGGTTAGCCCTCATGGCTATTGTTTCATGATTCACCTACCCCACAGTATGGCGGCTTCCTCCTCTCTCTATCTTCTTCTCTGTCTTTTTTCTTCTCCACCCCCAACAAAGTAGCTCAAAACCATCTACCTCTAATCCTTACATTAATTGGCCATAGCCAATTTTATTTAACCAATAATTTTAAATAAAGAAACAAGAAAAGAAACAACAACAACCAAAAAAAAAAAGAGAGAGAAAAAGAAACAAAACAGAAACAACAAAATCTTGTAAATATGTTGAATTAGATATTATCGTGTATTACAAATGATCATCTCTACCTGGTGGATTGGGGAAATTGTTTGGCTTTATATGTAGTCTCTAAAAGAACTACAATGAACAAATATATGCTCATAAAAGGCATACAATTTTTAACTTCACAAATAAAAACTTGTGCTGAAGACGTGGCCCATCAGAGTACCTCCTGCTCTTCCAGATGATCCGAGGTTGACTCCAGCACCCAGGTTGATTAGTGCTCAATCACCAGTAACTCGAGCTACAGGGAATCCATGAAATTATTTGTTTCAAAGAGATAATTCAGTATGGCTCTTTAATTTTTATAAATAACGACCCTTATAAATTCAAAAAGACTAAGTAATTATACAAGGTCATTCATTTACTTCATGGTAGTTAGCATTATAAGCACATCTTCTGATGTCAAGCTTAATTATGTTGAGGTCAAAAGTTGTATAAAGAATTTACGGTTTGGCCCGAGACACCAGCCTGACCCAGGAAACCACCATATACAAGCAGTACAGGAAGAAAGCTACCTGCCCACTTGTGCTGAGGAGCCAGCGGGAGGCGGGCTCCTGACACAGGGACTGAGGAAAAGCCGGAAGGTAAGAACCTGCCTGCTTCCACCTGTGGCCAGAAACCCTGCCTGGACCACCAGGCCTCCATATACAAGCAATGCAGGGAAAAAGCTAACCGCCCACTTACTCTGAGGAGCCAGCAATAGGAGGACTCCAGACACAGGATCTGAAGAACAGCTGGAAGAGAGAACTGGTCTCCCAGGATTATTGGCATCTGAGCTTGAAGGAAAGACAAGCTACAGTCGGAGAGAGAAAGACCAGTAAACACCAGAGATAACCAGATGGCGAAAGGCAAGGGCAAGAACATAAGGAACAGAAACCAAGACTACTTGGCTTCAGCAAAACCCAGCTCTCCCACCACAGCCAGTCCTGGATACTCCAACACACCAGAAAAGGAAGACTCAGAAGACTTTAAGAAGGAAATAAATAACTCCCTTAAAGAAATACAAAAGAACATAGGTAAACAACTGGAAGCCCTTAAAAAGGACACACAAAAATCCCTTGAAGAATTACAGGAAAACACAATCAAACGGGCAGAAACACAGGAAAACACAATCAAACAAATGAACAAAACTATTCAGAAATTAAAAACAGAAATAGAAACAATAAAGAAATCACAAAGGGAGACAACCCTGGAGTTAGAGAACATAGGAAAGAAATCAGTAGTCATAGATGCAACATCACCAACAGAATACAAGAGATGGAAGAGAGAAGATCAGGTGCGGAAGATACCAAGGAAAACATGGACACAACAGTCAAAGAAAACACAAAATGCAAAAAGCTCCTAACCCAAAACATCCAAGATATCCAGGATGCAATGAGAAGACAGAACCTGAGGATAATAGGCATAGAAGAGAGTGAAGACTCCCAACGTAAAGGACCAGTAAATATCTTCAACAAAATTATAGAAGAAAACTTCCCTAACCTAAAGAAAGAGATGAACATAAATATACAAGAAGCCTACAGAACGCCAAATAGACTGGACCAGAAAAGAAATTCCTCCCATCACATTATAGTCAAAACACCAAATACACAAAACAAGGAAAGAATATTAAAAGCAGTAAGGGAAATGGGGCAAGTAACATATAAAGGCAGACCTATCAGAATTACACCAGACTTTTCACCAGAGACTATGAAAGCTAGAAGATCCTGAGCAGATCTCATACAGACTCTAAAAGATCACAAATGCCAGGCTAGGCTGCTATACCCAGCAAAACTCTCAATAATCAGAGATGGTGAAACCAAAATATTCTACAACAAATCCAAATTTGCACAGTATGTTTCTACAAACCCAACCATACAAAGAATAATACATGGGAAACACCAACTCAAGGAGGGAAACTACACTCAAGAAAAAGGAAGAAAGTAATCTTTCAACAAACTCAAAAGAAGATAGCCACACAAACAGTATAAACAACATCAAAAATAACAGGAAATAACAATCACTATTCTTTAATATGTCTTAACATCAATGGTCTCAACTCCCCAATAAAAGACATGGACTGACAGACTGGATCCATAAACAGGACCCAGCATTTTGCTGCATCAAGGAAACACACCTCCGTGTTAAAGACAAACACTACCTCAGAGTAAAGGGCTGGAAAACAATTTTCCAAGCAAATGGCCCCAAGAAACAGGCTGGAGTAGCCATTCTAATATTGGATAAAATTGACTTTCAACCAAAATTCATCAAAAAAGATGAGGAAGGACACTTCTTACTCATCAAAGGAAAAATCTACCAAGAAGAACTCTCAATTCTGAACGTCTATGCCCTGAATGCAAGAGCTCCCACTTTCATAAAAGAAACTCTACTAAAGCTCAAAGCATACATTGCACCTCACACAATAATAGTGGGAGACTTCAACACCCCACTATCAACAATGGACAGATCGTAGAAACATAAACTAAACAGAGACACAGTTAAACTAACAGATGCTATGAACCAAATGGGTTTAACAGATATCAGTAGAAGATTTCATCCTGCATCAAAAGAATATACCTTCTTCTCAGCACCTCATGGTACCTTCTCCAAAATTGATCATATAATTGGTCACAAAACAAACCTCAATAGATATAAGATATAAGAAATTGAAATAATCCCATGCCTCCTATCAGATCACTACAGATTAAGGTTGGTCTTCAAGGGCAACAACAACAACAGAAAGCCCACGTACACATGGAAGCTGAACAATGCTCTGCTTAATGATAACTTGGTCAAGGAAGAAATAAAGAAGGAAATTAAAGACTTCGTAGAATTCAATGAAAATGAAAATACAACTTACCTAAACCTATGGGACACAATGAAAGCAGTGTTAAGAGGAAAACTCATAGCTCTGAATGCCTCCTAAAAGAAACTGGAGAGAGCATACACTAACAGCTAAACAGCACATCTGAAAGTTCTGGAACAAAAAGAAGCTAATACACCTAAGAGGAGTAGAAGGCAAGAAATAATCAAATTAAGGGCTGAAATCAACCAAGTGGAAACTAAAAGAACTATACAAAGAATCAACAAAACCAAGAGCTGGTTCTTTGAGAAAATCAACAAGATAGATAAACCCTTAGCCAGACTAACCAGAGAGCTCAGAGACAGTATCCAAATTAACAAAATTAGAAATGAAAACAGAGATATAACAACAGATTCTGAGGAAATTAAAAAAATCATCAGGTCCTACTACAAAAGCCTATATGCAACAAAATTGGAAAATCTGGAGGAAATGGACAAGTTTCTAGATAGATACCAATTACCAAAGTTAAATCAGGATCAGATAAACCATCTAAACAGTCCCATAACCCCTAAAGAAATAGAAGAAGTCATTAAAAGTCTCCCAACCAAAAAAAGCCCTGGACCAGACGGATTCAGTTCAGAATTCTATCAGACCTTCAAAGAAGACCTAATACCAATACTCTTCAAGCTATTCCATAAAATAGAAATGGAAGGAACACTACCCAATTCATTCTATGAGGCCACAGTCACACTGATACCAAAGCCCCACAAAGACCCAACAAAGAAAGAAAATTTCAGACCAATTTCCCTTATGAATATTGATGCAAAAATACTCATTAAAATTCTTGCAAACTGAATCCAAGAACACATCAAAACAATCATGCACCATGATCAAGTAGGCTTCATCCCAGGGTTGCAGGGATGGTTCAATACCCGGAAATCCATCAAAATAATCCACTACATAAACAAATTCAAAGAAAAAAACCACATGGTCATGTCCTTAGATGCTGAAAAAGCATTTGACAAAATTCAACATCCCTTCATGATAAAAGTCTTGGAAAGATCAGGAATTCAAGGAGCATACCTTAACTTAGTAAAAGCAATATATAGCAAACCAGTGGCCAACATCAAACTAAATGGAGAGAAGCTCAAAGCAATCCCACTAAAATGAGGTACTAGACAAGGCTGCCCTCTCTCTCCCTACCTATTCCATATAGTACTTGAAGTTCTAGCTAGAGCAATCAGGCAACAAAAGGAAATCAAAGGGATGCAAATTGGAAAGGAAGAAATCAAAATATCACTATTTGCAGATGATATGATGGTATACTTAAGTGACCTAAAAAACTCCACGAGAGATCTGCTACAGCTGATAAACAACTTCAGCAAAGTGGCTGGATACAAAATTAACTCAAGCAAATCAGTAGTCTTCCTATACTCGAAGGATAAACAGACTGGGAAAGAAATTAGGGAAATGACCCCCTTCACAATTGTCACAAACAATATAAAATATCTTGGTGTCACTCTAACCAAACAAGTGAAAGATCTGTATGACAAGAACTTCAAGTCTGTGAAGAAAGAAATTGAAGAAGACCTCAGAAGATGGAAAGATCTCCGATGCTCATGGATTGGCAGGATTAACATAGTTAAAATGGCCATCCTGCCGAAAGCAATATACAGATTCAATGCTATCCCCATCAAAATCCCAACTCAATTCTTCCTAGACCTAGAAAGAGCAATTCTCAAATTCATATGGAATAACAGAAAACCCAGGATAGCAAAAACTATCCTCAACAATAAATGGTCTTCTGGGGGAATCAGCCTCCCTGACCTCAAGCTATACTACAGAACAATAGTGATAAAAAACTGCATGGTATTGGTACAGTGACAGGCAGGTAGATCAATGGAATAGAATTGAAGACCCAGAAATGAACCCACACACATATGGTCACTTGTTCTTCGACAAAGGAGCTAAAACCATACAGTGGGAAAAAACCAGCATCTTCAACAAATGGTGCTGGATCAATTGGCGGTCTACATGTAGAAGATTGCGAATTGATCCATTCCTATCTCCCTGTACAAAGCTCAAGTCCAAGTGGATCAAGGACCTTCACATAAAACCAGATACACTGAACCTAATAGAAGAGAAAGTGGGGAAGAATCTCGAACACCTGGGCACAGGGGAATTGTTCTTGAACAGAACACCAATGGCTTGTGCTCTAAGATCAAGAATTGACAGATGGGAACTCATAAAATTACAAAGCTTCTGTAAGGCAAAGGACACTGTGAATAGTGCAAACCGGTGACCTACAGATTGGGAAAAGATCTTTACCAATCCTATATCCGATAGAGGGCTAATATCCAAAGTATACAAAGAACTCAAGAAGCCAGATGCCAGAGATCCAAATAACCCTATCAAAAAATGGGGAAGTGAGCTAAACAGAGAATTCTCAACTGAGGAAACTCAAATGGCCGAGAAGCACCTAAAGAAATGTTCAGCATCCTTAGTCATCAGGGAAATGCAAATCAAAACAACCCTGAGATTTCACCTCACACCAGTCAGAATGGTTAAGATCAAAAACTCAGGTGATTGCAGATGTTGGCAAGGATGTGGAGAATGAGGAACACTCCTCCATTGCTGGTGGGAATGCAAGCTGATACAACCTCTCTGGAAATCAGTTTGGTGGACTCTCAGAAAAATGAACATAATACTACCTGAGGACCCAGCTATTCCACTCCTGGGCATATACCCAGAAGATGCTCCAACATGTAATAAAGACACATGTTCCACTATGTTCATAGCAGCCATATTTATAATAGCTAGAAGCTGGAAACAACCCAGATGTCCCTCCACAGAGGAATGTATACAGAAAATGTGGTGCATTTACACAATGGAATACTACTCAGCTATTAAAAACAATGACTTCATGAAATTCGTAGACAAATGGATGGATCTTGAAAATATCCTGAACGAGGTAACGCAGTCACAAAAGAATGAACATGGTATGTACTCACTGTTAAGAGGTTATTAACCCAAAAGTTTGAAATATCCAAGAGTCACTTCGCAGCAACAGTAGTTCTGAGTGTGACATCCCAAATGGTGGGCTTGGAGAAAAGACTGAAAGAGCTGAGGGAGTGTGCAGCCCCAGGCAGGTAGCAACAGTAGCAACTGGCCTGACCCCCAGATACTTCTGGAGACTGATCCACCAACTAAAGAATACACATGGAGAGACCCATGGTGCTGGCCACAAATGCGGCAGAGGAAGGTCTTGTTATCCGTCAGGGGGAGGAGAGGCCCTTGGGCCTGAGGGTGTTAGATCCCCCAGTGTAGGAGAATGACAAGGAGGAGGGATGAGAGTGGGTGGGTAGGTGGGAGGGTGGGTTGGAGAGTATCTCCATATTGGCAGGGAGAAGGCAGAAGGAATGGGGAAGTTCCAAAGGGGAGATCTGAAACATTTGAAATGTAAATAAAATATGAAAAGAAAAAAAAAAGAATTTACTTTTTTGTTTCATAGTATTTGAAAGTTACCATTTCAGTTCACTTCCTGTAGCTGTAACAAATGCCACCAACTTGGGAGGAAAGGATTTATTTGACTTATTCTTCCAAGTTACAGTCCATTATTGAGTTAAAGTTCACTGTTAGTTCAAGGAAGAAAACTGTCTATAGTCTTGCTTCCTGGCTTATACTCAACTAACTTTCTTAGCCTAGAATCAACCTGCCTGTAATGGAACCAACCAAAGTGTTATGGGCCCTCCCACATTAACTGCCAATCAAAAAAATGTCTTACTGACTTGACCACAGGCCAATCTGATCTGGGCAATATCTTAGCTTAGGTTCCCTCATCTTATGTGACCTTAGGTTTTGTGTCAAGTTGGCAATTACTAACCCTCACAGTTGTCATCCCTAAAATTTACTGCGTTTATCTCTTTAAAGCTTTATTTTTTTCCACTTTCACCTAGTTACCTGCAGATTTCTTTATCTAATTCTTCTTTACAGCTGAATAAAATTCTATTGTGTATGTTTATCACATGAATAAGGTGACCCATACACAAGAAAGACAAACGTTGCATATTGTTCCTCATAGGTGGATCCCAGCTTTAAATTCTTCAATTCTGTATGTTCAAGTTGTAGTACCTATAGAAGCCAGAAAATTAGGAATACAGCGTGGTGGTGGCGACTTAAAGGAAGAGAGACAGAAGAACACAATAAATAAGAAGGTAGAGAAGGGAAATATTGGGGATAAAAAATCTTAAAAATACAAGCTGTAGAGAGATGAGGGAGATGAGGGATTGGCAATGAGGAGGCTTAACTAAAATGAAGGATGTGTGAATAGCCGTACGGAAACCTACCAGTGTGTAAACTGTGATGGTTTGCATTGAAATGTACCTCATAATCTCTAGGATTTGAATCCTTGGCCCCCAGTTGCTGATGCTAGTTGCAGATGCTTAGAAAATGATGAAAGATGTACGCAACTGAAGGTGGGCCTTGGGAGGTTAAAGACTTGTGCTATTTCTATGCTTTGTGCTTATAGTTCAAAGCACATCATTGTCTGGCTTCTGCTACTCTGTCTTCATGCTTCCATCAAGATCCCTAACTCTGGCCCATATGCCCAAATAAGTTATTTTTCTACAAATTGCCTTGATCATGCTTTTTAATCACAGCAGCAAAAAAGGTAAACAATACAGTTCTTGGTACCAGGACAGTATGGCAATTCTGTGAAGAACCAGACCATGTGTTTTGTCTGGTGGGGGGTCTGTTTATTTGTTTGTTTGTTTGCTTGTTTTGAGGGGATGAATATGGAAGACATTAGAACTTTGGACCAGAAAATTAGCTGAATACAGTAGGCAGAGCTAAATGGGCTGTCCTAATTATGTCTTGGGAGATAATTCTGATAAAAATGGACCATGGAGATTCCCCTCAAGAGGTTGCAGAGAAAACTACATTAGGGACTGGGCTAGAAACTATTTCTATAAAATTTTGGAAAAGAATGTAGCTGCTTTCTTCTTGTGTCCTAAAAACCTGGTTGAGGCTAAAAGAAAGTGATGGATTAATTTTCTGTTTTCCTTGTAATTTGTTTATTCTTCCTTTTCTTTATCTATGCATTCCTGTTCTAGCTCCACTGTAATGCGAAAGGACTATTTCATCATACATGTAACTTTTATTATATGTGGTTATGTGGAACATGATGGTTTTCTTTCTGTTTATCAAATTGGCCACTTTCAAATTACCTATATTCAAGTTTATTGACAATTTCTTTTATGCTGAAATTCTCAGTGGATTTTCTAGCTCTATCATTTTACTATTTTAAGTCTAGGTTTATTGACTGATGGTTTAATTGGTGGCTATATTTTTATATTTTGTGACCATTGTTTTCTTAATTTAATTCTATTTCTGTCTGTGTTTTTGTATCTCATCTCATTTCTTGCTTCTTTAAGGCTATTATTTTAATTTTTTAGGCAATCAATGGATCTCCATTTCTTTGACATTAGCTCCTTTTTGTTAACGAGTGGTTTTGTTCAACTTTTCACCTTAATGTAGCCTGGCTGAGGTATATACATTAAGGTAGCAAATACCTCCTTCATTGTTTACAGAATAGTTTCAAGCAGTAAAAAATTTTCACATTGATGTCTAAGGCTTTGTCTTTGAGTTTTATATCAATAGGGGTTAAAGTAGGGTTATTTGGTTGCTGCAGTGGCATTTTTTTATCCAAGGGACCCTCTAGTCTTTAACCTCTGCCAAGGTTTCATAACCTTTCTGAATCACAAAGGCTGGTATATTATGGCAGATGGAGTAGCTGCTTGTAAACAATAGAAATGGACTTTGGCTACTTTAGCTAACTTAAACAGAATGGCAGATCATAGGGAAGGAATTATATAACTCACCAAAAAAATCAATGCTAAAAGCATGGAACTAAACTTGTAAAATAGTCTAGAGAAAAGAAGCTTATTAGTATTCAAAAGTCCATCTGAAGTCATCGCACAAAGCTAGTCTAATGAGCACACTGCTGCCACACCACTGCTATCTAACCTCCTAGCATGTGCTTGCTGCCTTCATCTTTGCACTGAATCTTGAGCATTATTGGTCCTTCATTATGCTGCATCCCTGGAAACACATACTTGCTACCTGATAGTCACTGCTTCCTGCTTTGCTGCTATGATATTGTGTGTGGCCAACTTTTTGTGGGTTACCAGCCCCAGATTTCAGGCTCAGGGTTCCTAAATGAGATTGACTGAGGTATGGCACACGGGGAATGAACATTTGTCTCTGCCATTACCTCCCCCTTCCATACGATTCACAAGTCAGTGGATATTCCTAAGTACAAGAAAATTTCAGATGTTTGACACCCAAAGAAATACATAAAATATAAGTAAAGGAAAGAGCAGAGATTATCTGACTTGCTACAACAGAAAGCAAACTGCTAGAAAACAAGATGCAAGGATATACCAGATCTGAGAAAAACAAAGTTGCCTCAAAATAAGATTAGTATGGAATGAAATCGTTGCTTTAGAAATTGGAAATTCTCTGCTCCTACTAGAATGTGAAGACCATGTAGATATTAGAAAGAATGCTATGGCCTGATCTTCAGTCTAACCAACTCCTTTATAATTATATTCAGTTGAGATATAATTGTATTCACAATCAAGATTCTGCTTCACATTGTGTTTTCCATGTTTCTGCTGTGTTTCATGCCGTGCTCAGGTTGCAAATCCTTCCATGATTTCAGGACACCCAGAGTGCATCACGTTCCCAAACATACTCCGTCAGCTTAGAAAAGCCCCATGTGAACACAGAGATGAACAAATAGCATGATTGGATGTCTGCCATGAAATAGAAATGATTGCAAAGCTGATGCAAAGAATATAATTTTTAAAAATGCAACCACATATATTTTTGTTCTATATATGTTGAATATAAAATAGACCTAAATATATAACAAAACATGAGATTTAAATGGCATGTGATATATATGTATGTATTTATGTGCGTGTGTACTCATGTGTATGTGCATATGTATATCCCATTAAAAAGTAAAAGTGCTATTGTGACAAATCTTTAAGTGGGCAGTACTGATTACAAATAATAATATTTATTTTCAAATACAGCATACTCCAGACTTTTAGATAAGACTGATACTTGCTAACAATTTTAATTACTTATGCTTCTGAATTTATTAACACTAATGATTCTACATCATACTATCATTGCTATTTGATAATGAACCAATTGTTTAATTATATAATCTAATTTATACTTAATAAAATTTTGGGGGGTTTGGGTTATTTTTCTTTTCCAGTCTCATGTAGACCAAGCTGGCCTCTAGCTCATTATGCAGCCAAGAATAATTTTGAACTTTCAAAAATTTTATTTGACTTATTTTAAATTTTTATTATTTTGTTTTAATGTTTTATTTTATGTGTATGAGTGTTTTGCCTGAAGTATGCCATGAGTGCATTATTTTCACCAAGGTCAGGAACAAAGCATTGGATATTCTGGAAATGGAGTTGTAAATAGTTGTGAGCCACCATCTTGTGTACTAGGAATAGAACCTGGGTCATCTACAAAAGCTGGGAGTTCTCTTAACTGCTGACCCAACTCTCCAGCCCCAGCTTTGAACTCTTGATTGTCTTGCTTGCCTCCCAAGTGAGAAGACTGCAGAAGTATTTAATCATGCTAGAGAGACTAAGCTAGTTACTCTCAGGCTGAGCTTGAAGCTGTTAGGAGTGCTGTCTAACTTTGCAATGGTGTACGAAGGAAGCAGAAGGAACATAAGAACGTCCTGTCTGATTATAGTATCCTTGTTTCTAGGAACTGTGCACTATGATGACTTTGCCTTTCTGCTACTGCTCATAACCACCAATAGTTGCTCTGTATCTTAAAGTATAATTTTAGTATGTGCTCTAAGCATTTATGTTGTCCACCTGCTTGCTAGCAATAGTTAGTAAATATTCAGTTTTACAGCTGCCATGTATCTTTTACATAACTTTTCTCCACGGAGAACAGTGCAGCAAGCTTCCTTTTAATGCTAAAGGAGCATCTGGGCTCCAGATCCTTGTAGCTGGATCCCTCATGCTCAGAATCATCATCAGATCACACAGATGCCACATCTCAGGAGGCTATTAGTGTAGGGAAGGTGGACCTCAGGAGTCCCTAGCAGTATCCCAAAGTCTTTGCACCAGCACATGATCTTGCAAAGGCAGGTAACAATTGTTTTTGCTTTCAAGTGAAGCACATCAAATGTCGTAGACCAACTGTAAAGCAGATCACACTTACAGGGCATGCTTTCCCCTACCCCATGTGAAAAAGTCTCTGTTGAACCCTTGGCAAGTGGTTCTTCAGCACATAAATTCTTCAGGAAGAGAGCTCCATTCTATCTTACACTGACTGAAGAGCTTCCTGCTGCTGGTGGTGCTAAAGCTTTCATGCCTAGAAATATGTATTTATTCATTCACTGAGGAGTTTCAGCAAGTGAAACCACATGCCAGCAATTCTGAGCACCGCTTTCTATTTAAAGGTAACTGGAATCTAAATGAATAATCAGGAAGGTGTGTTCTAAACTTGAAATAATAGAAAATACAATTGCATATTATTAGGGAAATTTCTCAAGTCATAGAAAAAGACCCATGAATTATCCCTGTCCAATTTACAGAGAGCCTTTCATATAACTGTAATATACAAAGTCCTTCTCCTTCTTTACAGAAATGCTAGATGACATCAATACAGTTACAAAAACGTTCTCATATCCACAGAAGGTTGCCCAGGTGATGAAGGGTTATGACGGTGATGGTGAACAGGGGCATCAGTACATTGAACACATGACAAAGGCTGCCTGGTGGCCCGGACCAACAGAAGGAGATGCTGTGCAAAACACATATGCACACACACATATACACATACATGCATGCACACACATGTGCTCAGACATGAAAGCCATGTATATGTACATACTCACATGCATACATGCACATACACACATAAATACACATATGCACACATATCATGTATATGCACACACACAGGGCACACACACCATGTATATGTGCACACACAAATGCATGTACATGCAAGCATGCATATACACATACAAATGAACATACAAGTTTTTTAAATACAATGTTCAGCCTTCATGTATACCTACATACAAGAGGAGAGCAACAGACTTCATCATACATGGTTGTGAGTCACCATGTAGCTGTTGGAAATAGAACTCAGGACCTCTGGAAGAGCAGCCAGTGCTTTTAACCTCTAAGCCATCTCTCCAGCCCTGAGCTTTTCTTTAACAGGTAAAAATATTATTCTGTGCCAAGATGAGAAACGTATTCGGCCTTCGTAGGCAAAAAAAAAATAAACCCTGAATTATTTAAAAACATAACATCTTAACTCTTGGTAATAATTAGGATGATAGGACCTGATCTCACAGAGTAGGTGGCAGCATTTAATTTCAGGAGCAAAGTGAGTGGAATTGTTTTAAATTCGGTGGGGTGGAGTTAGCACTGATCATTAGCATCTCCTGAGATTACTCTAGAACATGTTTCTAGGAAAAAAATAGAAGAGCTACTGAAAGTATTGCTTCATATATTATAATAGCTTTATTTACATATTAGTGAATGAGTAGAAGATGGGCATCAGCTTTACAAAAGGAAGTCAAAGCTCTATGAGTTTGCAGGCTTATACTGTAGGACTACCATAACCACCAAATGGAAGGCAAGACATTCATGAGGAAGAACTCCAAGACACTTCATATATTCAGAAAGTTGCTTTCTTTTTCTCTTAAAGGACTTGTGGCCATTGAATCATTTCCATACACAGAAAAATGGCTGAACATGGTCCATGAATTTCAGAATGTCTCGGGGTTGTGAGCAGAAAGTGAACACAATTATACCATGTTCCCTTGTCAAGAGTATCCCTCTGTGAAGGGCATGAGGAAATATCCTCCTGAAGGGCAGCTTCATGGCTGTATGGCTGTATGGCTTTGAGTGGAAAGAAAACTAGACTGAAGTCATAGTTTCATGAGTGAGTTAGCTTGCCGGACTAGATAAAATAAACCTGAGAAGAAGATCAGGAAAAGACTTTCAAGAAATGAAGTAAATGGCTGGGCAGGCTAAGAGCACTAAGTGTTAGGGTGGCTCTTCATGATAAATGCCCAATGAAGCAGTGACTCTAACAATTGTAATCATTCTAAGGAAATGAGACCAATGATACATGCCATGAAGGGAGAGAGTATGTATCTGACACTAGGGACATTGTTTGTACCCTATGTAAATCTGTCTGTCCCGTTACAATCTGAGAATGTAACCAAAAGTTAGTCTCCTCATGTATGAAGGTGCTAGGTCACACCATCAGGCCAGCAGATAGACTAGTAGGATGAAGATGATACCTTAACTAGGAAGCAATCTGGGTGGTTCAGAGGCTGGACGATGATAAAGTCTGGTGGCCCAGGCTCTCCTGGTCACCACTTCCATTCCACAGCAACAACTCCCACAAATTCCTTCAGTCAAACAAAGGCTGCCATCTCCCATATCCATGCGGCCACCTGGTGAGAGCAGAACTAAGCCAGTGATATTACTATTACTGATATCACTATTTCTTGGATTAATTTTGAAAGCCTATAAATACAGGCTGAGGATGCCCGTGAGGAGTCACTGGCCCTGAGACTGTGGAATTGTTCTTTGCTTGTGTTTAGATGTAGGCATATAAACACTGATGTAGTGTATATGCCTATATCTAAACACTGAAAACCTTTTATTATTTAATTTAAAAACAAGACCTTCAACAAGTTAGTTTGCTCCAAATTAAGTCATGTGAGAGGATCCTATTGCATATGACTGGCATGGTTTTTAGAGAAAAAAGTAACACCAGAGAAACGCAGGCGCCGTGGAAAGGCCCTATGAGGGGACAGAGAGCACTTGTGAGGAAAAACCCTTTAAGGAAGGCAGCCATAGGCAAGGCAAGGAGAAAATCTTCAGAGGAACCAAACTTGTTCCAGCTTCTAGAGCTTTGATAAAATAAATTTGGTTGTTTAAACGTCCAAGTATATGCTACTTTACTATAGCAACCATGAAAAACGAATAAAAAAAGTTTAATGCTTATCATATTAAGACTGATTATTATGAGTACAGGTCTGTTTAATAAATATTTTCATAGACTGTAGTTACCGTGCCAGAGACAGAAGATAAGGAGATGAATAAGAGATGGTACTTACCTCAGCTCTTCATAGTAGGCTTGTGGAACAAGTACATTGACAGCCCCAGAGGAGGACCATGCTTGGAAAATATTTATATCTCTTGGCTCATGAAACGTCAGTTTGTTAAAGGAGGCTGGGAACAGAATCCAAGATAGAGCAATTGAATCTGGTTTCAAATAATAAAGAACAATAAATAAAAATAAGAAGAGATCTTGTTAGGCTCAATGTGCAGATGTCTATCCATGAAGAAATAGCAACGTAGCAGTGGTGTGGAGGGAAAGGGATGCATGGAGTTACCACAGCAACTGGAGTAGCAGCTAACATTTTATTGGCCAATCTTCATGATTTGTTAGGCAGCATTTGTGTGGTGTTATGTAAATTCTTACTATTTGCATGTGATGGTTTGTGAATTCCCCTGAGGTAAATTCCAGAGGACAGAAAACAAAGCTTTCTCCCTTTACCAATGTCTTTTGTGTTAAAAGGACTTTGGCTTTGTCCAAAGAGGTCTGGTCTTTGTCAGTGGCTCTTGCAAAGTGTGCTCTAAGTGCCTGAGACTTTTTGGGTTTTGGTGGTTTATTATTCATGATGGACTCTTTTGACACAGTTGAAAATTTATACAAGCAAGATGACTAATGGTCAAGCCCTTAGACCACACCTTATGGATTATTCTGAGGTGACTTGAAGCATGATTCCAGGATCACATTTCTGTCTAGACTACATGAAATGAGCATGCATTCAGTAATGTGGCAACCTTGTGTCTATGTTATGAAGTGCCAACAAAATTATGAGCAAGAGCTCTATCTGAGCTTCTAAAGTGATTAATGTTCCCAGAATACTTTCATGGGTATAGGCAGGGAGCCAGAGCATCCCAAGAGCAACAAAATGTCGAGTTTGGCTCCTCCCAGCTTCCTCCTATGTGTTTCTTCCTTTGAGTAATTCTGTTTGTATTTTGTAATAGCCCTTAATGGAATGGAGCAGACCTCGGTGACTTCAATGCATCCTGGGGAAAGTTTTCAACCTGAGGGTGGTTGAGAAAGGGGAATCCTAAATTTTCAGTTATTGTCAGCAGTGAGAGTAGTCTTGCACAAAATCTTTCCTCTAACTTTGTACTTGGTCTTAGGTCTTGACTTTAGTGTCAGATGCTTGGGTAGAGCTGGTAGAGTGAAGGAGTATACTTTAATTTTCACAGGTTGGCAAACTGTGGGTCCTACCTTGTTTGGAACAGTGAAGTATTACGGTATTCCAAAATAAGCATGAGTTATGTCTCAGTATGTCAATTACCCTGTGTGCTCTGCTAAGAAAGCTGTGTGGGGGCAGATGTAGTAGGTGAAATTACCAAATTAGGTTTTGAGCACCACAAGAGTGCTTGTTTTATAAATTACTTGAAGTAGTCAGCCACATATTCCCGCAAAAATCTACAACCTGGAGAAATCCTTATGGTTTTCTCTATAAACACAGTATTGAAAAGAACCAAAATGATTTCTAGTTAAATGATGCTTCCATCCTTAGTCTCTTATTCTCACTTTCTTAGTGTATGGATGGATGTATAATAAAGAACAGTTCAAAGAAGTTCTAAAGCTCAATAGAAATGTGTGAAAGCGGCTTAATGGACTGTAAAATATTAACATGAATAAAGGGGAAAGGCTGTCTTTCTTTTCTTCAATCAAATTCTTTGGCTCACTCTTAGTGTGTTGTGGAGAAGCAGAATCAATAGGACATGTAGAAACACAGATAGAAGAATAAGACATGAGTTACTGTAAGGAGCTGACTTACATGGTTATCGGGTTGGAGAAGTGACATGATGTCCATTGCAAGCCAGCAAGTAGAGCTGATCTAAGGCCAAGCCTATGGCCTAAGAATCAAGGAAGTCAGTGACATGACACCACTCTGAGTGGCAAGAATCAAGAACCAGGAGCCTCAAAGTCTGGGGAGACAAATGTCCCAGCTCAAACAGAATAGACTCCCCAATTCTATGTCTTTTTGTTCTATAGAGGTCCTGTGGATCAGATGATGTGCCCCTTCCTTGGTGACAGCAGGTCTTCACTTGATCTAATTTTTTAAATGCTAATCTCTTTGAGAAACATTTTCAGAAGCATGCCAAATGAATAATGTTTTACCAAATCTCTGGGTATCTTAGCTCAATCAAATTGACATAATTAACCACTACAAGCTAATGGACTCAAAAGTGTTTACTTATGTCGTTTTCTTGTCTGTTGGATTGAGATCATTTCCATTACATAGTTAATGCATATGTGAGCACTTACATTATAATCTTTTGTATATCAAAATTATGAGCTGTGTTTTTGAAAATTAACTTTACCCAAAGCCTGGTGTTTCAAGTAGAGAAGAATATTAATAATGGAAATTGATCAATAGGTTTATAATTCTGTATTTGCCAAGTTAAACATAGCTTTGTTCAAAAAACATGCTCTTAAGTGATAGATTTATATATTCATACATATCTGTTTATTTGTCTCTCTATCATCTATCCAAATATATATCCATCTGTAATCATCTTCTATCACCTAAGAGAATAAAATTTTGTATGTCCTTGTATATACATATATATGTATGTATATATATATTTTTATGTATATGTGTACATGAATATATATATATACATACATATATATGCATGTGTGTGCATTTGTATGTGTGACTATGTGTATATGTGTTTATGTGCATGTGTATGTGTGCATGTTTGTATTTTGTGTAGTCTTAATAAGCAAAAGAAACTTTTTCAAGCAAGTATTTTCCAATTACCTTTCAGTAAAAAATTAATTAACAAACTATATTAGTCATATAATAATTATATAATTTCACACATCATTGGCTGGCTTTTAAATAAAAGTAAGGAATGAAATTGATATAATCTTAGTTTCTTGTTTTCTTATTTTACTCAAAGAAACAAAACAGTTGTACTTTGATGGAAACACAGGCTGCGGTAGGAAGCCTACAGATGATGATTATTGATTCTAAATAAAAAATAAGTTCATTCTTCTTCCACTTAGAAATTCTTCTGTTCCTTGTAACTATATGCTCTTTTGAGATACCTTTTTTTCCTACTGTGTTCACTTTTTTTTCTTTCTCTCAATTCAAACAGCTGAGACCCTGATCATTGCTGTAGAAATGTACATGGAGAGGAAAGCAGATGCCTGAAAAGTATTTCTTGGCTTTTATTTCCCAAACCTGGGTCTGCAAGGGCAGGGGAGGAGGTGGCAGGTGGGTCATTGGCAGAGGCAAATGTCCTTTAGAACTTCAAAGAGAAAGAATTCTTTCAAACTAAAAAGAGATTCCATGAAAGGAGGGGGGTGACAAGAAAGGTGCCTGCCCTAGAATGTCTAGGGCTGGGGGATCCTTCATGGCTGCAGCCTCATAGGCAGCAAGGCCAGGAGGGGAACTCTTGCAGGTGGCCAGGGTCTTTGTTATACTCTACTGAGATTCCTCTTTCCCAGTCATCATTCAGAAACAGCAGGAATGAGAGCTGAATAGAAAGAGCCAAAGGGAGGAAAGTGGAAACCTGTATAGTAACATGTAAAAACCGACACTAGATCATGAAGCTTTCTCTTGACATCCCCAAAATCTTATGGTACAATACCCATGTATGATCTTGGAGGGCTGGCATAGCCATACTGAAGCTTCACAATTACCATCAAGTGGGATTGAGTAGTCCAACAGACCAGCAGGATTAAGATTTAAATATTTTTAAAATTGCTTAAAAATGCAGTATTTTACTACAGTATATCTGGGTCATGTTACTATAAAAATTAAAAAGCCCAACATAAAAAGTGTCTGAAGTAAATGACATATTAACCTAATTTGATGTGTAGCTATTATCACACAGATTATGAAGCCATGAATATCAAAACTAACACGTTTAAAACTCCGAGTATTTGCCAGACCAGATTCTTAAAAGGAAAATCTCTGATTAACTTCAATTTTTCTTATTTTTTTCTATCATGAATTCTCCACCAATACACATAGAATAATGAATATCAAGTAAGGGAAGCAGTAAGAAAGCTGAAACACCCAAAGACCTAGAGAATACCCATCTAGATAGTACTTGGTTTAGAAAATATTAATTGGTAGCTTAAAGCTGAGTCAAGGAGAATATTATTTTGTGCTTATATGTGCAGTAATGCATGGTCATATATCTTACAGACAGGCTTTATAATTCAGTTTTTTAAAATTATCTTCCCATGTGTTGTAATTATTTTTAAAATAATAGACACATTTCTTTCTCAGAAAACAGAGAAGCATTCATAGCCAGTCTGCTAATCCTATGACCTAGAATTTTTTTCTTTTTTAGCTAAAACTTTCAAAGGAAAAAGCAAGATTAAAATAGAAGATGAATTTTCAAACTAGTATGAATCTTAGATGATCTGTCTCTCTTCTTGTTCCATCACTCAAGTATTTGCATCTATTTTCACTTTACTGAACCTTAGATAACTTCCAGGTCTTTATTATGATCTGGAAATAGAAAACACGAAAGAATCAGAATGCCTTCTGTCAAATTAAAGTCTATGGGGTGGGCACAAGTATGTAAACAATTAATTGTATAGACGTAGAGCCATCTGGTGAATGATGTTATA
Source organism: Rhynchomys soricoides (assembly GCA_019843965.1). Lineage (NCBI taxonomy): Eukaryota > Metazoa > Chordata > Mammalia > Rodentia > Muridae > Rhynchomys > Rhynchomys soricoides. Next base: position 926,323 of record JADRCH010000052.1, read on the forward strand.
GAAATGCGTTGAGAGCTCTGGGGAACTGCAGAGGTCAGTGATCTGTCCAGAAGGCAGTGAGGCAAATGAGCACTAGACATGTTTTCTTGCTGTCTGGGTTGATCCCTGGTAGACACATTATCAGTATTCAGTTGTTCTTGGAGGAGAAATATGTCCCAGTTATAAACATCTACATAAGCAAAGAGACAAAGAAATAAACCCAAAGTATTCCTATTTGGGAATGTAAAAGAAATGCCATTTATGTGGGACAGAGAAAGCAAGTATGCAAGGCAGTGGAATGAAGCAAAAGCAAGAAGGTGAGTACAAAATTAAGCTTTTGAAAAATATTTTCATTGTGTTTCTCTACATTTAGGGTAAATAGGTAAAGAAAGAATGCTATTTTTATTGGTTATTTTATTTATTTACATTTCAAATGTCATCCCCCATCTCAGTTTCCTCTCTTCAACGGCCCCATCCCATTTCCCCTCCCCTTTCCCTCTATGAGGGTGCTCCCCACCCACCCCCCATTCCTGCCTGACTGCTCTAGTGTCCCCTTATACTGGGGTAGCAAGCCTCTACAGGACCAAGGGCCTCCCCTCCTATTGATGCCAGATAAGGCAATAAGCTAAACAGTACTTGTTAAATTGACATTTTAAGTTTTCCTTTATCTTTAATTTTAATGCAGAAGCACATCATATACCTGAAGCTTGGCAACTGCTGTGAATAACTAATACATAAAACAATACAATTTTAGAAAAAAATTAAAGACATTTTGTGTTGCCCATTAACTATGTCCACAAGTCAACCTGTTGTGGCTTCATACATTGCTATTTAAACAGTTTCCAAAAGATGCTCTGGAACCTGTGAAACTTTCTTTACCTTTCATTTTGCCTTGCTATAGTGATACCCAATATAGTGATACCCATTCATAGATATACCCAAAAGCACATGCATGCATGCGCACCCATCCGTGCCAAACAATGTTCCTTATGTCTTCATTTAACCAAACATGCCTCATGCTTCTGTCATTACTGCTGTGTAACTTCTGTGAAGACAAAGATCTTGTCTTTTTATTTGTATATGATTTTAGACTTCTTTCGCATCTTCTTTTTGAGATGCAGTCTTCCTATACATCCCTCTGACTGACCTGGCAATGTTGCTGTGTAGTTCAGATTAGCCCAAATTCATTGAATCCTCACACTCCTGCCTCACAAACACCACAGTAACATGTAGGTCCTATGATGTCCACCTAAGGGTTTGGTCTTGTACTTGTGTCTACTCACAGGGCTCCTTGAACTACAATAAATGAACTTAAAACATTCAGAGTTCATGCCACGATTGATAATTGGGTTTTTCTGCCCTTTCTTTTTCATCTTTTTTTAAACAAGTACAGCTGCAGATAACTAGATATGCAACACCATTTCTGCACCTAGGGCTCAAAGATCACTGCAGAAGGTGGATGTAAAGAAATTGTAAGAGCCAGAGGAACGGAAAATTTGCTGTGAGATTGAATCTTGTGAAAGTGTCAAAGAAGCTGAACCCATGAAGTCTCATCAACATGGCTGCTTAAACAAGATCTGAATAAAGATAACACCAATGGTCATGCTAGCATGAAAGGGAGAAATCTTATGGAGCCTCAGGAAGAAGCCCCTCTGGTTGGCTAATCCCAATCCTGAGTGGGCAGAGCCGTGAGGTCATATACAGGCAGTGGCATCATTTTCCGTGCGTGTGTGTGTGTGTGTGTGTGTGTGTGTGTGTGTGTGTTTGGAAGGAGTTGGAAGGGGAGAAAGGAACGAAATGATATTATTAAATTTTTAATTTAAAAAACATATTTAACGATAAGTAGATATAATATACAAGTCTGTCTTAGAAATTTTCCTTTCTAATGCTTTTATTATTTCTTCCCATATATAAATGCTGGAATTTAGAGGTTGAGAAAGTTATTCAGTTAAGAAGACAAAAAAGTATATATAGGTAAAATTTTGAGTTTCTCTCCCTTACTGAAACAGCACTACTTCACTTATTTATGTACATATTAACTGAAAATTCACATGAAGGGAAAGAAAGTCTTTTTGCAGTTGTGTTGAAACTTGCAACCTTCCAGAAATTCCCCCACCATACCCAACATATGTATCATTCCGGGCCTGGTTTAGAATGTTATTAAGTGGCTTTATCATTTCAAAGTGCATTGCAATAATTTATCAGTCAGTTTTCACAAAACTCTTCAGGGGAAATGGAGACAGCCTATGGCTACTTTAAAAAAAATAGCTAAAGATAAGGAGGGCAGAATAGGGGGTAAGAGAGAGGGATGCTGGCTGCGTCCTTCTAGTCTGTGGTTCTGAGTCCCAACTAGGTCCCTGCCCTTCCCAGAGGAGAAGTGTACATTGACAAAGACAGACACTAAATTCAGGGAAGAAAACATTTCACTCAGAGTGGCATGAGTCTGGCAGGAGGTTCTTGTCCTAGGTTCTGTCTCATCTCTTTATATTAAACCATCCAGACATAGGACTGAATCACAGTAAGCACACACCTTGTCCATCATTCCTGTTGTCACTGGACATGCCTGACTGGCCCATGTCATTTGGCTTCTATTTCACTACATGTGTAGTTGCACAATTTGAAACTCATATTAACACTTTGGTCTGATCTTTTTCTACTTAGTGAACTCTTTCACTGGAGACTTACTTGTAGCTTTGAGGTATATGCACGCCATGCATTCACTCAACATTCAACAGCATGTACTGTGGCAGGTTGAGCCACTAGTTTCTATGCTTTGCTTCTTGTAATGCACAGTACTTTATTCTTTTATGGCTTCATGTTGAGAATAGTTCACTTTCGAACCCCTTATCTTCAGATGTTCAATGTGTTTTACTCTAAACAATGGGATAAAGTTTTTGTGACTTAAGAAGGGTCTTGAATTGTCATGACAAGAATAGCTCCTCTTCCTCTATCCATTGGGCTCATGGTACATGGTATAGATGTTTCATTCAACCCGTAGATCTGCAGATTCTCCAAAACTATGTATGAATGGAAAATTGCACTGATTGTTACATATATTACGGTTTAGATTGGCTTATTATTCAAAGAAGAGTTTTTGCAACAATGACTAAATTATATAGATACCAAATATGCAGCTTGAGATGTAAAACTAAATAGAATTTGAAACCCTTATGAGTTCACAGTTTATTAACATTTTCAATTCCCAAAATGTTATTAAAATAAGAAGTAGGTAAGATAATAAGTTGTAGTGGTAAAGTACATTTTGCAAAGAGTGAAATGACAGTTGGAGTCATAGAATGGAGAAAATCTGGGTTTATCTGGCCAGACAAACAAGAATGGGACATTTCGATATAAGGTAAAGGAAGAAGGGATGGATATTTTAGAGAAGGCATAGCCAGGATGGAGCATGGCTGGTTAAACTTGGTGTAAGAAAATGAGAGAATTAAAAGGATCTTGTCTGTGCCATAGTAATGGGCATTCTTCAGCACTTTATCTATCAACATGCTGAGAAAATCCAATAGTTAATAAGTAATAGAGCATCAACCTAAAAGATAAGATAAACTTACAATTACAGTGATTCCATCATATATTCAGAAAAATATTAAGTTGAACTCATTGTAACCATTGTAGATAATGACCTGAAGTGGGGGACAAAGTTACCTGTGCATTGATCTAATCGACTAATAAATGCTATATATTGTGAGATTAGTAGTCGAAAAGACTGCCAAATCATTTGGAAACCAAGTATTCTAAGTCTTAGTCTGGCCTTGGTTCCAGAAATTACCTTAAAATTAAAAACTTAAAATTGCACATGAGACAACTAAAGCTGAGAACAACATTTTTTTTTTTGTCAAAAATCAAAGCACATAATAGCCGTAGTCTCTTTCCACCACACAATACTTATGACAGTTCACAGTGCGCAAAAAAATGGCACCTGTATTTGTTGAAAGATCCGTGTTCAATAACATCACAATGCTGATAAGTTACTAAATGAAAAGGAAAGGCAGACCTGCGGTCACCCGCCACATCATGTTCTCATCTACAGAAATGTGGGACATCTAGATAGAATTATAGAGCACTTCTGCCTAAGGCTAGCTTTGGGTACAGAAAAAAGAAGTTTGGCCAGGGATTGACAGGACCAAGACGAAGCTAAAATCACCCCAACTATATTCCTCATTCTAACAAAATGTGAATCCACAGACAGATACATATGAGCGAGAAAATTGAACCAAGTATATTAATTCAATCCAGCAATGTGTCTTCTATAATTTTCCAGAAGATATAATTGAGCAGTTATGTTTTCCTCCTTTTAATAGCATCTAAAAACTTCTATAATGTTAAATATTTTAGAGGAAGAACAGTAGCCCCCTTTTCATCTAATTTTGAAGATAGATGTCAAAGATGTCTGAGAGAAAAGAATAGGTTTTTTTTTCCCCAGAGCCATAAAATTTCCAGTGGTTGAAATTATAAATGCTTTTTGATTGAAGGATGAGACACCCCAAGATGCATCACTTGCCTTTCCCTGGATCTGCCCAGTTTGCTTTGTACCTGTCTGAGGCAGATCTCAAGTTCATGTCACAGTGAAGCTGGGAAGAACTGCCAGTCCTCTTCTTACAACAAAAGCAGAACTATCAGTAAGTATATTGTTTACAAAACAAACAAAATATCAGGGCCATTCAGTCTAAAGGAAATGACCTCACCTTTGAGTGAATTAATAAAATTAAAAAATTGTGAAGTGACAGCTATTATATCGACATAAAATGGTCTCCTAGTCAGTAAAGGCTGAGTAAAAGCATTTATTAGTAAAGAGAAATTAGTGATAAGCCAAGGCATTTAAATAATAGGTATTGATTCAGGGCACTATCTCAAAGTCCAGGAACAACTCTTAAGATTAAATACCAGCCCTGGCTTCCTTAGGAACATAGTGAATCCTAGTAGCCCAGGAGGTTAGTTCAGCCTGTGGATCCCTGAAAAAAAAAAAAAAAACCTGAGAAAATGCTGATTCTCATTTCTCCTTTGCTTCTCAAGCTAAGGTCACAGTGGCTATGTCTGATTAGTTTATGTTTCCTCATCACACTCTTCCCCACATGCCTACCTCTGCAATGCCAGCTTCCATACTGATGACGCTACACTCCCTCACTCTGTGGTCATTCCACTCTCAGATCAAGCTGAGTTTTTCCCACGAATAGCAAAATGCTAAGCTCTCCTGCCCGCCTTAACAGCCCCCTCTGAGAATTCATTAGAGCTAATGTCCTTGAAGTCCATGGCTGATGCTCTTCTCGACCTCTGTGTGTTGCTGGTCTCATGGTCTGGTTTGTCTCTGGCTTTATTTTAGCCTCTCGGTATTAGTATCTTCATATCTATCCTTAAGTCTCTCTTCTTTTGTACATGTGCCAACATCTTTGCTGTTGTGAAATGCTACTTGCTTGAATGTTATGTAGTTGACAACTAAGGTTTTATACAATTTTTAATTAAACCCTTGAGAATGTCATACATAGAATATGCTTTCATCATATTTGCCTTACTACTCTCCAAACTTTTATTACATACCCCCCCAATTTTATGTCCTCTCTTATCAAATATCCCCATGAGTCTAATTTGTTTTCCCCATGTACTCATGAGTATAGGGAGATCCACTATAGAATGGGCAACCTACCAGGGCCACATTCTTAAGAAAAATGACTCTTGATCACCTATAAACTATCAATTGGGGGGTGACTGTAGCCAAGATGCCTAACACTGGGGAGAGGGAACTCTAAGAGTCCACCTCCAGTAGATAGACAGGGCCTCAAGTGGAGGGACAGGGTTACTAACCCACAGTCAAAATTTCTGACCCATAATTCTTCCTTTCTAAAAGAACTGCAGGGACAAAAATGGAGAAGAAACTGAAGGAAAGGTGGCCCAATGACAAGCCCAACTTGGGATCCATCTCACAGGGAGGTGAGATACCAAGGCCTGACACTATTACTGATGCTATGATGGGCTTATAGAGAGGAGCCTGGCATGACTGTCCTCTGAGAGGCCTACCAGCAGCTTACTGAGATAGAGGCAGATACTCACACCCAACCATTGGACCAAGTCAGGGACCCCTAAGGGTGAATTGGGGGAAGGATTGAAAAAGCTCAAATGGAGAACGATCCCATAGGAAACCCAGCAGACTCAACTAACCCAGACCCCAAGGAGGTCCCGGAGACTAAGCCATTAACCAGGAGAATACATGAGCTGGTCTTAGGCCTCTGACATATATATAGCAGAGGTCTGCCTGGTCAGGCCTCAGTGGGAGAAGATGAGATTAATCCTGGAGAGACTTGAGGCCCCAAGGATGGGAGAGGCCTGGTTTGTGGGAGGGTTTGCACTCTCTCAGAAGCAAGGGGGGGGGGATAATGGGATAAGGAACTGTGGGTTGGTAGGACCAAGGGGAAGAATGATTGGAATGTAAATAAATAAAATAACATTTAAAAAGCATCAACTATAGGTAGCTATAGGGGTGGTATCTTGTTTACCGTGTGGAAGCATCAACCTTCAAGAAAAATCTGATGGTGTATTAGCAAACGGCAGGAAGTAGAAGATAGGAGTTCAGTAGAAAGACTGGAACTCTGGGAGATTTGTCACCTGGACTCTGAGGAAGTCAGACTTACAAAACTGAAGAGAGGTAACCAGCCATGTGGCAGACGTAGTGTAAGTGGGTTAAGTAAGTTATGCGCGAGTTGAGAAACAAGCCTTGCCAAAGGCCATAAGCATTGTTAATAAATGATGACCCTCCACATTGTTATTTGTGAACTGGGGCATGGGTATAAAAGCATACCTCAGCTAGGCATGTGGGCTTTTTAGTACCTCCCCATCCATGTTGTAATTCTGGTTGGCTTTATTTTGTGTCAGTCTTACGCCAGCAGCCACAGGTGCAGTGAGTTCCTAAGTACACTGCGGTCCTACGATATCCGGAAGACCCTGTTTTATCCCACTCTCCACTACCTCTGGATCGTACAAGCCAGCCTACTCTTCTGTGATGTTCTGTGAGCCTAGAGGGGAGAGTATGTAATGTAGATGTCAAATTTATTCCTGACTACTCACAGAAATGTATTTTCTGCGTTTCACCCAGGTATGGGTTTCTACATTGATAGTCATCCACTGCACAAAACAGCTTCTCTGATGATATTGATAACTGTGGCACTAATCTATGGGTATAAGAATAAGTATTCAGAACATAGCTTGCTCCTGTGTATCTTTAGCAAAGCTATAGTAGTAGGGCTCACCCCTAGAGCCTATGAGATCCCTAGCCATGGGTTCTTGGCCCTATTAACAATGCCAGACATGAGTGTCCTACGGACTGGGCTCAAATTCAATCAGGAATCAGTTGGCTACCTTGGTGACATTCACGCTTCTACTACACCATGGGCATACACTTGGCTTGTCATTGTAGCTTGCAGGATTCATAGCTGGGTGACTTTTCTTTCCAGTGACCTGCATAATACCATCTTCCAGTATTATGACAAGACAACGGAGAGGCTTGGTCTAGTCAGAACCAGTTTGAGTTTTCCGTGTCTTGTAACTGAGGGTCTTATGTTGGAGTTCCTGTTAGCAACCACAGTGCTTTTGATTCTACCTTTTAGAGTAGTTCTCTCTTCATCCTTCTTTTTTGGCATTAATCCTATTGTCTATATCTAAGTTTGAAAACATCTTAAAAGAAGACTTCCTTTAAATCAATTCATTTAGCACATGGCTCAAATACATCCGAACATTGATCTGCTTTGGTATCTCCCATATTTTCTTCATGTGTCAGGTTTCTTTACATTCCCCATACTAAAACCATACAGGGCCCTTATGATTTTTACCTCTAGTCGGATTTCACATTCATGCTCTATGAATTACAATTAAACTCAACTAAATCACTAAATACATTCTTTCCTATCTTCTCTCTGTGTGTGATATATCTGTGTGTGTGTGTGTGTGTGTGTGTGTGCTCATGTGTTAGTGCAACTATGCATGTGCCAGGTAGACGTGTGAAGGGCAAAGGACAACTGTGCCTGTTGGTCCTTGTTTGAGACAGAGATTTTTGTTGTTTGCCATTGTATATGCCAGGATGGACGGACTATGGTATTCTGAGGGCTCTGCTGTCCTCACTGCCTATCTTCCCACAGGAGCACACATTCTCACACCTAGCTTCCCAGAGATTATGGGTCTTTTAAATCAGGTCGTCATGCTCACATGTCAAGCACAACCCGATAAACCATTTCTCCAGCTCTTTCCAATCATCGTAATATACATAATACCAGCAATTTGGCAAGATCCAGCTCATTTGCTTTCCCCTTTATTAGTTTATACCACAACTAGAAATAATTCCCAGTACAGAATTCAATTGTGCTTTGAGGGGCCTCTGCGGATTGAATATTTTGACTAATTAAGTGTATTTCCCCTATGAGATACTAAGTTCCTAAGGGGAGACCTTTGTCTAATTAACATTTAATATCTCAGAGAAAATACTCCAGTGCCCTTGGTGTAGAATAATTCAATAAATATTTCTTTAACCTTCGTATTTACCAACTTTTTTGGAGGGGCAAGAGTTCACACCACATGGAAACTGCTGCTATTTTATCCTTGTTTTGTGGGCGGTGCTGGAGATTGAGCTTTGGATCTTACATGTGTCAGGCATTGCACAAATAATGACACTGTGTTCAAAGTGCTTAAACAACATGTGTACGGTCACATAGAGTGTGTCAAGACTGAACTTTGAAATTTATACTTCAAGAGACCTCTGCCTGACCTTCAGTCCTATACATCCCATTGCTTCTGTACCTTTGCACTTAGAGCACATGCCTTATGATATATTTCATAATTTTCTCTCATGTTCAGTCTCTTTAGTTATATAAATATTATGACTTTGTAACAAGATTATTAGATTTATTTAGTAACTGATCTCTTACCCCAACTTTAACTCATTCCATTTGTTCTCTACCCATATTTCTAGGTGACATTCTAGGATACTGCAACCATTTTACCCCTCTAAAACTATCAGTGTCTCCCTACTGATAACAAATAAGTCACATTTTCTCCACTAACAGGTAAACAATCCAGATGGTGACCTTAACCTTTCTGCCAGATGAATTTCTCCTAATACTTACTGACTTGAAGCCTCCAGGCCCCAGCTAAGAGATCTCATTATCACATCTGAATGCTATATGCATATTTTTCTAATTTTCAGAAACTTGACATGAGGGGCTATCTCAGTCAAACACACTCCGCATTCCCATCAAAGGCAAAAGTGCCTGTTCCAATAAATAAAGCACAAACACAACCCACTAAGAAGGAGCTTTTACTAAGTTGTTCATATTTTTAGTTTCCTCAGAAATTTCGGATTTCTCAGACCATCCCATATTTATGTAAACAAGTCTAATTCTTCATATCATCTCCGTGAGGACAAACACATGCATGCACATTCACATACTGTAACGCAGTGTCTCTAGGGATTTCAGTACTGGAGGTGGTTATAGCAGAAACTTTGATCTGGAAGTCATATTCCCTCTTTGCTCTGTTGCCTTGTTCCTCCTCCCTCCAAACAGACCTCTTAATTTTACCTAGCTGATGTCTAATCAACCTTTATACTTCTACTGAGAAATGCTACCTGTGGAGAGGGTATCTAGGTATGAGTCTCCCTTAGAAAGATTTCCTAAAGCCACAATAAAGGTCGCACAGACAAAAGGTCAAAATTGCTTCTTACCTATCAGTTTCTCAAGGACATAGACCGTCCATCACATCTCAGCAGTACAGTCTGGCATACACTAAGTATTGAAAGATGTGAGATAAAATAAAAGATGAAGAAAAGGCGGGAATGAGGAAGAGGGAAAGAAAGACAGAGGAAAGGACTTTTCTTTCCTCCCCAGAGAGAACTTTGAAAGAGAGAACTTTGAAAGACTACAAAAGCTCTATGACACCGTCAATACTCCCTCTACACCTCAGATCAACATTGTATTATAAATCATTTCAGTGAGTTATTTTCCTCTCATAAGAGCCATAGTCTACTGAAAAAGCCAAACCATCTTAAAACCTATTTGAGGAAAAAAAAAAAAATAGTGGACCAAATCTAAGATGGTGAATTTACCCAAATTCTCAATCTTTTTCTTCTTTGTTCATTAAAAACAACAACAACAAAAAATTGCTCCAGTTCATCTGTAAAGCTCAGGTGGAATGCAGGGGTGGGGCTGGAGGGTTGAACGCCCATACGCCTTTAAAAGTAAGGAGAGTTAATTTGCCATTGAAGCGCTTCCTTATGCTTCATATACTTGCCTTGAAATCCGAGATGAAAAAAATCCAAATTTAAGTTTAAAACAATGAAAAAGGCAAGCTGTCGATTTAAAGAAGAGACAAAACAAAGGAGGAAAGAAATAGAAGAGGCTGTTTTAACCTAAACCCTGTATGCTGCCTGTGGGCACGTGGGGGAGAAAAAGACCCATCTGATTCTAAGTGCTGTCCCGCTCTGAGAAGCAAGAAGAGGCCTCCTTCTGTAAATTAAGGAGCTCCAAATGATGGTATCTATGTACCAAACCAACCATTTACCATCTGGCTAAAGGAATAATAGATCAGGTGTTAGTGGACAACAAAAAGCAACAGGCCCCGTTGGTCTTTACTGAAGCAGACAAGTTAGATAATGTCTCTTCTTGTTTTGTTTTGTTTTGTTTTGTGGGGAGTTTTAGGTTGTCTTGGTTTTGCCTTTGTATCATATTATTTTAAAAATATGCTTCAAAAGTTGGGGAGATTGCTTAAGGGTGAGAGTACTTGTTCTGTGTATGAAGACCTGAGTTCTAATCCCCTAGCACCTCCTAAAAAGCTAGCCAAGAGTATGTGCACTTTTAACTCCAAATTTTTGGGTTGTAGATAAGCAGATCATGAGCATTCAGTGTCCTGATAATTTCGCCAAAATAGCAAGCTTCTGGCTCAGTGAGAGACTCTTATTTGAAGGTAGTAGGGCCTCAGGCTCTACAGGAAGCCTTTTGACATGATGCTGTGGCCTCTGAATGTATGCATATGTATGTTCACAACAGCACATCACATGCACTTAACATATATGCCTGCAAATGAGCACAACTTTAAAAATATTTTAAAATATATTCAGTGTTTAAAGAAAGTGGAGCAAGGGTTTCTGTCTGCGGCCTGGCAGCTGATCCCATGTCACAGGAGCTCCATACCCAAATAGCGCATGGAGAGAGTTAGCCAGGAGTGTGGACAAACCTGTGAGCAGAGGTAAGGCCAGCACTTCTGCAAAGAGGAACCCTCCTGAAACCCTCAGGACAGAGGGACTGAGGAGCAGCCTGAGGACAGGAGCCTTCCGGTATCCATCTGTGGCCAGGGATCTGAGCTTGTGCCACAGGGCTCCATACCCAAATAGCGCTGGGAGAGAAATAGCCACCCAGGAGTGTGGACACGCCTATGGGGGAGTGGGGGGGTGGGGAGGGAGTAAGACCAGTACCTCTGCTCAGAGGGACATGCCCAGAACCCTCAGGACATAGGGACTGAGGAGCAGCCTTCCCATTTCTGTCTGCTGCCAGGGAGCTGATCCTGTGCCACAGGGCTCCATACACAAATAGCGCCAGGAGAGAGCTGGTCTCCCAGGATTACCAACACACCTTCAAGCACAGGCAGGACCACCACTTCTGTTCAAATTTCTGGCTCAAGAGGAACACTCGCAGAGCCATCAGGACACAGGAACTAAGGAACAGCTAGGGACAAGATCCTTCTGGTTTCTGTCTGCAACCCACAGCTGACCTTACAAATACAAATTCCTCTCAGAGAGAACTGGTCTCACAGGAGTAGTGACATAGAGGTTTACAAGAGGGAAAAGCCACAGTCAGAGACAGCAAGACCACTTAACACCAGAGATAACCAGATGGTGAAACACAAGGGCAAGAACATAAACAACAGAAACCAAGGCTATTTGGCACCATCAGAAACCAGAACTCCCACCACAGTGAGCCCTGGATACACCAACACACCAGAAAAGCAAGACACAGATTTAAAATCACATCTCATGATGATGATAGAGGACTTTAAGAAGGATATATAAACTCCCTTAAAGAAATACAAGAGAATACAGGTAAACAAGTAGAAGCCTTTAAAGAGGAAACACAAAAATCCCTTAAAGAAATACAGGAAAATACAAAGGAATTGAACAAAACCATCCAGGATCTGAAAATGGAAATAGAAACAATAAAGAAATCACAAAGGGAGACCACCTTGGAGATAAAAAATTTAGGAAAGAGATCAGGAGTCATAGACACAAGCATTACCAACAGAATACAAGAGATAGAAGAGAGAAACTCAGGTGCAGAAGATGCCATAGAAAACATTGACATAACAGTCAAAGAAAATGCAAAATGCAAAAAGCTTCTAACATAAAACATTGAGGAAATCCAGGACACAATGAGAGACTAAACCTAAGGATAATAGGTATGGAAGAGAGTGAATATTCCCAACTTAAAGGGTCAGTAAATATCTTCAATAAAATTATAGAAGAAAAGTTCCCTAACTTAAAGAAAGACATGAACATAAACATTCAAGACACCTACAGAACTCCAAATATATTGGACCAGAAAAGAAATTTCTCATGTCACATAATAGTCAAAACACCAAATGCACAAAATAAAGAAAAAATATTAGCAGCAGTAAGGGAAAAAAGTCAAGTAAATATAAACGCAGACCTATCAAAATTATTCCAGACTTCTCACCAGAGACTAGGAAAGCTAGAAGATCCTGGACAGATCTCATACAGACCCTAAGAGAACACAAAGGCCAGCCCAGGCTGCTATACACAGCAAAACTCTCAATTACCATAGAAGGTGAAACCAAGATATTCCATGACAAAACTAAATTTACACAATATCATTTCACAAACCCAGCCCTACAAAGGGTAATAGATGGAAAATGCCAACACAAGGAGGGAAACTACACCATAGAAAAAGCAAGAAAGTAATCTACTTTCAACAAACCCAAAAGAAGATAGCCACATAAACATAAAAATAACATCGAATATAACAGGAAGCAACAATCACTACCTTAATGTCTCTTAACATCAATGGACTCAATTCCCCAATAAAAAGACATAGACTAATAGACTGGATACATAAACAGGACTCAGCATTTTGCTGCATATAGGAAACGTACCTCGGTGTCAAAGACAAACACCACCTCAGAGTAAAGGGGTGGAGAATAATTTTCCAAGCAAACAATCCCAAGAAACAAGCTGGAGTAGCCATGCTAATATCAGATAAAATCGACTTTCAACCAAAAGTCATCAAAAAGGGTGAGGAAGAAAACTTCATACACATCAAAGAAAAATCTACCAAGAATTCTTAATTCTGAACATCTCTGCTCCAAATGCAAGAGCACCCACATTCATAAAAGAAACTTTACTAAAGCTCAAAGCACACATTGCACCTCACACAATAATAGTTGGAGACTTCAACACCCCACTCACAACAATGGACAAATCAGGGAAACACAAACTAAACAGAGACACAGTGAAACTAAAAGAAGTTATGGACCAAATGCATTTAACAGACATCTATAAAACATTTCACCCTAAATCAAAAGAATATACCTTCTTCTTAGCAACTCAAAGTACCTTCTCCAAAATTGACCATATAATCAGTCACAAAACAGATCTCAACAGATATAAGAAGATTGAGATTATCCCATTCCTCCTATCAAATCACTATGGATTAAGGCTGGTCTTCAAAGACAACAACAACAACAGAAATTCCACATACACATGGAAGCTGAACAACACTCTATTCAATGTTAACTTGGTCAAGGAAGAAGGAAAGAAAGAAATTAAAGACTTTTTGGAATTTAATGAAAATGAAAGTACAACATACCCAGACTTATGGGATACAATGAAAACAGTGTTAAGAGGAAAACTCATAGCTCTGAATGCCTCCAAAAAGAAACTGGAGAGAGCATATACTAACAGCTTAACAGCATATCTGAAAGCTCCAGAACAAAACAAAGCTAATATGACCAAGAGGAGTGGATGGCAGGAAATAATCAAACTCATGGTTTAAATTAACCAAGTAAAAACAAAAAGAACTATACAAAGAATCAACAAAACCAGGAGCTGGTTCTTTGAGAAAATCAACAAGAAAGATAAACCCTTACCCAGACTAACCCGAGGGCACAGTGACAGTTTCTAAATTAACAAACTCAGAAATGAAAAGGAAGATATAACAACAGAAACTGAGGAAATTCAAAAAATCATGAGATCCTACTACAAAAGCCTATACTCAACAAAATTGGAAAATCTGAATGAAATAGACAATTTTCAAGACAGATACCAAATATCAAACTGAAGTCAGGATCAGAGCAATTTCCCTTATGAATATTAATGCAAAAATACTCAATAAAATTCTTGCAAACTGAATCTAAGAACAAATCAAAATGATCATTCACCATGATCAAGTAGGCTTCATCCCAGAGATTCAGAGATGGTTCAAATAACCAGAAATCCATCAATGTAATCCACTACATAAACAAACTCAAAGAAAGAAAACCATGGTCATTTCACTAGATGCTGAAAAACATTTGACAAAATTCAACATCACTTCATGATAAAAGTCTTGGAAAGATCAGGAATTCAAGGCCCATACGTAAACATAGGAAAAGCAATATACAGCAAACCAATAGCCAACATCAAATTAAATCAAGAGAAATGTGAAGCAATCCCACTAAAATCAGGGACTAGACAAGGCTGCCCTCTCTCTCCCTACCTATTCAGTATAGTACTTGAAGTTCTAGCTAGAGCAATTAGACAACAAAAGGAGGTTAAAGGGATACAAATTAGAAAGAAAGAAATCAAAATATCACTATTTGCAGATGATATGATGGTATACTTAAGTGACCTAAAAAATTCCACCAGAGAACTCCTACAGATGATAAACAACTTCAGCATAGTGGCCGGATATAAAATTAAATCAAACAAATCAGTACCCTTCCTATACTCATAGGATAACCAAGCTGAGAAAGAAATTAGGAAAATAACACCCTTTACAAATGGTCACAAACAATATACAGTATCTTGGTGTGACTATAACCAAGCAAGTGAAAGATCTGTATGACAAGAACTTCAAGTCTCTGAAGAAAGAAATCGAAGAAGACCTCAGAAGATGGAAAGATAGCTCCTTCTCACTGATAAGCAGAATTAATATAGTAAAAATGGCCATCTTGCTGAAATCAATCTACAGATTCAATGCAATCACCATCAAAATTCTAACTCAATTCTTCATAGAGTTAAAAAGAACAATTATTAAATTCATTTGGAATAACAAAAAAACAAGGATAGCAAAAACTATTCTCAACAATAAAAGAAATTCTGGGGGAATCAGCTTCCCTGACCTCAAGCTGTACTACAGAGCAATAGTGATAAAATCTGTATGGTTTTGGTACAGTGACAGGCAGGTAGATCAATGGAATAGAATTGAAGACCAAGAAATGAACCCACATACCTACAGTAACCTTGATCTTTGACAAAGGAGCTAAAACCATCCAGTGGAAAAAAAGCATTTTCAACAAATGGTGCTCATTCAACTGGTGGTCAATATGTAGATGAGTGCAAATTGATCCATTCCTATCTCCCTGTGCAAAGCTCAAGTCCAAGTAGATCAAGGACCTCCACATAAAACTAGATACACTGACTCTAATAGAAGAGAAAGTGGGGAAAGTCTTGAACACATGGGCACAGGGGGAAATTTCTTTCAGAAATTTCAGAACACAAATGGCTTATGCTCTAAGATCAAAATTCGACAAATGGGAATTCATAAAATTTCAAAGCTTCTGTAAGGCAAAGGACACTGTCAATAGGACAAAATGGCAACCAACAGATTGGGAAAAGATCTTTAACAATCCTACATCTGATAGAGAGCTAATTTCCAGTATATACAAAGAACTCAAGAAGTTAGACTCCATAGAACCAAATAACTATTAAAAAATTTCCCTAGTTAAAAAAAATGGGGAACAAACCTAAACAGAGAATTCTCAACTGAGGAAACTCGAAGGGCTGAGAAGCACCTAAAGAAATGTTCAACATCCTTAGTCATCAGGGAAATGCAAATTAAAACAACCCTAAGATTCTACCTCACACCAGTCAGAATGGCTAAGATCAAAAACTCAGGTGACAGCAGATGCTGGTGAGGATGTAGAGAAAGAGGAACACTCTTCTATTGCTGGTGGGATTGCAAGCTGGTACAACCACTCTGGAAATCAGTTTGGCTGACCCTCCGAAAAATGAACATAATACTACCTGAGGATTCAGCTATACCACTCCTGGGCATATACCCAGAAGATGCTCCAACATGTAATAAGGACACATGCTCCATTTATGTTCATAGCAGCCATATTTATAATAGCCAGAAGCTGGAAACAACCCAGATGTCCCTCAACCAAGGAATGGATACAGAAAATGTGGTGCATTTACACAAATGAATACTACTCAGCTCTTAAAAACAATGACTTCCTGAAATTCACAGGCAAATGGATAGAACTTGAAAATATCATCCTGAGTGAGGTAACTCAGTCACAAAAGAACAAACACGGTATGTACTCACTGATAAGTGGATATTAGCTCAAAAGCCGGAATATCCAAGATTCAATTCACAGACCATATGAAGCGTAAGAAGAAAGAAGACCAAAATGTGGATGCTTCAGTGTTTCTTAGAAGGGTGAACAAAATACTCACAGGAGGAAATATGGAGACAAAGTGTGGAGCAGAGACTGAAGGAAAGGCCATCCAGAGACTGCCCCACCTGGGGATACATCACATGTACAGCCACTAAACCAGGACATTATTGTGGATGCTGGGAAGTGCTTGCTGATGGGAGCATGATAGCTGTTTCCTGAGAGTCTCACACAGATCCTAACAAATACAGAGGCGATGCTCACAGCCAACTGTTGGATTGAGCATGGCGTCCTGGATGGATGAGTTGGAGAAGGGACAGAAGGAGCCGAGGGGGTTTGCAGCCCCATGGAGGTAGCAACAGTGTCAACTGGCCGGACTCCCCAGTGCACCTGGAGACTAGAACATCAACCAGAGAAAACAGATGGACATATGAGGCAGAGGCGGGCCTTGTTGGATATCAGTGGAAAGAGAGGCCCTTGTTCATGAGGGTGTTCAATGGCCCAGTGTAGGGGAGTGCCAGGGAGGGAAGAAGGGAGTGGGTGGGTGGGTGGGGGAGCACCCTCATAGAGGAAGGGGGGGGAATGGGATAAGGTTTTTTTGAAGGGTAGACCTGGAAAGGGGAAAACATTTGAAATGTAAATAAAGTAAATATCCAATCAAAACAAAAAACCAAACAAACAAAACAAACAAACAAACAAAAAACAAAAACAAAAAAAAGGAAGGGGAACAAAAGCAATTGTGAAGCAAAGAGGAAGAGGGTGAAATGATGACTGCTCTGCTCCTGCATCTTTGGGGACAGGGCTCTTTCTGAGTTCTCAATTCCTATTGCCAAATTCCCTGAAATGGGTAAAGCTCGAAGAAGACAGCCTAAGACAAGGGCAGACAATCTCTTCCCGATAAGCTACTTGTCCAAACCAATTCTGTAGGAGCAAGTGGATGGGAAAGATGGACAGATGGCTGCCTGAATATATCACAAGCCTGATTGCCCCAACAGCCCACTGCTAGATTTATTGCTGACAATGTAATTAACTGGCTTACTTCTTGTTTTTCAATTGGTCACCAGCCTCAATGGACAGTTGCACTAGGGGGTTGCACTAATCATGCCTCTGACAGGAGTCAGCTCCACAGGCCCCACACAGCTGCAAGGACCTTTGTGATGTGATCCTGTTAGTGTCACACAGATACCCGTGCTTTGCTTTCTCGATCCTGGGGTCTTTTAACAGACTTCCTGTTTCTAGGGAACACACATCATTTTGTTGTTGTTGTTGTTGTTGTTGTTGTTGCTTCTTTTTATGGAGGACAATACAATAGGAAAGAATTATTTTCAGTGTCTTTTCCTGGTGACACTTTTTAAAATAGAGTCTAAAGTTTGCCTTTAATGTCTATCGTGAGAAAAGATTTCAATAACTCAAGTAGAGCCACCCAACTTGGCAAATGAAAATGGAGCCACAGAAAACTGTTTCAACCCACCTCTGGGACTAGAAACACGTGTATATTTTTATGTGATGGAGAGTGATTTTTGCTTTCTCTTCAACATAAGCATGACTTGCTCGCCAGGTGTCTACACAAGGCTGGGTTCACAAGCCACACACTTCTTTCTGTCCTCAAGCCCCTCCTGACCTGCACGGGGGAGTCCCTGTTCTTTCCAGACCATACATCTATTTGGCTTAGTAATTTAGGCAATGTGATAAAACATTTTTTTCTCTAGGGTTTCATCTCCTAGATCAGAAGAATAAACACAGAAGATGTCTCAAGTTCTGGAATTTGCAACCAATGAAAATTTAATGTATTTCTCAAATTACTAATAAAATACCATTAAATTAAATGTAAGGGACATGTAGTGAAGCTTAAAATGCAAGTAACACCTGAGGTTTTTTTTTTTAATTGTCATAAATATCAGTGTCCATGATATGACAGCTAACTGATGAAAAATTCCTTTATATTTTCCTTTTTCAGGTCAGCTCATTTTCCATTCTGTATTCCCAGGCAGTCATACAGATCAGAGAGAAGCCGGGTTAAATATTGATCTTCCCTCCTGACACTGCCTGAACTTTGTAATAAACATTTTCACTGTCAGTCAGCAGCATGTTTACATACTGAGGCTGGCAGCCAATGTCCTTCCTCCTAGCTGCTGTCCTATCCAGGAGTACTACCTAGAAGACCGGAACCAAGCATGAGCCTTCTGCCATGCCTTTCAATTTTGTGCTTCAGATTAACTCTTCCTTTTCCTCTGTATAACCTTAAAGTATTTGAAGAAATTTCCTTTCCAGTTGGCTTGCTCATCACCTGTTCTTGCTGGTCTATAGCAAATTCACGTTTTTTCCCCTTCATACCTGTGTGGTCCTGGAGATAGGTCTCTGAGCTCTGACCTCCAAACCTTGCAACACCTGAGCATGAAGAGAAATTCTTCGGTGTGATAAAGAATAAGTGCAGGAAAACGAGCATTGTTAGTGTTTTATGGCAAGAAAGTAATGTGAAGATACATACCATTGGGGAGGAAAAAATCAACCCATTTTTGCTTATTCATGTAACAGTTAACCATATAGGATAAAAAAGGGTATACATAATGTGCTGTTTTTGTATTAATAATAAGGAGAAAATTACTTCACAAAGGGCACAGCCAATGTACAAAAGTCATTTGCTTTCCCATATCAGCAATGAATATCTGAAAACCATACATGCGTATAGATAAAGATAGATCAATACATGCAAACATACATGCATATGTATGTTACTATAGACATGGATACATAAAAGTACTAATACAAGCAGTTCAACAAGGCCAACTTACTTACATTTTGAATGATTGGTACTTAGATTTTTAACTATGATATTTTACATCTAAAGAACCCTGTCTATTTGTAGACTTAAAACTACAGATGCTCTTATTGACCTATTATCAATAAAGAGAGAATAGATAGCATATGTATGACTTGTCAGACAAAGTAAATTCCTTTGTGAGCAGGAAGTGGTGTGCTCTCAAGACTAACTTTTGGTGTTACCTGGTAACCACACTGGCAATTAGCTGAGGTGTTTGTTGTGCACTTAGGAAATGCAGCAATTAGCTCTTAGTCCTGGTGCCACAAATCAATATCATATACAACTTTTACTTCAGCCCCACAGAGAAAGGACTTGGTTGAGATGGAATTTCAAGGCACAAGACCAGGGGACAGCTTAAGTCTGACATTATCTCCTAATGCAAATGTATTTAATATGCTTTCATCTGGAATGAACAAGTCATTTGCACAGTGTAAGTTTGCATGACTTTGGGGCTAAGCAGTAGACTCTAGCCTATTTTATCATATAATTTAAGAATTATGGGACTCCTACCCCAAAATAATAACCATCATTCTATTTAAATACTCCTCATCTGGAGTAATTATTACCTGCTTTACAAATCTGAGCTTTTGAACCTCATTGCATTCTCGTGACTCCAGCCAATTAAAATAATTGTCATCACAAATGCCTGCTTTTGCAATGCTTTTCCTCAGCAATTTTTTGAAACTTAAAATTGCATAAGAAATGGTAACTTCATAATAGAAAATAACTATTTACAATGGTGAGAAAACAGACATATGCACAGACAAACATGCAGTACACATATGTCAAGCCTGGCTAGATTTTCAAAATCAATAACTAATATTCAATATCTTTCTATTTTTAATGCCTGTGCCATCACCAGGTACTTTATATCAAACCTAGATTTACCTAAATGTTAGTACTGAGTCAACGCACATTTTTGATACTTGATTTACCTTTCTGGGACAATAAGCACACAAACTTCAGATTTCCCCAATAATGTTTATACAGTTCTACTGTATTATGCAAAAAGTCATGTGCTCCTGAACTGTGCTTTCTCCAGTCTCCTCTTCGAAGTGTGTGTTTTCTGAGGATGACATCTAGTGTGTGTTGCCTTATCTACTCTGGTGAAATGTGTCTGTTCACACAAGCACTGGGAGTTTGTCAATACGAAGGTACCATAGTAGCAAAATAGCACCTCTTATACAAACGTTATAGCTATGATGGTGTTCCTGTAATTCTGTCAAAAACAAAAACCAGTACAAGATCTTGGTGGTTATTTTTTTTTCAGTGTAAACTTTAAAATATAATGAACATTAGAATGATCAATCTTTTGTGCTTATATAATTAGATTTAATACAAACATAGGACGTCCTATTACTGGTTAATGACAAAGCAGTTAAATGCCATATCTCACTAGAAAAAAAATTAGAGCTGAAATTGATACGGGATATAAAGAGGCTCAAGTTAGAAAAGGCAAAATAGGTGAGTTATGGGTTGACTCAACCATCCTGTTCAAGAAATATCCATTCGAGGCTCTAAAAATATCAGCAAAATCTGTTACTCATATCTTTCTTGCACAGATTGCCTTTGGACTCCAAAATCTCCTTCCTGACTGCTCGTGTGTCTCTTAATGTCACAGAGCAACAATGGTATTTTTATGAGTTTACGGACGTAGAAAGGAACATGTTTATTGTGTTTTATGAAAAGCAAGGAAATGAAGTCATCTAATGCTTCCAATCTCTTCAGCCTCTCTAAAGATAATTACTCACTTTCATTACCCTTATTGGTACACTAGACTGTATTTTTCTTTAGCCCTTTTAGTTTTCTTACTCACTATTACATTTGTGATCTTATCTTTACTTATTTCATTCAAACTTTTATGGATACTCCATTGCTCTATGCTTAGAAGACATCTGAGAACTTATGAGAAGTCAAAACTAATTGTGTCTAGTTAGACAATTTAAAGTACATACAATTTTTATCTGTTAACTTTGTTATTAAGTCTTAACATCAATCCTTTAAAATTGGGGTTCTCTGAGAAAATGCAAGGGTCCAAACTCACTTCTATATCTTCTTTTTTTCTCTATGATTCTTCTTTGGGGAGATACATAGTTTAAGCTTGTGTGGTGATTTGCTATGAAATAAAACATTCCATTTTGGAGGAAATACCATTAAGGGGACAGGATGTTCTAAGCAGGGCTAAAACATTTCATGTACTTCAGGGAACTTCCTTAAAACTCAGGAAATAAACAACTCAGTAGCTTCTGGAAGTCTCTAAAACTAACCAAACTCACTAGGTCTTTTCTCTTCCTAAGCTTCTCATCCTAAGCTTATGTAAGCAGTCAAGACTGCTTAGAGACTCATTCAGATGAGCCAAGCTGTCCCAAAGGGTCAAACCAGTTGGGCTACCTGGAAGAAGCTTAGAGCACCTGAACTGCCTGAGATACTCCCCAACATGCTGAGCTATTGATAAACTGTGCAATGTCCTCCTGGTTTCTAGCCTTAGTGAGTCATTACCCATACTTGGATGGGCTTTTGGTTTTTCAGTTGCCTTTGAGTAATTTCTGATCCTGAAGGTAGCCACTCGGTCACATGTTTGTAAGTTACTTTAGTGAAATTCATTGGTTCACCAGTTGGACTTTGGTAGTGTTCTTATTTTGGACTATCATCAGATCGGAATCTCAGGTGGGTTGATGTTTGTTCATGTCTTCCCAGAAATAGAGGAATAGTGTTATACAACACAAACAGCTTGAACACATATCACAATGAAAGAGGAGAGTAGATAATCCTTTTAAATAATCGTACAAAGCTTTCCTTAGATAGATAGCACTGGCTGTTCCATAAAATTTAATCCATAGATATCCTCCTACCCTGAACACAAAATACTGAGATCATAACAGGTCTATGTTTTGCTTTCAAGTTCCAGGTTTTGCCAATTTATAGTTTCAGAGATAATCAGTATAAATGTGCAGAACTTCTGGAACTTTGGCATAAAGCTTCTTTAAAATCACTTGCTAGTTTATTATAACTTTTATGAGAATATCCCCCCAGAAAAGCAGGAAGTATCTGTCAGAATTCACTTGTGGGAAGAGGTAAAAAAAATCACACTCAGAATATTAAGAAAATCTCCACTTTCTGGACCAACAAAATTATCTTCACAGTAATTACAAATTTTACATCAGGACTTCTTTAATTCTTAAGATATTATTATTAAGGGAAGATTTTATTATAATTTTCTGTCTACCCTAGAAGAAAGAATAATCATTGCCCAAACCTAAGACATCTGTATTTTGGGTCAATTTTGTTTGAATAATTCTGGAATTAGTAATTAACAAATGAGCTTCTCTTTCTTACCACAGGTACTCTGTCCATATCTGTTCTAAGAGCCTCTCACCAGCTTTTTAGGTCAAAGACAGTTACTGTGAAGATGTCTACTTGATTCACATGAAAGAATAACATGAATCAAAAATATCATTATGCCCACTAATTGGGAATTGTACCAGGTAGCCATATAGAAGTAGAAACGCAGAGCTGAGAAACAAATGCATGTTTCCCATAAATTCTAAGATAAAGAAAATGAAATTAGTGACCCAGAGAAGGAAACAATCATTTTACAACATGGAAAATATTTTGAGAGTTCTAAGCTATCGATGTCCATCAACCAAGGAGCAGATAATGAAATTATGGCCTGCGTACAGAATGGAATTTTACTCAGTTGTAAAAATAAAAATTGAATTTATAATATGTGTAGAAAAATGGATGGGGCTGGGAAAAGTCATACTGCATGAGATAACCCAGGCACCGCTCAACAAATAACTGCACATTCTCTTCTGTATACACATTCTGGCTTTGAAGTCTTAGCATAGTGTTTAATTGGAGTGCGTCTAAAGGCCAGAAAGCTGGAGAGGAGCCATGAGAAGTGAGGGGTGGTGCCAAAGCAAGGCCTTAAGGATCAGGGAATGGCACAACATAAATGATATGGAGGCAGAGGAGGACAGGATAATTGGAGTAGGAAAGCCTGAGAAAGGATGTGGGTGAGGGGACAGGGGCGTGCTCAGCAAAAGCCGAGGATATGTGAAAAATATCTATAAAAACTTAGGCTGTAATTCTATTAACATTATAGTTTAGAATAAAACAAACAGCTTTCTATTGAGGCAGTGTGCATGGCAGGAAAAGTTTCTCCCCAGAAGCCTAAAGTTATTAAACGAAATTCCTGAGGCAGGGGTGGGATACTGTCTTGTGAGCTGTTGGTTCGGGTGGCCCAAGAGGCCCCCAAACATTATAGATCATTATCAATTCTTTTGGCTACTCAGCTACAAATAGGTTGTAAGACTTTCTTGCTGAAGACACTACACACTTGGATTTTGGTACATTGAGAAAGCAAGCTGAGTCTTGGCTGTAAGATTTTTCCCTACTGACTAGCTTTTGTGGCAATGGAAAGAGCTATGTAAGTGGATGAAGAAGAAAATTTGCCAAAAGTCCTACCGACATGTCAACTACATGAGCCACAACAATGATCTCTGATAAAATATGTCTACTAGTACAACAGTGGTATTACTATTATTGGAATAACGAACTGTATTTTGATTGGACTTGCGGCTAATACCATAGAAGGGAACTCATGCCTGATACTTGAGTTCAAAAGTCCTTGGATGGGAAGGTCAGAGACCCCAGAAGAGAATGTACTGCTATGATCTTACTAGATAGACCGTTGTCAAATTGTCTTGTAAATACTTTTATTTGTATATGTGTGACCAAGCAGGACACTGCTTGCTCCTGCTATCAACATTCATCAGGAAGTTTCTCTTTTTTTGCAGAAAGCAGTGGCTCATGCAGAAGCTCAAACTTGATGAAAAGACAGAGAATAAATGACTTCAAAAGCTTGACCCTAAATGGGGCATTTATATCCCACCCTCCAAGGCTCAGAGACCATTGTGGGAGAGGAGAAAGAATGAACATAAGAGCCTGTTTGGGGGGAAGAATACTGTGAAACAATAGATTCTTTACATAATACAACCGTTGACTCATATATTCACTGTAGCTGTGGTTACCTGCACGAGACCTGCACAACACTGGACCTCCCACACTTCATCATGTGTGAGAGATGAGCTCATGAGGCCTCATCCCTTGTAGTCAGCAAAACCAAACTGAAGTAGAGTCCCAAGATGAAACGTCTTAGAAAAGTGAAGGTGAGCTTGTAAACTGAGCAGGAAGAGGCCAGCAACAGAGACTTGGAGTAAATGGTAGGATTAGTAAAAGCAGAGAGTGTGGGTTCAGGGAGGGAGTGTGAGGGGTTTCAGAGTCAATACCAGCTATTCCTAAAACAACACGTTCATTTGAGTGAGTGTCCCATTTTGCTGATTCCTGCCTGATATTTCTTTGGGTGAAACCTACATAAAAGGACAATCCTTTCCTGTGTGGTTGAGGATGAGATACTGGAAACTCTTTCCTTACCAGTTCAGCTAATGTCCCCTAAATAAACCTACCCTCCCCATTTACCGCCAGCTTGTTCTTTTCTTTGAATGGCATCATCTGCTAAATTGAGTGTGCCATCAGGGATGAGTGATGAGAAAAAGGGAAAGATACAAGCTTCTCCACTGCTACAGTATAGTTAGGGCTTTCTAAATCCAAGAGTTGTAAGTTTCAACCAAGTATGTTGCTATATGTATAAACATATAAAACTGCTGCAGCTCCCTGAGAGATTAATGGTAAAGACACATTCAATGTCTAAGTTGCTGAGAAAACTAACTGGTACAACGTTGTTATTGGTGACTGAGTCAAGCTTGTGATAGGTGAAATGTGTCAGTAAGTAGTCTGGTCCCTGCTGCTGGCCATAACAACACAGCCTCATTAATTCCAGGAGGTCCTATAAAAAATAGGGAGCACCTGCATGGCAACCTGATTTTCCCACCCATTAACCACAGTTACCTGACCACAAGATGGCCCTTCTCATGTCTAATTACACGATGTCACTCTGCATGTTTTCTAAGCATAGCTCAGAGAATAACGAGAAGCCATTGGCTTTGGTCAACCAAGACTCAACTGCTTACGAACAAAGCAACTCTTACCTCTATCAACAAGGAGTTAGGATACAGATGAGGCTGAGAAACATATGTTCCCACATGAAGTAACCACTGACAAGGAACCAGTTTAAAACCATCTCTTTGTTCATTGATTAAACTATGACCAAAAGAAAA
Organism: Rhynchomys soricoides; assembly: GCA_019843965.1. Lineage (NCBI taxonomy): Eukaryota > Metazoa > Chordata > Mammalia > Rodentia > Muridae > Rhynchomys > Rhynchomys soricoides. Next base: position 951,958 of record JADRCH010000052.1, read on the forward strand.
GGTCCCCGTGAACTCCAATAGTCCAGGCATATTATACTACTGTGTTAATATTTCAAAGCTGATGAATTCTATAGGTTAAGTACTAATACCCCCACACCCACCCCCAGCCTCTGCCACCAATCCAGGAAGATGAGAAAAGATGCTGTTAGTAGAAGCCCATGACAGCTGTGAACTTGAACTTTGCTACTCCTTGAATTGCTCTTTTAAAAACAACCTTGATTCATCTTGATAAGCAGGCACAGGGGGTGGCCAGCTCAGAGGGCAAAGCTTTGAAGTCCGATATGATCATTGCCAATAAATCTACTCTGGCAACTTAACTCCTAATATAACCCCCAAAGGCAGGTGATATATTTAGATATAAATAGAACTGGACTCATAGATGAACCTAGAGATACAGTCACTGCTACATTAGTAAGAAAGTGTACATCCCGATCATTTGAGTGGACAAGCAAATTAATATAGAATAATTATACAATTACTATTATGAACTATTAGAACATGTTCCTTGAGCTAGAAATTAAGGTGCTTTGAAAATTTCTATTTTAATAGTGGCTTGCAGCTGGGGACTAGCTGTTGGGACTTAGTTTTGTCACTAAATGGTTACTTCTTAGCAATTCCTTCATTGGTTTCTGGCATCTGACTGGGCCTTGATTTCTTGGATGCACTTACAGCCACAGCAAAGATCTAGTATCTGATACAGGGTTTTTGAAAGCTTATGTGAGACCAACCAGAGAAAAGGAGCAATCAGAAGCCATATCTTTGTCCTTCTTACTATTACCTGCCTGACTTGGTGGGACCAGCTCTGAATTCCTATTTGATCCTCATGATGCTAAAATTTAACTGTACACGGTGTAGAGTCATTGAGTCTGATTCGGGCTGCCTCTCTTCCCTGGACTCTTGGAGTTTCTGGGACCCCTCGTCTGTTAGTAACTACTTCTCATGTCAGTTTTTCCCAGAACGTCCTGTCTAACTCATGCTAAATTTGATTATCTCTTGGGTCACATCTTTTCATAAAGCCTTCTCAAATGGTAGGAAGCTCTTTTATCTTGAACTTTTTATAACTGAGAGAGGGGGAGGTGATCTATCAGGTGATACTACAGGCTACAGGTATCTAAATTTATATATAATTACATGGCACTGGGTGCTTCTCTGGATTAATTCTCATATTACTATGAAGTACCTATGCCCCTGTGCCTATTTTCCTGCTGCATTTGTGGTTCTGAAATGGTAACTGCTCACAGACCATGTTCAAGCCCAGTTTGTAACCAAAGTCCACTGTCTTCATGACTATGCTATACTGCCACTCATCATTTATTGAAGAGTCCATTCATTAGATTACTGTCTTTTCTTCATCTCTGATACTTTTGTCAATCTTGGTAACTTCATATAGTGTAGAAAACAATGCATCAACACCAAGTTCTTTCATCTATTCCCACAATCCACTTTCCTCAGCACATAGCAAAGCTTGCCATTGCCAGTGACGGCTCCATCCCCCAAACGTAACGTTCCAATGCCACTCCCTCAGTTTGGTCACAAGTACACAGCTTTCATTAAAAATACTTCCATTCTTGTAATGGAGTGATCTGCTCAGCATTGCATGTCGCTCTCCTGACCGGGAGCATTGTCTTTATTACCACATACTCTCTGACACATGTTCCAGTTCCTTCCCTCAGGCCCCAGTCATTCTTTTCTTACAGAATCCAATCCTGAGCGAGTCTAGCCTTTTACCTACACTGCAACCCTGTGCAACCACCCTGAAGAAAATATACAGCTACAGTCACTTGGATTTATGAAAGCTATTCTCTGTGCTACCTAGAAGTTCTATATTTTAGTGGTCAGTTCCCCCTCTACATCTAAAAACTTGACCATTTTAATAACTTGTTTCTCAACAAATTGAAGAACCCCCTATTTACTTCTGCATAAGTAATAAACTTGCCTTTTATATGCTAAGTAAACAGACTACATGGAAAGAAGTCATCCACATTTCCCATTTTTAGACCTCAGAGCTGACTACATCCATGCTTCCATATTCTGAATTCTTTTTCTGCAGCAAAGGTCATCTGAGCTCACTGCCAACTATGTGCTTTATATTACACAATGCAATTAATAGCAAGTTCCATCTAGAAATCGAACTATATAAGACAAAAATTTTAAAAAGATCTGCATCCAAAGTTTTCAAGCCTCCCAATGGCAGTTCATTGCTGTTTCCACCTAAGGGTCTATTTCAGTAGTCTTTACTTCACTTTCTCCCAAGGTATTGTGCACTCGTCCACATGTCTGATTGCAGAAATAAGTAATAGATATAGCATCTTTACTTCCTTATTGGATTCCAAAATGAACTCAACATTTCTCAGCATATTGAACATTTAAATTATTAATCACATGCACAGTCCAAAAGCACAGCCATAGTAGGTCACTTATAACATAGAGAACAAAGTATATCCCAATGTCTGATGTCTCTAATGACATTCAAATAAGAAGAGGAAAGAGCTATTTACACAAACCTACCGAGATGAACATGAAATAGGCATATTTACATTAATATCCCTTTACATGTAAAGATGTGAAAGATCATTGAACAAAATTATATTATTTTGCCTTATGGACAGTTTGCTATGACCTATAACAATTTCTCTCAATTTCTTATCCTATTCTTACAAAGGAAGCATTAGTTGAGTTCTAGCAAGAGAGCTTATGGTTGTTTAGTAGTCACACTGGCTTCACAGTTTAACATGTAAGATTAGCACTTGTCCAAAAGTCAATCATCCTCACGTTGTGAATGTGTTCAGGAGGCTGATGGGCCACTTCGGTCAGCTTGGCTGAAAAACTTCATGTTAATATTCACCCTGCCCCACTTCTATATCTCATCTCAACAAAGTAGGACCCTAGAGACTCAGAGTATACTGTTCATAGGAGGTATACGTGAACACCTTAATCAAGTAGGAGAGACAGGGAATTTGTATTTTGCACATGTGCACACACACAATACATCTCACATGATGATTTGTCAGAGTTGGTATTAGGTACACAATGAACACATCCCAAACAAGCAAATGAAGCTGCATTGATCACTTGTGTCCAATAAGCTAGAAACTTTGTTATTCTTTGAAATGTCTTGTGCACCAATTTTAAAGCTTTTAACCCAAGTCATGACACCCTCATTGTCATGGGGATTTCTATAATAGCTTCCTGGCAAGACTCCCTTCTCCAATTCATGTTCTAGTTCACTGGTAAAATCTGCCTCCTCAACCATTATTTGTGTTACTCCCTGCTCAAAAACTGAGTAAATCTCCTCACTCCAAACCTACCACAATAATAAATTACTCACTTGGCTTTAAGAGATGTCAGATCCTAGGCATACCCTGAAAATCTGACATTTTTTTCCCATGAAACTCCTTTATCTAAAACCATTATTGGCCTTGCAGACATCTGGATTCCTGCTGCCTCTCAACCACCCAAAGGTTGTTTTTGCCTCATCAAAAAAACATTCCTCAGAAGGTACTAAATTTCAATTTCTCTGCCAAGGGTAAGAGCCTTGACATTCTCTTCATAGTAACTTCCCTATTCGTGTCCCTTTGTCTCTGCCACTCTGCGCTCCTGTGGCACACAAGGCGTGCCCTGGGTAGAGCATCAAAAGCTCACCTATTGATCTTGGGTCTTCTAGTTACTAAACCCTAGAGTACAAAAGGTATTTTCTATGTTCTACAATTTGCTTGTACACAGTGATGACTAGCAGCAGGAATTAATTAAATATCCAGAAGAAGAAGGGAATAAGTTACAGGTTATATTTTGCTAGTTTGTATTTTCTTTTTAAACACTATTCTTAGTAAATTTTTGAGAATCCCATGAAATATGTCCTTAACATACCTCAACTCCTTCTATAACCATGCTTCCTTCCCACTCTCCACTCCCTGACCATTCCATGTTTCCTTCTCCCCGACTCTGTTGAGTTCAGTTTGTACTCCTGAACTAGTCTGGAGGAGCATACTTACATAAGTTAAAATAAAAATATTTACCTCTTTTTAAAATGGTGCTGTATAGTATTGCATACGTGCATAGAACAAAGTAAGTTTACAGCTTTAATTTAAAGGATCTTTCTGGATTTCCCAAAAGAATCCAACAGGCACTCAGAATGACAGTTTATCCCTCCCGGCCATATTTTTTTCTATATTGAGAATCCTGCCATATCCTAGATTCCGCATGAAGAACAAAGCTGGGGAAAGGGTTATGAAGCCTGAAGAACAGAGAATGCACTGCACCAAATCTCTTGATTTACTTTGTGCATTAGACAAAGCCAGACATGTATTGCTTCCACCATCTCCGTGCTGAGCACAGGCCCTAGAACATAAGTGTTCAATAAATTCTTGTCCAGTCATTGAGGTTTTGATAATTATAGAATTTTCCATATCTGAAATATGCATACAGCATCTCTAGCTTTAGGAGTTTCCCAAGGAGATCCCTCATGGTAATGCCGATGGTAATGTTATGGGAAGCTGATATCTGAATCACCCGTTTTTTAGATTTTATTGTTATGAGAAGCAGCAGGCCATGAGCTTGGCAAATGCACTTCCAGTGATTTCTTTTGGGTAGTTAAATAAATAAATAAATAAATAAATAAATAAATTCAGGGCTAAAAACCATTTGAGAAACCATTAATTCTGTCCCATTCGCTCTTCTGATGGAAACACAGACCTGCAAAAAAACATCAGCCAGGACATACATAAAATGTGAGGTAGGAGTCTCTCTCTTTAGGAAGTAACTACCTTGCCTACATGTAAATAAGAAGAGATGACAAAATATCACCAAACCTGGGGCTGAACAGAACTTCCAGATATAGCCCATAATTCTTTGCATCAGCACTTTCACTAATTGCTAAGCAGATGCCTGTAACATAGTGCCTTAAAAATTAAGAGTGTTTCTTGGTGTTTTGCATCAAATCACAATTTGCCTTTCTCCAGCTCCACAGCGATAGTCCCAGCCTTGAATTATCAAACAGTAACCACTGCACAATGCCCTCTCCCCTAGGACAGGCATTCTAAACAGCTCACATAGTCCTTAGGTTTTTCTGCTGAGTCCCTTAAAATTGTCCTCAGTGTCACTGTGCCCCTCTATTTTGACAAGACTCTTGTGTATTAGAAGTTTGCGCTGGAGTCTTTATAAAAGGCTTTCAGCCAAAGGTGAGAGAAAACCAGCCTCAAGTTGGCACAAGGTGGACTTAAAACTCCAACCTCAGAGCAATTTAGACAGCTCAGCCTGGATTCTGGGTCCACTTCCAGTGGTTTGCTCTTCTCTGCCTCTATCTCTGTGTTAACTTTCCCTCCAGACTGACTTCCCTCCTAGTCCTTGGATGCCTGCCAGCAGCAATTAGTGCTGCCTGCTGCCTCATTCAGCAAGAAAGACAGGTTGCCTCCCATTAACTGCTGGGGGTGGAAAACACTGAGATTTACATCAATTGGCTACTCCTGAACCAATCCCTAAAACCAGAGGCATGCCGTGCACTGATAAGCTATGGCCTTGGCTAATTAAACCAATTAGAGAGCAAAAGAAGATAGGATTTTCTTCTTTCTGATTGGCTTTTGCTGCTCCCTGTTTCCACTCAAAGGTCAAAGAAGGCCTAGGTATGAATTATTTATCACTCATATTTAAGTAGGAGGGATAGATATTAGGAAAAGAGATCCTCTGTCCAACAAGATTTTGGATTGTATGTAACAGTAGTGAGGAGGGGTCCTGCCAGTGGTCAAGCTCAGTGAAGTATTAGAAATCATTCATTCCTATTAGGAATCATTCAGTGCTATTGCCATTTCTCTCGTGTTGGATATGCTCCTCAGTTGATGCATTTACTGCGGTCTGTGCATCATTACCTTTTGAGAGAGAGGGGAGCAGAGTTTTGAGTTTGTACTTAACACCAGTACGTAACTCTGTTTCCAATTTTGCTTTCATTTCCTTGATATTAACTTTTCAAAGCCCAAACAAATCATTATATAACCGAAAGTCAAAGCAGTACCTCATATCTGCAGCTGGATCTATGACCTATTTTTTCCTGCTTTGGTCTAGCTACTAAAATTCTTCCGAATCCCATTCCTATCAACGTATCTGCTTACTCTTTCCAGACTGATGTCTCCTCGACCAGATTAGATTATAAAATGTAACTGAAACAGAGCTGAGGACAAAGCCGAGAGACGCTCTAGGAGAAGCATACCTGTCAGCAAACATCAAATTAGTAATTGCAAGCCCAGCTGTCCTCTGCCTACCTCTATCAGCCAGGAAGATTTCTGCCCTTCTCCACAAGGACGAGTGCGTGATTTCATAAAAATCCTTACCTAGACACAAACATTACCTCTCAACCCTCTGAAATTTCCCAGGCTACTCAACCTACAGAAAATTAAATAAGGCTAATTTAGTAGGCATGCTTTTAGTGCACTCAGTCTGGAACGGGAGGTAGTCTCATTATTTCTTAAGCACTCTCAACTTTGTCATCAGGTAATCCATTCTAGAATGTATTAAAGATCAACATGGCTGATCTAATAGTTTCCAGAACTTAGCCATTTCACCCTTTGAGGGAACCAGGATTATTCACTCAGATCACATCCTGACAGAACTGCTTGCCTCTGTGATTCTGCAGTTAACTGCCAATCATCTGTGATTGCATCTGCAAGTCCATCGGACACCACGGAATGTAAGTTATCTATGGCTGTAAACTTGAATTCATTTAAGATGTGTAGATGGTGTCTTATGTCTTCTTTTTATTTATTTATCTTTCTGGGACCTCCCATCTGATCATGTTCTTCTCTTCAGTCTGTTTGGATGATGACTTTGCCATAGTGGCAAGGACAGATGTAAATTGGAAGGGGGCAGATTTTTCTTTCTGCCTGGGATGGCTAATATTGATTGTCAGTGGGATGTACAATTACCTGGGAGACTAACCTTTGAGTATTTCTGTGAAGTTAGATAGGGTTAATTGAAGTAAGAAGATCCACCAGAAATGCCCTCGGCTTCAGGGTTCATTGCTCTTTGCTTCATGACTGTGGGTACAGCATGTCCAGCTGCCTCATGGTTCTCTGCCATGCCTTCCTCGCCATGATGGACTGCACTCTCAAGGGGTAAGCCAAATAAATCTCTCTTTCCTCTCAGCAAACTTTGTCAGGTGTGTTGTCATGACAACGAGAAAGAGAACTAACACCCTTGCTCTATTTAACCTCCCATTATCTTTACTGGGCACTGGGGTGACCCACTCTACTTACATTTACCCAATATGCTGGTAATTGTGATTCCTCAACCTTTGTACACGACTTTCTGTACGTTAGGAACACTTTCACCTTTTTTGTGCTTAATGTTTATTCATGAATCAGACCTTCGAGATAGTGACACTAAGAAGTCTTCATTTGTACTCTCTAACTTTTTACCTTATTCCTCCTGATAGCCTGTAATAGGAGATTTAGTACTGTATTGTGTCTGCCTGATTAGCATTCTGCATGCTCCATTTGGCTGTCAGTACCTGGAGGGTAGACATGTTTTCTTATGCTTCTCTGCAGAGAAATTCATGGTGGTTGACACCATATAGTAGCTTCATTAATATCAGTAATCACCGATTTACTTAAATATGTAAGATTCTTTTCCTAATTTAGTATTTTTTTCCAGTCATCATATGTGTGTGTGTGTGTGTGTGTGTGTGTGAGATATGTATATATTGGATATATGGGATAGATAGATAGATGACATATGATATGTCTATATCTATCTATCTCTATCTATCTATCTATCTATCCATATCTTTTACTAATACCAGGGAACAAGTTTCCCTGGTGGTCAAACTTAACCTAAAGTAATAATTTCTCTGTAACTTTTCTCAGTAAAGGATAATCTAAGCTGTTCACTTTTAGTGAGGCTCCTGTGTCTGTCTCTTTCCTGTTGTCCTGGAGCAGAGCATTGAATTGCTCTGTAATGTAATAATCTCTTTCATGATTACAGCTGCTTTTACAACCGTCTTGTCTGAAACTTAAAGCCCACTCACATTCCTCTGCTTGCTTGCGGCGCTGCACACTTTCCACCACATTCTGCTCATGCTTTGCTCTCTCTCTTACTGTAGACTTGGATGATGGCTTTCAACAGTCTCAATGTCACAGCCTGAATGCTGCCCTGTCCTGAGATATCCTCTGCTCATGATATTCTGATTCTGGTTCATGAGTTGCTTTTATGCATGGTGCTTTATCACAGCAATAGGAAAGTAAATAATACAGTTCCCTGTCCCTGTTCCTGACCATCCTTGCCCCTCTCTGAAACCCAATGTGTCAAGCTTTCACTGTCCACATTTCTCCCCATGTTCTTGTCTTCTAGTCCTCCAGAATGCCTTGAGAAACCATGCTTAAAGAACTCCAGAGCTCATCTAGCCAAAAGTTGCGAAGTTATCTTCATTCTTCCCAGAATCTAATTCCAAGAGCCAGCCCTGTGCTCAGGGGCATCATAGCATTGACCCATCTCTGTTAATTTCCTCGTTGCCAGTCAAAACACCTTACAAAAAAGCAACTTAGGAAGGAAGAAGTTATTTTGGATTGTTATATTTCATTGTGGCAGGGAAGTTTCAAGGACAGGAAGGTTAAGACAGCTGGTCACATTGTATCCGCAGTCAGAAACAGAGCAAAGAATGTTGATGCTCAGCTCACTTTCTCCTTTCTGATCAGTCTAGCTTGTCTATACACTTAATGGTATAATGTAAATTTAAGGTGTGCCTTCCCATCTCAAAGCCCAATGCTTCTCATTGACATGCCCAGAGGTTTGTTTCTGTTGTGATTCTCTTACCAAGCTAACAACCACCTCAGCTCAAAATAATGTTTCTTTTGAAAAATAAAGAAATCAAATTTTATACACACACACACACACACACATATATATATATATATATATATTCAAAAGACATGTTCATTATAAATTTTTTGAGGCACAGGTAGTATATTAATACATATGAAAACCATAATGAGATGATCATTTTTGTGAAGAAAAAAATCAGATAAATTTCCTGATTTGGGATGTTCTTAATAGATTTATTTCAAGCGTTAAGACAACTTAGGCATTTTGAAAGCCTGAAGCACACTTAGCTTAAATGTACTTGGTAAAGTGTACAGTTAGTTTTCCTCCTTAACTAAAGGTGTTTCCCACTGATAGACTTTTCTTCAACAGTGAATATCCTTCACAAAGTATACTCTTTGTCACTTGTTCAGTAGTTTATTAAAACTTTAAAACTAATGGTAGCTTTAAAGTTAAACAAACACACAAAATGATATTTCAGATGGGTAAGTGCATTTTGAAACGAATAAATCATGGACATAGTTTCAGGATACTGAGAGAACAGAGGCTTAAGTGTTTTATCTACCCAGAGATGAGATGGCCTCTAACGTCCAAACCTTGATTTGCTCCAAGATAATTCTTTAAATAGATGATCACTAAAAAGTGCCACCATTCTCTCTTTGTTCAGCACTAGCTATGTAGTAATTGTCTTGATTACTACCCAGATTAAATGCACTGTGCACTGGCGGGTTTTTTTCCAAACTATTTTGAGCTATGTTGACATAATTGATGACAAACTTTCCTGACCACAGTTTTAAATTGAACTAATCAGTCAAAGAGCATTTTATAAGTAACTGCAGTTGTCCGGGATGCAGGGATATCTGTTTTCTTGATTAGGAATTATTAGGAGAAAATTTGTTGCTGATTGATACAGCTGAAAGTTGAAGCACGAATAATTCTGTAGCATTCTGTAATCAAATGTAATGACAGAGCCTATGATAGGAGACTTCAAAACAAATCATCTTTCATTTTTAAATGTATTATTAATAAGTTTATATTTTAATTTGTATGCAGCACACAAAGAGAAACAATTTTGGCATTGTAATGCAACAATAATATAGCACTAGGTGGTGCAGAGGTGGCTCAGTGTCTAGGAGTACTTGAAGAGGACCTAGGTTTGGTTCCCATCATTCCTGTGGAACATCTTCTATCTGTCTATAAACCTGACTCCAGGATTATTCAATACCTTCTTCTGGACTCTGAGGTCACTTCCATGCATATGCACATTCAGGTATATACACATATCAATTGATAAATATTTTTGAAAAATAATAAAATCTATTGTTTGAATATCATTTTCTCAGAATAAATATGACCTGTCATATTTACAGTAAATTATGTGCTTATATGCTATAGTAATTTTCATGTTGTTTGAGTAGAATTAATGAATTCTTCCTTCAAGTGCTGAGGCGTGAATTATTTGTACAAACTGAAGTAAATCACCAAATCTCTAGGTTGAAATCTTTTTCTGTAAGAATTCAGACACCCAAGCTCAGCCCAATTGTGTACATATGTGTAATTACAGCATTTGTGAGACTGAGGCAGAAGGGTCAGCAAATTGAAGGCCAGTAGGACCACACAGAATATTCTAAATCACAATGGATTACCTAGCAAGACTCCCAAATTAACAGAAAAAAAAATAGACTCACCAAAATCGTAATTTATAAAGGTTTTAATAAAGAGTCCTTGAAGAATTTATAGTATATTAGTAAACAAGCATAAACTTTGTACTCATTAAGCTATTGTAACAACAAAACATTGGGCAAATATAGCACCTCAAAGAGGAAAACAATTCAATAATGAATGAATTGGGGAACATGGAAAAATCACTGAAAAGTGAATGAAAGAGTAACTAAATAATGAGCTAAAATCAGAATATTAGTTTTGTTCTACACCAACATATATCATATAGCCTGGTTTTCTTGCTGGTTTTTTTTATCCATTTCAATGACCTTTAACTGTTCAAGAGTAAATTATCTGTTACTTCTGAAGTACAATTTCAAAAACATAGCATTTTATTCCTCAAAGTAAGTTACAGGTATTAACGAAAATGATCCTTGGAAACCATTATGATTTGACTGTGAAATGTCCCTCAAAGGCTTTATGAGTCTTAGCACTTGGCCCCCCACTGTTTAGCCTGCTCAAGTCTTTGGAAACTGTGTAAAGTAGAGACCCAGCTGGAGTAAGTGGGTTGCTGTGAACAGTCTTTGAGGCGATATACAAACTACAGAATGTAGTTGCCGACAGATCCTACATGGAAACGTTGGGACAAGTTAACAAATGGGAGGTTTGCAAGGCAAGGACACAGGACAATTATACTCTTGCATCTCTTTGCATTAGTCAAGGGTTATTCAAAGAGGGAGTAGATTCCCAAGGTAGTTTAGATTTCTGCCTGAGTGGAGCAAAGATCTCCATAGAGAATGTACCGTTCCACAGAAATAGGCAGTACTGAAATGAGAGTTTTCAGCTAAAGCTGCTCTTCTCGAAAGACTCCAATGTAGAGGATGATTGCTGTATGTTCTTCCGTGTCTGCCAACTTTTGATTTTTCCCACCCCTTCTTCTTCAAAGAATATGATAACTATTTTTTTTTCTGAATTCTATTTCCTATTTCTCAAATTCTGTTACCTGATTGTGTTTACATTCCTACTTCAATCCATTCACTGAACTGCTTATTTTAGTTTTTCTTTCAATCTTTATTATTCTACTTATGTTTTCTGACACTTCACTGACCAGGCTAACAAAGCCAGAACCTTGTACATCTTTAATATGCTCTACCATCATGCTTTGCCTCATTCTTTCTATATTATCTCCTTTAAGAATATCAACACTTCCTGTTCTTATGTACGTTTTTGTTTAAATTATGTTAAGTTATCTGATATATGGTACATGAACACCCTTCAAGTTTTATATTTTCTGACTTTATAATGTGAACTAAAATAAGCTCTTTTCTGTGGCATACCTTCCCACAATAGGCAACTCTACCTCAATACTTAGGAGTCTCTCTTTTTCTTCTCCTTAGTTCTAGGGACAATGGCACTGAAATGAGGGAGTTTGGGGGAGCCAAACAAAATATGTGGAAACTGTTGCTGTCCATCTTAAGACCTCTCTATACTGGAGTGACATTCTGCTTTCCCACCATTTGCTGCTGATGCTGGGTTTCCTCTATATTTTTTTCTTTCCTGATGTAAGCAGGAGTCCATGTGAAATAATGCAAAGGAAATTAATAATTTCAGATTGAAAGGGCTTCCCCAACCTTGCAGGCCCTCACCTTCACTTCATTTCATTCATGGGTACTACTGAGCTTATATTCCGAAAAGTTGTCAGCATCTGATATTCATTTCTTGGAATCAACCATGCCAATACTTTTATCAAACCCGCAGGATCATATCCATTAAAGAATCCAGACATTCCCATTAATTTGTCATAAACAGAGAGCAGTGTTTCACTCATTTCATCTTGTCTTTCTGTTTACATTGCTGCTGCCCCTTCTATGAGCTGAGTTACACAAGTTACATAAGACTATAAATACCTCCACAGTGCCCTTGGCAAATGCGTATTCTGTGGTCCTTGACTTTTAAGAAGACATTCACTTTTGCTGAGAAGGCCAGTTATTTACATAGATCTCCAAGGAATGACAATATTATCAAAGTTACAAATAAAAGTTGTCCTACGTTTAATAATAAAACGTATTGATCACACAGCAGGAAGTAGCGGAGAAGAATGCCAGGACTCAAGCAAAACATCATAAATAGGGGTAACTACATGTAGAGAGAACAAATTCAACAGGGTCTGTGAAACTGCTCTTGATTCTACAGCATCGTTTGTCAGTAAAAGGCGAGCCCAGGAGTCCTCCGTGACGTATTTCTAGTTGTCCAGAGTGCATTCATGATGTGTGCCTCAGCGGTTTAAAACAGCCCTACCTCAGGTGCTATGCTTTTAACAAAAATGAAACATTCCTGTACAAGGACATGTCCTTTGTGTCCGATGTTACTTCCTACATTTACTAATGCCCACTTAAAATCACCCCTGAAACCTTTACCTTTGTAGTCCCAAGGTGATAGCACTGTTGTTTGTGATGCCGATAATCATTAACACTGAGAGCTATTGTAAATTATCTCCCACACTTAGATGCCTACCAGTTTAAAATGAGTTGCTTTTTCTTTATCCTTGTAACAAGGTTTCTTCTTGTTCTTCAATACCTCCACACCATCTATTTGACCATTGGGGGGAAAAAAAAGAAATTCTTCAAGGATTAATTGAACAATTTGGTGAATACTTCCAGGAAATTTTACAAAAGATACATCATAATAGGTGGCTCTAGCAAGCAGGGGAGCTCTCAAGGAAAATCTTTTTAGAGAAGTTGAGAGACAGAGGCTCCCATGGCCTTTGCAGACTGCAAACTCCTCCCCCTTGAAACTAAAGGCTCAGCTGTAAGCACACTAAGTTCACTTCAGGAGATGGCCTCCACACAAGGTCAACCCGAAAGGAAATTGTCAAGTAAATGAAGTTCATCTCAGCAGAGTAAGGCCTTTTCCTTCACCTATCTTCCTTGAATTCTCGCTCAGGCTTTCAATTTTTGAGGCTTTCTCCTCTGCCAACACAAATTCATTTAATCGAGGTAGCCAATCAATAAATAATTTGTAACACTGAAGTGCCAGATGCTAGCGTTATCAAGACTCATAATTCAGAAGGTGTGCTCTTATAACTCAGTATCTAATGGGGGGAAAGATACAAAATAAATATGATCCAAAGTGGAGAATGCAAAATCTGGAGTGAGAAATGATGTACTCTTTTACCACGTTCACTTAGTTCAAGGAAAGTTTGAGTTAGAAAAATCATGGGAACCAAGCCTTGAACTGTCAGGTGTGGGAGATGAGACCACAGGAGGGACATTCATGAGAATAACCAAGATGCACTGAAGCAAGAGATAAATTTTTTCATTTCAAGGTGTGAAACTTTTATGATAAGAGATGTACATTTAGAGCCAAGGAATATTTAGGACCAGATAAATAGAAATATTATTTGACTTTGTAGGGGGAATAAGTAGAAACCTAGGCAATATTATTCAGTTTTTATTCAAATATAGACTCATGTCCTATTTTCACTCCAAGATTTACACCCTGAATCTCTCTAGCTAACTATCACCTATTTATCTTGCACATATACACACTTGAGCATATAAAAAATGTCACCTAAAATGGACTATATGCCATATGTCATTCATAATGCAGAAAGTGTGTTTACCCAGAGCATTTCTGTGCTGTTTTCCTGAGCAAAACATCTTACACTATTTGTATTTCTTGGTTCCTAACCAGATGTTTGAGAGTTGGATAAAAGCCATAAAGAGTTAGGGTAGAAATTTATTGAGCAGCCTTGAAATAGCAAGTCTGAGTGAACATCCCGAGTAAACCCAAAGGATTCTCAGAGCTAAGGTCTATGTCACTTTTTCATTCTGGCTTGGATATATAACTGCACTCTTGATACCCGGTAATCCATAAATATTTCCTCATAAGATTCCTATTCTAGTTAAAATGTTTACCAATTAATAGCAGATGTGACACTTTATTCACTTAATATTTTCTCTGTCAAACGCACTGGGATTATAGTATAGTTCCATGGGGCTTTTTCTTTCTAGCTCCTGTTATGTAACACCATCTCTTCAGAATACCATAAGATTCATGAAGATTCTGGTAAAGCAGCACTATTGGCTGCATCATTGTAGACTCCATGAGATTTAAATTCCAATGTCAAAAATGAAGTCTCTGGAGGCCAAGAGGTTGAAGAGATTGTGAGGAGACATGGCCAGATGAAACACACGTTACTCATTAGCACTCAGGCCAGTGGGCAGGCAGAGATCAGCAGGCACCCAGACATATATGGCATATAAGAGCTGTAAACAGGTAGATACAACATACATGTAGGACAGCACAGAGAGCACATGCATGTTGGCCTACAGGTAAACAAACATAGACAGGCTTGCAAAGGTGAAGGTAAAGGCACTTGCCTCTGACCTCAAGGTCATGCTTGTACAAAATTCACACAAAAGAGACCTCTGCAAAAATAGTCAGATACAGATTATGTCACTGTTCACTTTTTTTCTGATTCACCAGTGCTCAGGAAGTCTAGTGGTAGCCATCTTGGTTCACACCAGATGTCTGTACCAGTACTATGTAGTGTAAGGACAGCCTTATGTTCCCTGCATCCCACCCACCCACCCTTAAAAATGAAAGAAAGAAAGAAAGAAAGGAAAGGAAAGGAAAGGAAAGGAAAGAAGAAAAAGGTTCTGTTGCGAAGGGTTAAGTATCAACCTAGGTTGGTAAGTTCTGCTGCAATTCAGCCTGTTGTATTCAACATCACACACATTAACAAAAATTTTGTCAGCTTATATATTGGAGGAAAAAAGACAAAGACAGCTAGCTTATTAGCACTTAGAAGGAATTCAATTTGCATACTCATGAGTAAGTTTACATCATATTTCCGGATAAAGGAACATAGTATTTAAAAGTTCACTCAAATTAAATTTGAATTATAGTTTGTCAAACTACCAAAAAAAAAAAAATGAATTCCATTTTATTAAATCACTAGACTTCAAAGTACTACAAATTATGGGCAAGATTTTGGGCAAATTGGAGGATAGGTGGATAAACATAGACTCTAAGTCTTGTCACCTTTAAAAATTATTTTATATCATGTCAGAACTGTCATGATCAAAAACCCTTTACCACACAAAACATTTAAAAATTGTGGTTTTAAACAAATAAGTTCCATCCATTAAGTAATGAATTTGGGTGTGGTGATGGAGGTAAGATGATATATCTGTAACTGTTCTTTGAGACTTAAAAATTCTTAATACTCTATTATTTCACCAAAAGAAGGGGTCTGTACAGTAGTGTTCCTTAGGAGAAGTTGACAATTGTCTACTGACTCCAGGTACAGAACTGACAATAGACCAAAGTCATCATATCCCAAAGTAAAACTTAGCAAGCCAATGAGTTTATTGGGGTTACTTAAAGGAGTGTGGGTGAAGGATGACTTAAAGGAGAAAAAATGACTCAAGAACATCTGTATCACCAAAAGCGTACCCCGACATAGGTGCCAGCTAACGAACACTAAAATCCCAGAGTGCACTGCGCAGCCTACCGGAAGCTCAACTGGTTAAATGCTGTTTTTTTCCCAGGCAGCTTAGTTGTTCTGAGAGCATCGGCAGTCCTTCCTGCTTATATATGCTTGGGGAAGTAGATTCTTGTGCATCTGGTTAGTTTCAGGGACTTTTTGAATCTATTAAGTTGTTTACCTCGTGAGTTTTAGTGAGCTTTCCTTGAGAATAGAATGTTTCACCTTTTAGAACAGTGGTTCTTAACATATGCATCACAACCCCTTCGGAGGCTAGCATATCAGATATTTATATTATGATCATAACTAAGCAAAATTATAGTTATGAAGTAGCTACAAAATAATTGTATGGCTAGGAGTCGCCACAACATGAGGAACTGTATTAAAGGCCACAGCATTAAGAAGGTTGAGAACCACTGTTTTAGAATATTCTTGTCTTGATGAGCTGTCCTTCAAGATGGAATGTTTTATCTCAGAGGAAACTGTTAAACAACACAGTCACTAGCCCCTTCCTGGCTCTGGCCACTGAAGAAACAATGGTCTTATCACCCAAAGTATTACAAAATGAATAGATATGATAGATACCTCTGCTCTAGCCTCTGTTTCTACTCAAGCTGGCATATATTCCTAAGCAAAGCAAGTGTTCTTAGCTTCTCGTTATATTGGAAATGGGGAAGGCTCTAAAGCTGCCTATTTCCAGGAAGATACATACATATACAAACAAAGGTTTTTCTCTGTTAACAACACATGTTTAAAATAGCTACATTTCTGAGCTTCTTTTGTCTCTTCAACTTTTTTCTTCACAATACAAAAAAAAAAAAAATCCGTTCGTTTTTCTAATTCCAAATTGAGTCTTTTCTTCTAACTTTGATATATTTCAGATTTTCCTTGATGGCATTTAAAGGAAGATGAAATTTTTTGTTTAGATTGTATCCTTCAAAGCTTTCTGCTATTACAGGAAACTGGCATCTGAGATAACAAGCAAAACAATAAATATATCATTTATAGAAATTTCTCAAAAACTTAACAACAATTAAAACATTTCATGAAAGTAGGGACTGTATCAGCAGTTCATCCCACAGTCTGAAACAGCAAATATTTAATACATTATCTTCCTGAACATGTCAGTGGCTCTACAGCTTTATATTGCCTACTTTTTATACCCATGTTGGGTTTTTTGATAATACATAGGACTTTCTCATTATATGTATCTTTCTGCTTACTTACAAATACATTTCATACTTAACACAGAAACCATGGAAATATAGAAGACAAGTCACAGAGAAATAATTGCCTATAATACCACCACAAAGAACTAATTATTAAAAACATTATATATACTCTTCCAATTTTTGAAGCATATTTTTATTTAAAAAATATACATTTTGCACATTAATTTAAATCTGGATGTTTTCACTTAAGAACATATGTTGTATAGCTTCTACATTAGCAAGTATCAATCTGTAATATCATTTAATGACTAATTAGAATTTTATCATATGCCCATCTTTAATTATTTGTATACATTATACAAATAGAGTGGGCATACATGTCTTATTTAACATGCTCTCCTTACATACAAGCTAAGCAATGCTTTGCACTTAGTAGGTATTCAACTAGTACAGGACAGTGGTAAAAAAATGAACATGTTAATTATTTACAACAAAAGGGGAGAAAAGCTAGTAACTTGCTCATTGATATAAAACTTCACTAATTTAACATTAATATTTTCTGTCATCAAAAGTTCACTCCAAAATTATTCCTTTAGGACATGCTGATGATAATATCTAGAATTGTACAGTTCTTGTTAATGCAAATTTCAAAATATTTCCTCCTAGTAAGGTCTTAATCGGATTAAGAGTTGATAAATATGGATGTATAATCCCATAGAGATGCAGTACTCCACAATGTAGGGTACTTGCCATTATCCATAACAACCATGATTCCTTAAATATATTTTAATTGCAACATTCTTTGGAATTGTTGATGGTTTATTATGACAAAATGAAGACAACTTAAAGGAAGACTATTGGTAAATATATTTCTAACCACGCTGATGGGAAAACTGGCTTTAAGATCTTCTTCTCCAAGATGGCTGTAATTTTTTAAATTGTTGTGTAAGCTGAAAAAGAGGTGCAAGATGCTGTTTCTGTGCTATCTAATTGAAGGGAAGTCTTTGTCAAGTATTCCAAGCAGAAGAATGTTTCCTTCCTGCTCAAAACTACTGATATTAGAAAAGCCAAAGAATTTGACAGTCATCCAGAAACGAAGACTATAAAAATCAAAATAATTTCTAATCAGTAAAATTTTAGTAATATTTTCTTTATTCTGTTAAGACAACACAGCATGATATAACTGAATATATTAGAGTCAATCATTCTTTTACTCGATGCAGTAACACTATTTTTAAGTGCATGGATAAAGCTGGATCTTCTAATCAAGACTAATGAATATTCCAAGTTATTGGGTAACTGGTAGTCAAAATAGTAGCAGAAACAAATATAGCCAAAACAGTGTACGAGTCAGTTGATGAATTTTTATTCTTTATTCTGAAAAAGTTTATACCAGAATAAAGATGATAAAAAATAGCAAACAATTATAATATGTTAAGGAACTAAGAACATGTTCACAGAGGGAAAAAGTAATCAATTACACATGGACCTATTTCAGATGAGGATAAAAGGATATATTCAGCAGGTGGAACTAAGCAATTAAGTACATAAATTAGGAAGAAAATAGTGAAAACAATTCCCATTGTTTTGAAGAATCAATAAAGTTTACAAACTTCTAACCAAGGTGGTAAAGACAAGGCTAGAAAGAGAGAACATTAATTATAATAAGAAGTGAAAGAGAAATTACTGGAGATTCTGGAGACCTCAAAACTATTAGAGAAGGAGAAATACTACATGCACACATTCAAAAGATTGCCAAGGATCTGGGGAGGTGGCTCAGTATGTAGTGTTTGCTATGCAAACACAAGGACATGAGTTTAAATCCCTATCGCTTATGTGTGAAGCTGGCTGTGGTGGCATGAGATTGTAACCAAAGTAAAAAGAGATAGAAGGAAACTCTAGACCTCGATACCCACTAACTTGACAAGTCAGTGAATCCCAGTCAGGGAGAGACACTGTCTCAAAATATAAGACATACTGAAACAGCAAAACACCCTAGATGGTGCAATGGTGGCTTTAGTCTTTAGAGAAAGTGGAATAGGGCAAAGGATGGGAAAGAGGATTCTATTATGGATAAGAGTGAATGAAAGAGAAACAGTCAGTCTTCTGAGTCAATCAAGACATTTACAATGGTCATTTCAATGAAATTGGAGGAAAAAATACAATAGTTCTTTTAGTTTTCTTCTGTAAAACCAAGAAAATTTTCATTTAGAGGCAATTAACATCTACATTTTAAATAAAGCTAGATGTGTGCTAGAGACCTGTAACTTGGGGGCTAAGGCAGAAGGGTAGTGAGCTATAAACCATCTGGTAAGACCTTGTCTCATCTGTTCTGCTACCAACAAAAACTATAAAATATACAAGAAATAATATTATGTAGAAATAATGAGTTACCCTCTGAAATATTGGTAAACATTTATGTTTTCTGAAAATTGAACTGTACAGTTGAAAATTCAATTGTGAAGAATTTATGAAAAGGTGGCCTTGAGGGGAAAAAGAAAAAAACACCAAACTTCATTGCTCATGACAGTCATCTGTTGTAAATTTTATCCATATCTTTTCTACATTAATACAAACTTTTCAAAATTACCTTGGTAAATTCTTTTCACTTTTATGTGAAAATTTATTCTTTAGCTTTTAGGAAACAAAATTGTTCTTGACAATGTCATTATTACTGGTACAATCATGAGATGGAAACTTCCTTTTAAGTGAGCTCTTTCCCCTCCCCCACTAAACATGTATTTATACATTATGTCAAAGATAGGTTAGTTGCCACTAAATTGGCTTCCTTCCTCTGCCTGTAGCTACCCGGCAAGACTATCTGGCAAGACTACAACTCACCATCTCTCCTGGGATCAGGGTAAGGCCAAGTTTCTGGGCTCTGTCAAAGAATGAGAAAGGAATCATCCTGTGCCCCTTCAAGATCACTTGCATCTGAATCACTAAAAGCAAAGGAACTTGTGTAGAAATGTGAGGTAGGCTTAAACAGTAGCAGTGTCTGGAGATGGTAGGAACCAGGATTCATTTTTTTTTTTAAAGATTTATTTATTTATCATATGTAAGTAAGTACACTGTAGCTGTCTTCAGACACCCCAGAGGAGGGCATCAGATCTCATTGTGGATGGTTGTGAGCCATCATGTGGTTGCTGGGATTTGAACTCACAACCTTCAAAAGAGCAGTCGGCGCTCTTAACCACTGAGCCATCTCTCCATCCCCAGGATTCATTGTTAACAAATCCACAGTGCTGCACATTAGGTATCTACACTGTAACATGACTCAAAAATAAACAATTATGCTGTGAAGTTTCTAAGATCTAGGGGCTGCATTTCAGGCAGTGAGCATTACTTACCAACCCCACCTCCAAATAACAGATGAGTCCTTGAACAGCTTTCTGCTGATAGTCTGATTTTTTTAACTAGTGGATTTGATAGTTTAAGGAGTATTTTATGTTGATTGTTCTTTTCAGGAGTTTAGAAAGATTTAGCATTACATTCAAAAGAAATGACTAAAACGATAAATTCATTTTTCACATCATTGTTTACTGAACCACCTTCTAACCAAGGACTATGTATGCTGAGTATTTGTTCTTCTGGATATCAGTTCTTAAAACTCCATCAGGAAATATGTTGCTTTCTTTGATTCACAGATAAATATAATAGTATTCCCCACATGTGCTCATCAGAGAGTAGATTTATTAAGCAGAGAAAACTTCTTACATTTGTCAAGCATTGGTTGTATAGAAAGAATTACAGCTACTGTGGTATTTAAGTGTATTTTTATTTATTATTAGAGGGCTGTGTGTGGTGGAGGTGCACCTTCACACGTGTGGGCATGAGAATACCATGGCATGGATACAGAAGTAAGAATACAACTTCAAGAACTATTTTACTCTTTGATCTCTATGTTCCAGGCACTGAACTTGGGTCATCAGTCTTGTGTGATGAACATCTTTATCCACAGAGCCATTTCACTGTATACATGATACAACTTTGACTTAATAGACGTTAAGATCTTTAGGTAAAGATATAGAGCTGGCTGGTTGTAGAACAAAGGTTAGCACTATGACATCCTGAATTATCCACTACATTTTATAGCACTGTCCATTATAGGACTTCCAATACCTATCTACTCACAGTCCATTCTCAAAGGCAATGCTCAGTCTACCCCTGGTATCAACTGGCATCACTATCACTTTTTCCTATTTGATTGAGCTTACTGGTCAAGGGGGAACCCCCCAAATCAAGTACTGAAAATCTGTATAATTGGCTATGAATCTAGTCTGAGATTTGTTATGTGTAAATGACAAGGCCATGAAACATACATAACTACAAACGATTAGCAAAAGGATCTGAAATTAAGCACATTGCAAAGAAGGAGAAAGATCATCGTCAGGACTGTCAAGGAAACAGAAGCCAAATCTGTAGAAGAGCTCTGGTACCCAGGAATAAATAAGGTTCCACCAAAGGAAGATGCTAACAGAAGCATGTAGCTAGTTTCCTGAGATCTTAGTGATTCTCTTGACTCACTCCAGAACTAAGCCCATCAATAAATCCTGTAGCTCACTAACTTAAAGTAAACCACCTTTATCTCATAGGGGCCTATCTGAGTGCAGTGTCTTTATAACTGAAAAAAAAGATGCATATGAAAGGTAATTACTTAAATAGATCCTTCAACCTAATGTCAGTTTAAGAATATAAAAGTCTATGTAGGGATAAATCAAAAAATTAAATATTAAATTAAGTATTAAAATTTTATAAAGGATATAAAAATACAAACAAAATTGAAGGACATACAAATTGAGAGTGAATATTTACTAAATTATATCACAAAAAGGTAAATAACCTTACTGTATAAAGACTATACATATTGACAAGAACAACAGAAATCCTTCCCTAAAATATGCAAAGTTAATGGATATTGCAGAAGAGTTCACACAAGAAAGAAAAAGAAAAAGGTGATGAACGCACGAAAACATGTTTAGCCACCAGTAATCAAGGGCATGAGAAGTGAATTATGATATATACTTTTTACCTATCAAATAAACAAACAATTATACAACACTAATAATATGCTGATAGTAGTGAGAAATTTAACACTGATACATTGCCAATGTGTTTATAAATTGATAGACTATGTCTGGAAAGCAGGCAATAGCATTTATAGGCTTCAAAATTCTTTTGAATATTGGCCAAGAAACCCTCTATAATATAACCTTAATTAACAGAAATGAAAATGAAGATTTATATCAATATGTGTAAGACTTTATTGTAATCATTTGTCTTTATGTGCTATCTTTCACACTGATTGATGTCTACAAGGCTCAACATAGTTATTAATCTAGAAGCCTAACAAATGAGAAGGATTTTGAGAATTGGTTGATATGAGTCAGGGGTTAAAGCACTTCTTATACAAGTGTGAGGCCTTCAGCTTGAATGCCCAGAACTTATATAAAAACTGAGGACCGTAATGAATCTCTGTAACTCCAAGTCCCATACAAAAATATGGGAAGGAGAGACAGAAGGTGCCTAGGCCAGGTGGCCAGGCACACAGCAGTGACCATCAAAGTGACCAGGTTCAAACAAGGTAGAAATTAAGGACCAGTACCTAAGGTCATCCTCTGAGTGCCACAGGTGTACAAAACACACACACAAGTAGAAGATTTTTTAAAGCCCCTTAATTAAATTAATTTTGAAGGAACAAAGGAACAAAGGAAGATATTATCAAGTATTCTTTAAAATAAGAATTAGAAAAGTTCTGATGAATAATTTATCCACTAATCTATCCACTAGTATAATTAGATATAGTAAAAATTAAAGAAAACATTTAAAGTGATGTTTTATGAGACTTGATGGTACGAAAAACTGTGTAAAAGTAAGGAATAGTGAAAATTAGGAAGCATTTCTCCATATAGTGTTACCATAAGTTGTATAGGATGCTAAAGCATACATAAATATATACAGATGTGAAGAAACTGGATATATAAATATTGATCCAATTTGGTCAAAAGCTTTGCATGAAAGAGCTTCTGAAAGACTGTGACTTTTTTTTTTATACTCTTCAATATTTTCCACATGTTTACATGGTTACAATAAGTGCTTTTCTAGCATAATTTTACTTTTAGAATTTACTTTTAGACTACCGATAATTCAGTGTTAAAGCTATGTGACCAATTTAACAGAATGTCTGGAGTTCAATTTTTCTACCTATATTTATCAAGTGTTAATTGATGAAAATGACATTTAAATGGCGTTTGTTGGGTATATGCTGGAAAGGATGGGTAAAAATATTCTAACAACTGTTGGCATGGTGTTAAGGGGAGAGAAAATACTATTAATGTTAGCCCTTAGCACAGATGTAAAATTTATGTAAGAATAAAGGGTTGAGAAGGCTTTATTCTTAATGAGTTAAACTATTTAACAAAAACAACAATTCAAGTTTCATTCTGTTGCTGTAACACACGCCATGACCAAACTTAACTTTGGGGGATAATGAGTTTACTTCAGCTTTCAGGTTCCAATCATTGAGGATACAGGCCAGGGACTCAAAGTAGCACCTGGGGGCAGCACCTGTGGAGGATTACTACTTTCTGGCTTATTGTCTGGCCCGCTCACAAACTCCGGCTCAGCCAGTTGTCTTACTTTCTAACATTTTATTTGTTTATTTAGTTTTACTTACTCACTTTACATCCTGCTCTCTGCCCACCTCCCAGTCACCCCCTCCCACGATCCTTCCCCCGCCCCTTCTCCTCTGAGTGGTTAGAAGACCCCTGTGTATCCTCCCTACTCTAGCACTTCAAGTCTCTGGAAGGCTAGGTGCTTCCCCTCCCACTGAAGCAAGACAAGGCAGCCCAGCTAGAAGAAAATATCCCACATACAGGCAACAGCTTTTAGGACAGCCCTGCTCCAGTTGTTCAAGACCTACATGAAGGTCAAGCTGTACATCTGCTACATATGAACAGGGAGGCCTAGATCCAGCCTGTATTTGTTCTTTGGTTGGTAGTTAAGACTCTGAGAGCCCCAAGGGTCCAGGTTAGTTGACTCTGCTGGTCTTCCTTTAGAGTTCCTATCTCTGTGAGTTCACAGCCAGCCTTGTCTACAAAGTGAGTTTCTGGAAAACCAGGGCTAGAGAGACCTTTTCTCAAAAAAACGAAACAGCAACAAAAAAGATATGTCTGATTGTTTCAGTGTCTTATGCTTTATTTTAATGTTCTTCACATGCTTCTAGGTTTGTTTCCCAGTTCATTCAGAGAGGAAAAAAATCAATTGTCTAAAACAGCAATACCATATTAAACAAAATATGGAAGTACACTCAACATTGATTAAAACCACTATTATGTTACCAGTGTGCATAGAAAAATATGACAAAATAATTTTGAATATACTATGAAATTGAGAGTCATTTAAGATATATATGGAAATAGAAAACAAGTGAGATACAAGAAGGAGAAAACTAGTGGGAAATGCAGAAGGAAAGTAAAATTAATAAAATTATGGAAATGTTGCAAAGAAGAGAGCAGTAGCCATGCTCATAGTGCCCATGCATACATGCAGACAAAACACATAATGCAAAACTAAATCTTCAAAAAAAAAAAAAAAACTCTTAAATGAATTAACTCAAACAAATCAGTAGCCTTCCTATACTCAAAGGTTAAACATTTTGAGAAAGAAATTAGGGAAATGACAACCTTCACAATAGTCACAAACAATACAAAGTACCTTGGTGTGACTCTAACCAAACAAGTGAAAGATCTGTATGACAAGAACTTCAAGTCTCTGAAGAAAGAAATCGAAGAAGACCTCAGAAGATGGAAAGATCTCCCATGCTCATGGATTAGCAGGATTAATATAGTTAAAATGGCCATCCTGCCGAAAGCAATCTAGAGATTCAATGCAATCCCATCAAAATTCCAACTCAATTATTCATAGATTTAGAAAGAGCAAAAAATTCATTTGGAATAACAAAAAACCCAGGATGGCAAAAACTATTCTCAACAACCAAAGAACTTCTGGGGTAATCAGCATCCCTGACCTCAAGCTGTACTACAGAGCAGTAGTGATAAAAACTGCATGGTATTGGTAAAGTGACAGGCAAGTAGATCAATGGAATAGAATCGAAGACCCAGAAATGAACCCACACACTTATGGTCACTTGATCTTTGACAAAGGAGCTAAAACCATCCAGTGGAAAAAAGACAACATTTTCAACAAATGGTGCTGGTTCAACTGGCTGTCTACATGTAGAAGATTGGGAATTGATCCATTCCTATCTCCCCGTACAAAGCTCAAGTCCAAGTGGATCAAGGACCTCCACATAAAACCAAATATGCTGAATCTAATAAAGGAGAAAGTGGGAAAAAGTCTAGAACACATGGACACAGGGGAAAAAATTCCAGAACAGAACACCAACGGCTTATGATCTAAGATCAAGAATCGACAAATGGGACCTCATGAAATTCCAAAGCTTCTGTAAGGCAAAGGACACTGTCAATAGGACAAAACAGCAACCAACAGATTGGGAAAAGATCTTTACCCATCCTACATCTAATAGAGGGATAATATCAAATATATACAAAGAACTCAAAAAGTTAGACTCCAGAGAACCAAATAACCCTATTGAAAAATGGGAACAGAGCTAAACAGAGAATTCTCAACTGAGGAAACTCATAGGGCTGAGAAGCACCTAAAGAAATGTTCAACATACTTAGTCATCAGGGAAATGCACTTTAAAACAACCCTGAGATTCCACCTCACACCAGTCAGAATGGCTAAGATAAAAAACTCAGGTGACAGCAGATGCTGGCGAGGATGTGGAGAAAGAGAAACACTCCTCTGTTGCTGGTGGAATTGCAAGCCGGTACTACCTGTTTGGAAATCAGTTTGGCAGACCCTCAGAAAAATGGACATAATACTACCTGAGGACCCAGCTATTCCACTCCTGGACATATACCCAGAAGATGCTCCAACATGTAATAAAGACACTTGTTCCACTATGTTCATAGCAGCCATATTTATAATAGCCAGAAGCTGGAAACAACCCAGATGTCCCTCAACCGAGGAATGGATACAGAAAATGTGGTACATTTACACAATGGAATACTACTCAGCTATTAAAAACAATGACTCATGAAATTCGCAGGCAAATGGATGGAACTTGAAAATATCATCCTGAGTGCGATAACTCAGTCACAAAAGAATGAACACTGTATGTACTCACTGATTAGTGGATATTAGCCCAAAAGTTCAGAATATCCAAGATTCAATTCACAGCCACCATTGGACTGAGCTTGAGGTCCCAGATGGAGGAGTTGGAGAAGGGACTGAAGGAGGTGAGGGAGTTTGCAGCCCCATGGAGGGAGTCAACTGGCCTTACCCCCTGGTACTCCTGGAGACTGATTCACCAACCAAAGAATACACATGGAGGGACCAATGGTTCAGGTCACAGATGTGGCAGAGGAGGGCCTTGTTGGCCACCAGGGGGAGGAGAGGCTCCTGGGGCCTGAGGGTGTTAGATGCTCCAGTATAGGAGAATGCCAAGGAAGGAAGATGGGAGTGGGTGGGTGGGTGGGGAATACCCTCAGAGAGGCGGGGGAGTGGGAGGGGATGGGGGTTTCCAAAAGGGAGACCTGGAAAGGGGGAAACATTTGAAATGTAATAAAGTATCCAAAAAAAAAAAAAAAAAGAGGAAGAGCTGGGAAATATTGGGAATAAGGAAAGGTTTTAGGTCACAGTTTTCCTTGGTCCTTTAAAATTGAGTTGTCAGTTAGATGGGAGATAAGTCAAATGAATTTCCAGATTATTTTCTTTCCCTTCCTTACTCTGCTCTGAGCCTGTACTAGACAAATGTTACATGTCTGCCAGAACAGCCTGAACTTCAGTAGCTTTACTTCTTTATGTATTTGGGCCTTTGCTGGACACACACTGCATGGAGTCTGTGGCCTGGGAAGATCCTCCCATACTCTTGAGGCTTCTAAGTTTATGCCATCTGAGGATTTTGCCAGGGGTCCATGCCCACATATTTTGGGGGTAAGCAAACTGTGTCCATCTATCATCACATTCTGTACTCCTGAAGCTCACTATACTTTTAATATCCTCCTTCAGGAATGAGGTTTCAAAGGCTGGGTAGTCAGCTCCAATATCATCAGAACGCTCTCTCATTAGAGCAGTTAATTCACAACACATAGAGGCTGTCAAAGATAATCCACCTGTTGACACCAGACTTGGGGCCATCAGATTCCAAAGTTACTCTCACTTAATGTCAGCTCCTAGCCACTGAAAGTTGCAGTTAGCTCATCTCATGCACTTTACTGTCTGTCAAACATTCTGTCACCTAAATTTTTTAGGCTGACACAGTCTGTCCTCCCACATCATGGCTACCTCTCAGTGTTGGTCCTCAAAGACTTGTAGACTTGTCACTGTTCCTTGGACTCAGGTCCTCAAGTTAACCATGTGTTTAGCAATGGCTCCCTGTAAGACAGTATAGCGGCTATTCCTGAAGGCTCACCTGTGATCTAGATCTTGAGTTTGGAAGACACAAGTTTCAGGTGTGGTGCTATGCACACCTTTAAACTGGGTCACACCTGCTGCTGGAGACCTACATAAGGACATTGGAAGAAGGAAGATTCACTCTTCTTCGCTTGCATGCCTTGTGGGATTAAGACACTGTGAGATCCTCAGATTTTCATTCACAGCTACTGCTGAGCATTGTTGGGAAGCTGGATTGTAAGTCATCAACAAATTCCCTTACTATATAGAGATTATCCCATAAGTTCTGTGACTCTAGAGAACCCTGACTAATACAGATGGCATCTGGCCTTTGAGTCATGGGAATGAACAAATGGATCCATCACACCATGTAGGTCAGTATTTGACCAATCCCCGAACTGGATTTGAGTTTATAAGAATGGCAGCTTGTCCTGTTGGGATTGATAGTCTTTTTTTTTTTTTTTTTTAACCAGGTTCACCCACCTTATCTTTTAATTGAAAATTTTCTCCCTCCTGGTCCTGGGGAGATGGGAAATAGGAGCCCTGACTACTTGGTTCTTTCTGCCCAGTTCTCCTCTTTCTCCACCGTGATTTCCAGTGTCCTTCTTCTTTCTCTTGTTAAGTACCTATTTTAGTTTTCCTCACTCTTCTCTGTATCACATGGAAGCTGCTCCTAATCCACATCTTACCCAGAAGTAAGGATGATTTTCTTAATCATAAAAGTAGATTATGCAAATGCAGATTATAATTATCAATAGACATTTTTGCCTGAAGTGTCTGACACATAAACAGAGTACATTCAACTAACTAAATCTCCTCAGTAGATGTATCTGCATAAAGTTTGATACCCTGAAAACACAATAACTTATAAAGCATGTAGAGTTAAAGCAGACACATGTGGAATGGCGGTTAAGTGGAATGATGTCAACATACCCACGCAACTGGAGAAATGGAGATACAGGGATAGAGTTAGGGAGATAGAAAGATGGAAAGAGAACCTTCATTGTCAACTTGACAATAGAATTGTATGGAATTAAAATGCTTTTTCCCAAGGGGAAAAAAATGATATAAGTGAAGAGATAGCCTACAAAAAGAAAAATGTCTATACTGCCCATAGATAGATAGATAGATAGATATTTAGAACCTATAAAGAACTTCAAATCTAACCACAAAAAAAAAAAAATCACTGAACTAGTAAATGGGAAAGTAAGTTAAATAAATATTTCTATAAAAGAAATACCAATAAATACTATAAAAAAAAGCTTATCATATTTAGCATTTAAAATGCAAAGTAAAATTACACTGCAGTGCTACTTTATCTGAGTCAGGATAGCTATCATCAGCCAAAGGAAAAGAAAAGAAAAGAACAATTGCTTGTAATGATACATTTAGTTAAAGAGGAACATTTAAACACTCCTGTTGCTTATGTAACTGTTTAATCTATTATACAAATAAATAATGACTTTTAAAAAACCTTGAAAATAGTACTTGCAAATGATTAAACTATATCTTGAGAATATACCCAAAAGAATCCAGGTCATCATTCCACAGCAATAGCTTCACGTTCATAACCTATTGCTGAACTATTCAATGTAGACAAGTTAAGGAAAGACTCTAGCAATCAATCAACAGATTAATGGATAAAGAAAATATAATGCATATATACAGGATGGAATTTCATTCATCAATAAATTAATGAGATCATAGAGATAAATAAATAGGCAGAGAGATGGCTGCACAGATTAAAAACACACACTGCTTCTGTAATGGGTCAGAGTTTAGTTCTGAGCACTCTTGTCAGACAACTTAAAACTTTCTGATGAAACTCCAGTTACTAGAAAATTTGAAGCTGCTAGCCTTCATGGATACATACACATGGTGTACACACACACACACACACACACACACACACAATTTAAAAATTAAAATTAAAACATTTCATTTATATAAAAATCAATGCAACTGCACATCATGTTGAACAAAGAAAGCCAGATTTGTAGAAAAGTAAATATCAAATATTTTCTCCTCTGTGCAGAATCTAGATTTATACATACCAGAAAGTAGAAAGAGGCCTAAAGGTAGGGGTGGATGGTCTCTAAAAGGAAGAATGATCTGATAATAGGGAAAATAATATATCACAAGATTTCTGTTCTGTACAGAATTCAGACAACACTGTATCAACATACATCATGAACACAAAAAGAAGTGTGTTCAGTAGAGGGAGAGACTATGAGAAGGAGAGGGTATGGAAGGTGGGGGCTGTGACTAAAGCTTGTGATATATATCTTTGAATAAAGATGTCATGAAGAAGCCCATTATTTTGTAGCTAATTAAGATTAATAAATAAAATAAAGCATGTTTTAATTTGACTGATTCTGTCATTCTAAGTTTTGTATCCATTTGCCCAACTCAAACTATAGGTGTAAAACCAATGATTTTACCTGGGTTGTTAGCTTTAATTAGCAACTTGATACAATCTAGAATTGCCTAGGGAGAGATTGTCCACATTGGGTTGACCCTTAGGTATGACTATGAGGGACTGTCTTTTAAATTAATTTATGTGTGAATAACCAGCCTACTGTAGATGTCACCCTTTTCTAAGAAGATGATCCCGGACTATACTAGCATGGAGAGATCAAGCTGAAAGTCAGCAAGCAGGCAGACATGTATACATGTTCTCAACAGTGCATGTCAGTGAGTAGCGTTTCATGTTCTTCCCTGGACTTCCCCCACAATGGCAGGCTATAGCCAGGGCTTGTAAGCTTAAATAAACCCCTTTCTTGCCTGATGATTTTGGTCAGGACATTTTATCACAGCAACAGAAATGAAATTAAGATAACTGGTTTTATAGTTCTAGACTGTGCACCTTGAGAGATGAAAGCAAGAAGTGATGGGAAGAGCACTTGTGCTATTACTCAAAGATTAAAAGAGGTATCAGAACACTAAGATTCAGAAGTAAATTTGGAAGATATACTAAATTGGCCATAGGATTTTGAAATAACTCAAGAATGGATTTTTCTGTAAGAGTAGAAGATGACAATTATTTGTTAATATGGTAAACAAAACCAAATAAGCATTCTAATATTGTTGATCATAAGTGATACTGCTAATGTAATACTTCCACCTAGTTCCAGTTTTACCCTCCCCACCACCTCCATGACCCTAGCTGTCTATGTTAGTGTCTACACATCTTTACATTACTTAGCATACAGATTTTTTTCCTTCAGCTATGGTACCTGGCTTTTATTTTTAAATCTCAATAAAAGCTGAAAAGATTCATCTTGGGATTTGCATCTGTTGAGCTCATGTTTCTTGCTCCAATTCACACCATTCTCTCTACATTCCTGAATCTTCTATATCTTTATACTTGAATACTACAGCCACATTAACCAGAGCTTCCTGTATGTTAATGTGCCAAAGCCTCACTTAAAAAGAACGTTCCAGGTATAGTTTTATCAACACATACTTAACATCTGCTATAGACACAGTCAAATAAGGATCAGTTCCGTCAGTGGCCTTATTTCCAGTGTAAACCATGGCTTATGAGTTTGTTACTATCACACATAACTTAGAAAATAAGTTAACTTAGTAAAGCTGTATTTTAGGTCATGATCACAGAGGTTAGAATGGATGGCCAACTGGGTCCATTCTTTCCAGAACAGCAGTGAGTAAGGGTAAGATGGTAGAGGGGCAATGGTGAAACACAGCTGCTTATCTAGTGGCAGCCATGAAAGAGAGAGAGAGGGAAAGAGGGAGAGAGGGAGAGAGAAGGAGGGGGGAGAGAGGGAGAGAGAGTGAGAGAGAGGGAGTGAGAGAGAGGGAGAGGGAGGGAGGGAGAGAGAGGGGGGAGAGAGGGAGAGAGAGAGAGGGAGGGAGGGAGAGAGAGGGAGGAGAGAGGGAGAGAGAGAGGGAGGGAGAGAGAGAGGGGGAGGGAGAGGGAGAGAGAGGGGGGAGAGAGAGAGAGGGAGGGGGAGAGGGAGAGAGAGAGAGAGGGAGGGAGAGAGAGAGAAGGGGAGAGAGAGAGGGAGAGAGAGAGAGGAGGGGAGAGAGAGAGAGAGAGGGAGAGAGAGGGAGAGAGAGAGAGGGAGAGAGAGAGAGAGAGAGAGAAGGGTTAATGGGCTAGATACAAACAAGCTCTTCCAGAACATGAGCCCTGTAACATACTTCCTCCAGCTAGACCTCACCTATTTTATTTGACATCCAGATAAAGCCATCAGATCATAGATCTGTCAAAGGATTGACCCATTAATCAGATGATAGCCTTCATGACTCAGTTCAGCCTTAATGGTTGAATCTACCAGCTGAGTACCAAGAATTTAACAGGGTTACGTGAACACTTTGAGGAGCACTTCTTACCCAGACCACAGCAGTGAATGTCATTGACATAAGATCCCTCCTTAGTGCAACCTCAAGTTGCACAGTAACCACATGCTCTTCTTTCCCTGCAGTATTTCCCAAATACTGTGTTTAGTTCTCAAAACATAGTAATTATCCCCTGTGTTTGCTCTGGGAGGGCAATAGATTCGCTGATTTAGTGTGCTTCTTATTAAGGCATTAGATCTTTAATGAATTATATTTAAACGTCAGTTTGGTTTTTATTCAGAGATTCCATCTTTTTATTAAATTCTATTTTCATATCTTGAACTTTTCATTCAACTGTGTTTGGACTGTCTTCATTCATGTATGAAAATTCATACCCTATTTTAATGACTTGTCCCATGTTTATAATTGCTATTTTGAAACCATTGTCCTGTGTACTGGGTAAATAGCTTTTCTCATGAACATTACTAAGGAAGTATTAATATTTGGAGAAGCCATATTGTCTTAGCTGTTTGTGTTTTAGAGATAGGATCTAGGCATCTGGAGTTAGATCCCTGGTAGTGTTTTTGGAATAATATCTAGCCTTGTGATTTTTGTGGGGGCATTTGAATCTATATTTTTTTACACCCAACTTGTAAAGTTATGAATGAGATGAGTGGTGTTTGGTGTTCAGTCACAGGGCAATTCAGTGTTGATGTGCAAATGGGTATCAAAAATGGTGCTAATTCAACTAAAGTTAGATGTAGCTTCTGAGCTTAGGAGCAGACTTCATGTATAAACAAAAGATTCTCATTATGTCCATCCTCAGAAGGGTGTGGAAGGCCTACTGGGTTCTACAAGTAATCATTGGATGGCAGAAGTTGACAGCACAGAAGGAATGAACAGTGCCACCAGAGATAAGTACACAGGACCTTGGTCCTTAGAAATCAGGGGAATGGAATGGCAAATGTCTCCATGTGGAGGAGGGGAAGGCAGGACATGCATCTCATAGGCAGCTGTGGAGTCTAATTAGTAAGAATGTAATTGCCAAGCTATTGAATTGTCTGTGGCCAAGGCTTTGGAGAAATTAGCAGTGACTTTGAGTGAACATAAGCTCTAGAAGTCCAAACAGAAAAAGCAGACTTGGACTCCTTGACAGCATTTTGATGATGATGTGATTAAGTTTTGGAAAGTACATACTTAATCTTCAGTCATCACGAGTTCAGTAGAAGAGTCAAGTATCCTGTATTTGATTTGTGCTAATAAAGTATGTTTAATGAAATGCCCAGTTTTGTATATCAGTCACTAGAAATACCCAATAGGTAGCTACATTTACAGATTAATCAATGAAAATAGGCAGAGAAATTAGGATATAAGGAAGAAACTCAGTCTGAAAATAATTTCATTTGACTAACAAGACACTTGAAATCCTGATGAACACATTTCCCTATGTTCTCATTGAAAATAGTTCGGTTGTTCTTCCTATCATTTTTCTCCCAAATCAGAAAAAAATTATCAAGCTAAGAAACCAATTGCCCATGCTAAAGAAATACAATATACAGGGAAGGATATTTGAAAAGTCACTTTTCTTGACAGTAAAGAGTTTTTCCATCTAGAAAGCAAGCCAATGACCTTTCTAATAAAGTATTTTGTTGGTTGTATAAAATTACAGGTAGTCAAATATTTTCACTTTACTTATATGTATTGACAAAACTTAAGCTTTGGTATTCTTCAACAATTGTTAGGAATAATCTTGAAATACAAAGTATCAGTATTATACTTTAATATGTTGTACAACAGGAAATAGGAAGTGGTCCCATGAAATCAAGAGAAAAAACCTATCAAGGATAGTTTGTCCTTAGAAATGGACTATTTCTCAAAAGACTTTTAAAAACTATAGCCAGTGTCAATTACTTATATGAGTGAAGAAGAATTATTACCTAAGGTGAATGTTAATGTTCGGCAGATATGACTGTTATAGTGACTTCTTAATTCCGTTGTGAATGCAAACAAAACCTGGGGAGTTTGTTTCTTCTGATAAGTAATTCTGATTACAATATTATTGGTCATTTTCAAATGTTCGATTCATTTGGATGTTAAAGATCATTTCTTCATAATTTACGTCCATATAAGTAGCATCACTGTAAATTTAATATTTTGCAAAAGTTACTTAGAATAATTTTCTAAAATACATAAGGGTTCGAAGAAGGAAATTTTTTTTATCAAGTCTCTCTTCCAATTCTTTCCCCTTAAAATAATAAAAAATTTCATTATTTGTTTCAACAAACATAAAATCAGTAAAAAATAGCATTGAAAATGTAGTGTTTGTTTATTTTTCTAGAGCAAACTTTACCAACATAGTCCAATTTTGGACCATTATTTAATTCATGCAGTTATTGGATTATTTTGATATGAAATAAATAGCATGATGGCTACATAATCATATAAAAAACATTAGCTGCTACTATTATTACTAATCACTACCACAGGCTTTAGCATATGCCAGGCACTGTTTTAAGAACTCTATGTGGTCTAATTGTCTCCAAATAGTAAGGAGCAGTATAATTTGCGATTTTCATATGAAACATTTTAAAATATTAAATTGTAATGTGGTTCATAACTAGCACATTGCTCAGCAGAATGTTGTTAGAGGTTTATGCAAACTAGATGACTCAAACTTTATGCTTTTAACCTCGGGGGCATCATATATAAATAAAATACACTGCAGATAGAATGTTTAAGTTTAAATAAGCATTCACTTAAGGAAAAAGCAGTGTTGCTTTGCGTTTGGACATGATAACCTTTACATTCATAGAATCATCAAATACATTAGGTTAGGGAGGTATCTCCCTCTCTTAAGTCTCTCTTGCCTTCTACAATGGTCAGTCATCATCCTTGGCATCACAGGTACAGCAATGAGTAAAAGGAAGGTTTGTGCTCATGAGTATAAAAGCACAGTCCAAAAAGTGACAAATAAGTAAAATGGGCATTTTCTGAGAATATTAAGATCTATGAGGGGGAAAAAGGAAATATTCTAGCAGCAAGGGGGAACTGTGCAGTATAAATGTCTAGCAAGGCTAGGCCCCTCTACAAAGGCAGCACTTGGGTCATTGTCAAATGACAAGATGTCAGCAGTAGGAGACTATTAGATCCAAGTGTGTGAGTGGGAACAAGGATACCAGCAAAACCATGTGTCAATATTAAGCTTGTTTCTGGAGAAGGACATTACTAATATGGCCAGAATAGAAATAGTGGCTTGAGCAAGAAAATGAATTTGCTTTTGATAATTTATGCCAAGTAGAATACTAGGATGGGCCCAGGCTGATGCTACATGGTCTGTTTTACATTTGGAAAAATAATGCCCCTGGCTGTCCTTTCCAGGGTGAGTTGGAGAAGAAGAAAAAAAGAATAGACAAAAAGAGGATGGATGGGAAGTCATCAGAACAGTTGCCATGAGTGATGATTGCATGTGTATATCAAGTGAAGCAAAACCAACGTGCATTGTAGAAACAGAGTCAGAGACTTGCTTCTTTATCCTGCCTTTAAAAGGTTTCTGTGTAATTTTTACTCACTGACCTGTCTGCTTCTCTGTAGAATTACAGAAGAGATTTAATTATGTTCAGGTATTGGAAATAAACACAAGTGATATTCCCTGCAATTATCTTCTGATGTTTTCTGTCACTTCTGAATATCCTGGTCACTGTCTTCTGGTTGCCATCTTTTTGGCCATGTCTCTATTAAAAAATGGTCTGCAGAAGTTAATGGAACATTCCACGTAGTTCCTATAACCATAAAGTGAAGAGGCTGTTTTCTAGAGGGAATTCTTCCTCCTTGCATTTTCTTTAATGCAGCCTAATTTACTTAAATCTCATGCTAAGTGAAGGAAGGTTGGAAGACACAGGGAGAAGGTTATCACCTGCCTGTTGTTGCAGACTATCTGAGGATGTAATTTACTTACATAAACAGACCTGGGGAGAGCATGGTTTTCTTCACAGATGACCACTATAAAATAAGATGCTAAAGTGATAAAAAAGGATGATGCCAAAATATAATCAGCTGAGTCTGGAGTTGAGGCCAAGAGAACAGACTGAGCAATAAGACAGGTTAATAATGAGACAGGATTTCTCAAAGCAGTCTGTTCATAAAACTTGACAAGTGAAATGGAAAATCTAGGTAAGTAGAAAACAATTATTTTAACTACAAAATGATGGTCAATATGACTTTGAAGTAAAGTTCTCTTGACTCTTCAAGAACCTTAATTGGCTGGATACCTTGTTTTGTATCAATCACAAATACGACTCCATGAACCAAATATTCATCAACCACTACAGAGAGGATGTCCTGACTATGCTTTGCTAATTTGTTTCCTTATCAGTTATTTCTGTTCTATAACTTCACAGGGCATACTATAAGTCTATTAAGTCTGTTGCAGCCCAGGGATGTGAGGATTTGTGGCATATTAAAACTGTCTCCTAAATGCCAGATCTGACTTTCGATCTTTGTTCTATTTCGTTTTTATTACTCCATGCAGAATATTGCCTTACTCTGTGAATGAGTCTCTGAAATTAGGAAGAAACCATGAGATGGCATAGGAGGATTTTTGGAGAGGAAATTAACTTAATCTTTATGATGAAATATGCTGTATCTGATGGATGAAAATATATCATTCAATTTACCTTCCTCTTTCAAGAATATGGAAAAGTGTCTTCTCAGTGGAAGGAAAGAGAAAGAAAGCAAAATAATATTCAATATTTGACTTTTACATTTCTATGATTCATATGCTGAAAATGCTGAGTTGGGCAAAGAAAGAAATAACCCAAACATAGCTTACAAAGTAATTATTTGGGAGACAAAATAAATAGTTATGATCTACAACTTAGAATATAATGTAAGAATTAAAAGCAATGCATCATTAATAAGAGTCAAAGCCATTTAGCCACAAAGGAAATGCAAGAAAAATTATGTTGAGATTCTATGCCATCCCAGGTGGACTGGCTACTATCACCAAATCAAACCAAGAAAACATTGGTGAAGCTTTAGAAAATGGAGATATCCTATGTATGAGAATATACAGAAGTACCTTACAATGCTAAGAATTGAACTTCTCTATGCTCAAGCTCTACCACTTTTAAGAATATTCTCCAAGAAAACATGGTGGCAATAGAGATAGCTTCACATTCATGCTTCCTGTGGAACTCTTTACAATAGCTGAGTCATGGGATCAACCTAGATGGCCAACAATGATGCATGCAAAGAGAAAATACATGATGGAGTATTAATAAACCATTCAGAACGTAATCATGCCATAGTCAAGAAAATATACAACACTAGAAATCGTGCCATTAAATGAAATAAACCAGGTTTGGACAAGCAGATAGCACATACTTTTTCACATGTGAATAGATAGATAGATAGATAGATAGATAGATAGATAGATAGACAGACAGACAGATAGACAGACAGACCTAGAATGAGACTATTAGGAAATAAGACATGGATGAGTTAGAGAGAGGAAAGAAGATAAAAATGTGTAACATGGTAGACAAACATGATCAAGGTACTGTCATACATGTATGAAAATGCTGTGATGAAACCTAATACATTGCACAGGTAATATCCACTAATAGATCAACCAAAACAACACTTCAATGCTTTCTAGCAGCAGTGATATGTTACAGAAATCTATGCCTTCAATGTTACAGCTTTCAGAAGGAATGGATTGTAAAGCATAACATGTTTAAAAGCTGACTATGTTCTAACCTCCAGAATTAGTAGAATACCCTGTTATAGCACAAAACCCCCAAGAACCACTTCCTTGTAACGTTCTGATTAACCTGCCACATCTATATGTTAGATCATACAACTCCACCACATTATTACCACAGAATATATAAAGAGACTTTAGTTATGATTGTTCAGTCAAAGATGTCCACAGGAAGGTGAGGGCTAGGAATATGACTCAGTGGGTAAAGAGTTTGTTGCAGCAAGTGGAACTAAATTTAACTCTTCAAAACTATGTCAATATCAGGTACAGTGACACACATCCATTATCCCAGCATTCCTACAGAAGACAAGAGACAGACAGAAGAGATTTTCTTGAAATCTTTGAGGCTAATTAGCCTGGTGGCTGCAGTTGTGAGCAAATAGAGAACTCAGAGGACATAGAATACACATATGACAGAGAACTCAGAATACACATATGACAGAGGACATAAAATACGCATATGACAGAGAGCTCAGAATACACATATGACAGAGGACATAAAATATGCATATGACAGAGAGCTCAGAATACACATATGACAGAGGACATAGAATATGCATATGACAGAGAGCTCAGAATACACATGTGACAGAGGACATAGAATACACACACATATGACAGAGGACATAGAATACATATGACAGAGGACATAGAATAAACAAATGAGCGAAGACATAGAATGCACACATGAGCAAAGACATAGAATACACACATGACTGAAGACATAGAATACACATATGACTGAAGACATAGAATACACACATGACCAAAGACATAGAATATACACATGACCAAAGACATAGAATGCACATATGACAGAAGACATAGAATACACATATGACTGAAGACATAGAATACACATATGACAGATGACATGTGGCTTCTGTCTAGTTTTGGATCTTAGGGCTGGTACACTTAATTAGAAATGCCCATAGAAGCCAAAAAACTAGAAAGGAGGCATGGGGTGGGACAAGATGACTTTGAGAGGGAAGTGTTAGAATGTACATGGTATGGAAGAAGAAACGAGGATTAGCAGGTGTAGGAATATTTATGCAGGGGTGAGGAGGAGGGGGATGAGACAGAGATGGGAGTAGGGAGTGAAGGTTACAAAAAGGATATATGAAAATCAGGAGAAAATATACTTATTTCTAAGTAATATTTTAAGATGTAAGTTAAAAGACTGCAAAAAGGAATTAGACAGGAGATAGTCTTCACGACTGGATAACCCTCTTCTAGGTGCCATGAATTTAAAAAAAAAAAAAAAAAGTCCTCAGGACCTGGTGTGTAGTACCTCTTTATTAGTTATTGTTCAGTGAGGTCCCAGAGACCCCCCAATACAATATAGGCTCTTGCTATTCCTCTTGGTGCCCAACAGAGCTAGATGATAAGACCCTATTGCTGAAGACAACAGACAGTTTTTTGTTGTTTCTGTTTTAGCTTGGAGAAAGCAAGCTAAAACAGATAGGAAGCTCCTTCCATTCTGGCTAGCTTTCATAGTGAGAGAATATGCTTTGTACCAATAAAGACAGCAGTCTTTTCCAGCTGTGAACTCTACAGACTAATATAACAATCCAGATGTGACTACATATGCAATAATAGTGGTGTGACTGTTATGGTAGTATGTCTGGTACTCTATGTTGAGTAAATGCCCATGGCTAAGGAAATCTTGGGGGCTAAGAGGCAACTTACTACTATTATTTAGTAACTAAATTGACACGGTGCCCAACTGGCTTGTAAATGTTTGTTTTCATCATGGACAAATGCTATCCCAAGTATAAATCAGCAAAGCTTTTCTTTGCAATAAACAGAAGCGAATGAAGAGACTCATAATTGCTCACGATGCCAAGAATAAACGATAGTTGGGTATTCATCCATAACATTATAACGCTCCTTTTAAGGACCAGGAAATTTGGAGGAAGAAAGGGTTGAAAGAAGATGAGCCAGAAGATAGAGGAAGAGGCTGTCTTCATGGTGTAACCCAGCCATTCAACCATTCTCACAGCAGCTACAGCTGTTTGTACTGGGCCTTCACAGGATTGGCCCTCCAATGGCCAATCATGGATCAAGGGGGGGCTTATGGATCCTTATTCGTGCCTACTGAACCGCTGGCTATTCTGAGGGAGAAAGGCCATTGTCTTTAGGTGTGTATCCAGTGATAAGCCCACTAGGCAAGCTCCAGGGGGATTATTCCAAATCTGTGATGACACAGAGGGCTCTGGTTAAACTCAGTGGGTCAGAAAAAAAAACAAAAAACAAAAAACAAAACAAAACATGAATGTGGGAAAGGAACTTGTGGGGAGGAAAGGTACTGAAAGGGATATAGGAATATAAAGAGAATTAGTTCTAAAAGTTTTATATACGTACATATGTGTGTGTGTATAATGTATATAAACATACTTCAAAATATACATCTTTCAAAATATATATAGTGGAAGGCAAAGACTGATTGACACCTGAGCTTGTCCTCTGACCTCCACTTGAACATGCCTGGGCCCATAGCTACACACATGAACACACACATGTATACTCACATCACATCTACATATACACACAGGATTATGAAAACAATGTTTTGGGGACAAATTGGTTTATACAAGAAAGAACCATTGAATCCATTGTAGTTAACTATTTGTGATGATTTTAGCAAAACTCATACCAAAGGTTCAGGTCACTTTTCCGAAGGTCAGCTAGTTCTGATTCACAAAACAAAGAATAGGAATTAGCTTATTTTCAAGAATTGTTGTTTCTTCAATCTTGATAAAGCAATTTCTAATTAGCTTTCCACACACCAGCAAGGTACTTCCTAAGTTTCAGAGGACACAAAAGCCTTATGGCTATGAAGAGAGGAACTGACAGAAGTGTCTCAGCAAGATTAAAAGATGCCATGAGATAGCACAAAAGTGGCCAGGAGAATGGAAATCAGCACATTTATGTATCAGTTGCATTTGTTTAAAGGACTGAACTGGGTGTCTTTGTGGAATATTCATTCCAAGCATTGCAACAATTGCTTCTGTAGCCACAAAGATTAAAAAAGTAAAATCAAAAAACAAACATTACCTATTTATGAAGGAAGACCTGCCCTTTACTTAATGGCACCTGGGCAGTAACTAATATTCTACTAAAAATAGAATGAATGCAGTACTCAAAAGTAGAAAATGGGATTTCCAGATGTAGTTCAACTGCATATTCTTTTACCCAATAAATCATTCATGTAGTCATTCTATTAAAGCAAGAATTATTAATTATTTATTATGAATCAGATACACAGCTAAGAAAGTTATAAGGAAATGAGGAGCTTATAGTCTCTATTCCAAAATAATAAGGAAGATAAAAAATAACAAACAAGTATAATGTGTTAAGGCATTAAGAACATGTTCACAAAGGAAAAAGGAATCAATTGCAATTGAACCTATTTAAGTAGAGTAAAGATCATAAAGAAAGACAAAACATTAAAGAAACTGGAAATGAGAACCATCAGTGAAAATAAATCTCATCGTCTTGAATAATCAGTATTTACCAACTTCTAACCAAACTGTCAAGCAAAGAAGAGAAAACTACTAACTATAATTATAAAACATAAAATAGAACATATCAGTGGAGATACTGCAGAGCTCAAATCTGTAAGAGAAAGAAATACTGTCTCAAAAAATAAGGCAAACTGAAACAGGAAGGTATCATTCATGTTGCAATAGTGACTTTTGCCTTTAGGGTGACAGTGTCTAATGGCACTTACAACTCTCTAAACAGAAGAGATTTCATGCTTGGTACTTTAAACTTAACCAACTCTTCACTGCTGTAGAGATCACAGACCTGCAAGGAGAATCTACTCTCCATCATGGCTCTCCCAGCCCACTTTTAAATAGGATTTTCTTTTTCTTTTTCGTCCACCTCCCCAATGATGCTTATCTCCTTTCTCTTGGCCCTCCAGGCTTCTCATTTTTACTTTGTTTAGTTTCTTTTGTCTTTGTAGTTGTCAGATGTGTAGTTAGCAACTATTTTCTTCCTTTCTGTTCAGTACAGATTCACACCATTGGCCATTTCTTTTGCTGCATAGAAGCTTTCTAATTTCATGGGTTCTACATGCCAATTGTTGGCCTTATTCCTGAGCAACAGACTACTGTTTACAAAGTTCCGACTGTACATATAGCATGTAGTATATTTCCTCTCTCTTCTCTAGCAGTTTCCACGTTTCAGGTTTTACACTGTGACCTTTGATACAGTTAGCATAGATTTTCATCCAAGATGAGAAATAAGGATCCAGCTTTATTCTTCTACATGGTTTCCTCAGCATCATTTGTTGAAGTTGGTGTCTTTTCCAAGTCCACTCAACCCTAGGTCTTCTGTGTGTTCATGTGTTTGACTTTTCTTGACTCCCTTGCTTTCCTCAGTCAGGTCCAGTTCCTGTTTCTGTGTATGGACTTGATAATTACTTCATTTATTTCTTTGGAGTCTTATATTGTAGAGGTATAGTTGGCTATGTTTACTTAATTATATCATATTTTAGGCTATGGGGAATCAGATCATTTGCCCAATTTCTCTGTTGGTGTGTTTGTGATTGATGTATAGAAAGGTTATTCAGTTTTCTATGTTAATTTGTTTCCTGCCTCATTTCTGAACATATTTATCAGCTCTAGGAGTTTTTTGGTGGAATCTTTAGGGTCTCTGAAATATAAAATTTTATTATCCACAGACTTTGACTTGTTATTTTCCTGTTTGTGTCTTTTTATTCCTGTTCCTTGTCTTAGTGCTTCAGCTAAAACTGCAAATACTTTGAAGAGGATTGGGAAGAGTGGGAATTGTTGTCTTATTCCTGATTTTAATGGAATTTCAGTGAGTTTCTATCCATTTTGTATTATGTTGGCTACAGACTTTTCATTTATGGCTTTTATTATGGTCCCTCTATCCCTTCATGTCATTTTTTGGTTTGGATTTTGTGAAAGGCTTTCTCATTATCTATTGAAATGATTTTGTGGTTTCTGTTTTCAAGTTCACTCATATGATTTATTACACCACATGTGAAAATCATATGTAGAGCTATCCCTGAATCCCTGGAATAAAATTAACATGATTATAATAAACTACATTTTTATGTTTGGTTTGCAAATATTTTATTGGGAATTTTTCATCTGTTTTTCATGGAAATTGGTCTATAGTGTTCTTTTTGTTGTGTCTTTATCTGATTTCTGTATTAGAGTAATATGGGCTTTGTAGAAGAAAATGTTGCTTTTATTTCTAATTTTGTTGAATAAATTTTGGCAGCATTGGTTGTAGTTAATCAAATATCTGATAGAATTCTGTGAATTAATCTGTATGTGGACCTTTAATCGTTGAGAGATTTTTTATTAATATTGCTTTAAATTATTGACCTCATTTTGATTTAATTTTGATGAATCAGATTCATCTAGACATACACCCTTTTTAAGTTTTCCAATTTGGTGGAGTATGTATTTTTAAGTCTTCTGTAGTGATTTTCAGAATTTCTTTCATTTGTATCATGTTGTCTCCCTGTTCATGAATAATTTTTTAAATTGGACCATTTCTCTTTTTGGTTAAATTGGCTAAGATTTGTCAGTCTTGCTTATCTTAGCAAAGAACCATCCCTATTTCATTATTTATTTTCATTGTATTAATTTTGGCTTTTATTTTAATTATTTCTTTCCTTGTACTTCTTTCATATTGGTTTTGATAAGTTTTTTTTTCCAAACTTTTAAGGTGTATCATTAGGTTATTTATTTGAGTTCTCACTCATTCCAGCATGCTCTGTAGGGTTGTACATTCCAGCATGCTCTGTAGGGAAGGCCTAGAGGTCATAAATTTCTCTAACTTGTTTATAATCACAAAATATATTTTTTTTTCCTTTTTCAATAACATGAGTTTTTCTGGGTATAGTCATGTAGGTCAGTTCCAAGA
Source organism: Rhynchomys soricoides (assembly GCA_019843965.1). Lineage (NCBI taxonomy): Eukaryota > Metazoa > Chordata > Mammalia > Rodentia > Muridae > Rhynchomys > Rhynchomys soricoides. Next base: position 995,540 of record JADRCH010000052.1, read on the forward strand.
ACGTCTGACTTTTGAAGTTTCTATTAAGAAATCAGCATTATTCTGAGGGACCTGCCTTTGTGACTTGGCCTTCTTTCTTGGTTTTCATTGGCCTTTCTTTGTTCTATATATTTAGTGAGATAGATGGATAGATAGATAGATAGATAGATAGATAGATAGATAGAATATTTCATGAGATGTTACATTTATGGGATTGTACATTTGGTGTTTAAGGTACCCTTTATAACTAGAACATTTTTTTGCCTATATTTGGAAATTTCCTTCTGTGATTTTTATTAAAAATATTTTGATATTTTTTATTTGGAATTCTTCTCTTTTTTGTAAGTCCACAGTTTATAGATTTGATACTTTTCAAGTATCCTTCATATTTCACTCATATATTATTTTAAAAGTCATCATTTTCTGTGACCAATTGATCCAATTCCTGCATCTTGTCTTCAAGTGTTGGTGTTCTGTTTTCCATGTGACTCATTCTGTTGGCTTTCTACTGAGCATTTTATTAGACTTATTGAGTTTTTTAACTTTTAGCTTTATTTCAGTTTGAGTTTTTCTTCAATATTTCTGTGTCTTGATTGAGTTCTATTTTTATATTCTCAGTTGCATTTATTTCATTCAAATGTTTGTTTTCTCCTATTTTAGTCAGGATTTCATTTCTAGTCATTTCAAAGTTATTTTGGGTAATTATTCATGTTTTTAAAATATCAGATTTTTTGAACATGTTTAAAATTATTCTTTAAGTTTCTTGTTTTGAGTTTTGTCTAAGCTGTTCTCATTGGATAAATTTCTGTTGTTTCTTTTTGAGGAGACAAATTGTCTTGATTTTTTACATTGCTTGTGTTTTTTGAGATGGAATCCTGGTAACAGAAGTTAAGTCATGGAATGTATCTTTTGATATGAGTTTCTGCTCTTCCCTACCCAAGTTGAGCCAATATTTGGATCTGAATTCACTGTTACCTTGACTTGGCTGGTTTTGGATCAGTTGGGAGATACTTGATGCTCAGTCTTAGAGCCAGTTAGTGCTGATTCATGAGTGAATTAGCTGATGTAATGCCAGTCCAACTAAAATATTGCAAAGCCCCTGACTTCACCACTGACCTCTGATCTGTGGAATAGGAATGAACTCTGAAGCGAGTCTTGAGATGATAGTTTTAGTGTTGAATACCCACATGGTATTGGTCTCTGACATGAAGAGTGGGTTGTATTTGAGATAAGTGCTAAGTAACAGAGGAAACAGAGGTTGGACTATGGAGATGTTCAGTCTGATTAGAAGAACTTGTGGAAGCTCCACAAGACTTCAGACATACAGGGATTTGAGTGTCATTTAGCAGGCAGTTGTCTTCTGACATTGAGGATAAAGAGAGGATTTTGGCTAGTCTTAACGTTCAGAGATTAGGGTACCAGGAAGGAGAAAAGTGAAGGTATTTACTATGGAGAAAGAAGATGTTCCACATGGAATCTTGGGATTGTAGATGGAAAACCAGAGGGATGGAGGGGATGAGGGGTAGACCTGTGAAATAAACAGAAATGCATGTCGTCTGGTATCTGGGATGGAGTGCCCAAGGCAGGATAGATGTGGGTTCTACCTGCAGGCCCTCCATCAAGGTCAGTGGTGGTGGGTTTCAAGTGACAGAGGAAGAGATGATAACTGTTCTTCTGGAAGAAGAGGCAAACAGTCAGTTCATGTCCTCAGAAGGTAGGACTAATCTTTAAGGGGGGATAAGAAGAATGAGTCTACATAGCAAGAAGTGGAGTCCTACAAAATATGACAGAAGTCCTGGGCTGGTGGATTTAGAGCATACAAGAGAAGAAAGTGTAAGGAATCTGCATGTACAATGAATAGTGTCAGTTCTTCGAAGTGACCCTGGAACTCTGGGAAAGCACATAGTGTTAGGTTATCTGAAGGGGAAAAAGAGAAGCTAATTTAGTAGCAGCAGCGGGACACTGGGCCCTGGAGGGGGAAGGTGGAGGTTGTGCCACCCAGGAAAGCTGGCAAAAGAGGGCGTAGGACTCCAGTACAGGGGCTAGATCTTGGGGAGAGATAAATAATTCCCATTTAAACAATAATGCACATTTCTTATTGGAACTATGAGGCATAGTGACACAGAAGTTTGCAGGCAAGTTTTCCTAAATGCTCTGTGAGCATGAAGCTGAAAATGAATGATAAATACCACTATTGTAAAAAACCAGTATGAGCAGTGTTCTGGCCAGTTACAAGCAGATACAAGTGGTAGGGAAGAAAATGTGAGTCCCAGAAAATAAGACTTTTAAGCCACGTATGGTAGCTATCCTTAAAACCCCAGCAGTTGGGAAGCTGGGCCAGTCAGATTGCCATGAGATGGAAACAATCTTAAATACATTGTGAGTTCTAATCCCGTGAGGGCTTGATTCAAAACACCTGGCCAAACAAAAGAAAATAATATAAAACAGAATTTTGACATTATTTTTTATTTTTATGATATAGAGTATCGATTGAATTAATTGAAAGTTAAAAATGTAAAAACTTGTTCCCATCTTCCAAGATTATACAAATCACAGGGGATAGTGATGAGACTTAGAAGAATTTGCTGGCCCTATCTTATCCCTTATGGACTGAAGGAAGAATCAGTGATTTCCACTGATGGGTACAGTCAAGGTTCATGTCAGTAGGGATATTCAGGCACCTAATAAACGAAAATGTGGAAGGGGCATTCTGAGAAGAGGTGAAGTTGTGGGAAACAGGATATTCTATAAACAGAAGTCTTAGAGGAAGGAAAGAAAACTATGTGCAGTCAAAATTGGAAGAATGGGTCTGAGGGGAGGCAAAGGACAGTGTCAAAATGAGCCCAAAGGAGAACAGGTACCTGACAGTTCCACATGCTTTGAGAACAAAAGAATAGGAAGTACAAGATTATGTTATAGTCTCGAGCCAGGCTCTGTATTACAATGCTCCTAAACTAAACCCCTAGAATACTGTAAGCTTGTTTATTCTGTCAGTATGTAGCCATTGTAAAGTCCCAATACACTGTTAGAAGATGACAGTGGACATCCTGAAGTACTTCTGGCAAAAGTGACAAATACATCACAGAACCCCAGTGGCTCTCATAATCAGCTGGAGCCGTGTCTGTTCACGTATCAATGAAAAAGCCCTCCCCTCAGGTAATGGAAGGAATTGTTGGCAGGGATTTTCTGGCAAGAGCAGGTCTTGGCTTGAACTAATGTAGCCAGTTTACATAGTTCCAACACTTCACAGTTGCATGCACTATTTTGAGATATAAATTTTCTATTCTTTCATATAGAAAATTGTGAAAATGGTACAGGGTTCTCAGTTTTCTTGGCAATAATGCAATCAGTTCCCTACCATAGTAGATATCTGGTTTAGTGGATAGGTCATGAATTGTAACTCATGATTATCATAACCATTTTCTGTGGATTATCATGATACAAGTATACCTGCAATTTCCAAAATTCACTGGCCATTTATCACACAAGTGCAAGAAAACCACCATCGCTTACACACAGTCCACCAGATCAATGAGTCTCTTGCTTAGTGAATCCTGTTGACTAGTTCCAGCCTTGGTTGAAAGTTACCTCATGTTGTCCATGTTGATACTGCCACTGTATTCTCCCAGGGGAAGTGAGGAGGAACAGTAAGGTGGCTGACAGCCTTTTATATGCTTGCTCTAATGCTTTTATGTTTTACTCTACTCTCACACTTTGATCCTGATCTTGATTCATTCATTTATCAAACATTTATTGGATGCTGAGGTACTAGGTTGGACAGTAGAGATACAAAGTTGTCAAAGACACAGCCATGCTGTTAAGGACATCACAGTCCAGGGTGAAAGACAAACAGGAACTGATCAGCGCAGCACAATTAGATACATGCAGAGGAAAAAGTTCCAGGTACTTAAAGGAGAAACACACCCTTCTGTGGGAGAAGGGAAATGGTTCGCAGAAGCACCTAAGCAACCCTTTAAAGCATGATAAAGGGGTCATCCATCCATGAGGTGCAGGGAGAATCAGGGAAAGACTAGAGATGGGTGGGAGGGCTCCTAGAGACTGACAGTTTGGGACGATATAGATGGATCCCAGTAAAGAAAAGTGTAGACACTGCTTTAACTTCAGGGTTTAAAGGGAAGTTTAGAAGAAAAAAAGAAAATAATGATATTTGGGAACAAATAAAATAGAGGAAATTTTCCTACAAATGCTGAGATTACCCGAGGCAAAAGTATATGCTAGGGTGAACAATGATGGTTAAGGCATCTTCAGGCACCATGCAGAAGGTGATAAGGCTGAGTTTCACTTGAGTTAGACATACTCTTTCTGCCTTCCTGTGGTGTACTGAGTGGACATGGACATGTTTGTGCTCTTGTCCTTCACAAGAGTCATTTTCCCTGGTGGGCTGATGGTGACTATGGCATTCCAGTGCATCTTCAATGTTCCTGTGTCCTATCTACCACTGAATCAAAATAAGAAAAGGTGTTCCCATCTGTTCTGCATCTTTTGAAGTGTTACAGTGAATGAAGTCACCTGATGAAAGCAGCCAGTACAAACACACAGCCTCTGCTCTTACAGTATCCTTCACCATCAAATGACCAGAGGATTGTATGGGAGGCACCAGAGGAAACCCCTCCTCCTGGAGCCACCAGGTGGGATCTTCCACACTGAAGAGCCTGAAACATTACAGAATAGAATAGAAGTAAAATTCACAGGAGTATTAGGAATAGCATGAAGTAACAGTGGCTTACAATGATGAAAACCAATGCACTGCCTCACCCCATCTTTACCCTTGTAGTTTCTAGTACGTGATTCAGCTCTTCATTCCGGAAGCAACAGAGCCGGCTCCCTGAAAGACCAAAGGTAAACTCCAGAGCAGGCAAATAAGAGGAAGGCAGAGCATTGTATTATGATTTTTACACAAATATTTACAGGTCAGATTTCTTGTTACTACTTAGGGCTGTGTTATATTGGTGGAGTTAATGCAGTTTTTCTTTCTGTCTTGGTGAGGAACCTGGATTCAGTAATTTTTCTGAATATCAGATACGCATCTGTTCTGTTCCTTGGATACAATGTAGACCATGCTCATGTGACATTACATCTGCATCTTCCTATGCAGATTTACCTTAACATTTCTACTAACAGAGTCACCAAAAAAATCATATTAAAACAAGAAAGCGATCTAGAGGCTACATAATAAAAGTTCTCACTTTTATGTGGAAATTAAAAGTATGACGCTGAATTAGTTGGTCCCCTTAACTTGGCACTTAGTAGCAAACAAAAGTAACCTAATGTTTACTGCCAGTTTTCAGTACATTTAAGAAGAAGGGGGTGTGTTTTAATCACTATGAAATTACTCATAATCACAGAACAAATATTTTCTTACCATTTCATAAGTAATGCTGAGTCTCCTTTATCTCCATCAGTCCCAACCATGTGATACCATTTTGCATGCAGACCACTCAGGCTGAAGAGCATTAAATTTAATTTGTGCAAAAGTTGAAGGTGGAAAAGCGTGAAATTAACTTGATGCATTTTTATGGCACCTTCTCTCTCCTAGTTTCTCAGAGCTTTTCCAGTTCATGATGATTTGATTGGCCGTTAGAATCCCCTCACCTAGGGACTTCCCACTTCTGACCATAGCCTACTCTTAGCCCATAGGCAACTTAACATAAGGAAGCATTTTAGTTTACTGTGTATTTGGCTGAGCTTCCATCTGGGCACAGGGTTCCCTCTTGGTGATTCATCTCTTTCTGGGGTGTGGGTGTGTCGGGGGGGGTGTGAAACAGGAAATGATGAGTCACCTCATTCAAGAATTACTTAGCCTGGTCCAAATAGCTTACAAAGATTTTGAGGGAAATTTAAATTTCATAAGGCTGTAGATTAAAGAGCAATTGTTGAAACACTCAGTCGCCACTACAGTGCTTCTAAACCTGCTAGATTATTAAGGACACACCTTACTATCCAGGGATTAAGCTGAAATAGCTCATGTCTTATCAATCAAAGAAATATTTCATTGTAATTTTTGAAACCCGTAGAACAAATAGTTCTTTTTTTGGGGGGGGGGGGGACTGTGCTTATAAAGAGAAAGGCAGATAAAAATGAGTCTGTGACCGATCATTAACTATTATTAGAAAAGCCTGCCAGGAAGTGGTGGCACACGCCTTTAATCCCAGCACTTGGGAGGCAGAGGCAGGTAGGTTTCTGAGTTCGAGGCCAGCCTGGTCTACAGAGTGAGTTCCAGGACAGCCAGGGCTACACAGAGAAACCCTGTATCGAAAAACAAAAACAAAAACAAACAAACAAACAAAAAAAACCCTGAGACCAGCTTATAAACAAACACTGGTCATTATTAAAAATCTACAAGATACTAATATCAATTCTTTTCTTCTTCTGATGCACTCATTCAAATAATATTATTCAAGTCACATGGTTCTGCACAGATTTGGGTGTTTGTCAGGACAATTTTACTAAAGATGCATTTGCAAGATTGTAAAAGAATGATAAACCAATAATGATATGTAGGAATACTAATGAATAATTCTGTATTATTTAATTATGTCAACTATTATTTAAAGGTATATGTCAATGTGTATTTTGCACATTATTACAGAACTAATAATACCTATTTTTAAGCTACCTTTTAAATATTTTCTCCTCATTACTACATATGCTTTCACCAGTTTTCCTTACAAGGAAACTCTCCTACCACATGAAAGGATTTATATCTTTTTCAAGAAAAAAACAAAAAAGAACAAAAAACAAAAAAACAACCTATGTCTTTCCCTGCATACCCAATGGACTCCATTTGACGTTTCTTAGTTGTTTGATGAATAAAGACAAAAGGTGTTTTGTGCCTAGATTCTATTAGTCACAGACAAAATAAAAATACAGGGAATAATTAAATGATTCATGTTCATGATAGGAACATTCAAGAAAGGTGTAAGAAAGCCAGTAATAAATGTATCATTTGGAAGGAACAGTGACTGCTATGATTTGGATGTAGCTCCCCCTGACTCTGCTGCAAGGGTCATATGTTGGCAGTATACTCTTCAGTGAGATGATTCTGAGAGGTGGTAAACCTTTAAGAGCTGCACCCTCATTAGATACCCTAGCTGTCTTTAGTATGTAGTATGATATAAAAGTGTTTCTGCATCATTCATAGAAATTTGGAAGAAAAAGAAAGTTGGATAGCATATGGAAAAGCAGCATGCATTGAAAATGGCAGGTATAATAATTTCTGCACGTGGGAAAATTGTTTTCATATTTAATTTTGTCTTCTCAGTCCTAAAATGGAAGCTTCTTGAAGGTAGGGACTTTGCATTCTTGCCAACACTTAAAACCTAACACAGAGTAGGAACTCAGTAAATATTTATATTCTGGATGTCTATCTACTACATATGACTAACATCTTGGCCACAGGAACCTTCATAATTTGTACCTAATTTATATCATCTTCAGCCACATGTCTATGTGCTACTCTTTTTCTGCCCTGTCAGATGAATAACATTAGAATCATTTATATTATCTGAGCAGACATAAATAAGACATGTAATAACAAAGCAGAATTGTTGCTCTACATTTTCCAAATAATGTGTACAATATTTACCTTCATATTGGATATTCTTCAAATCTCTGCTAAATTAATCATACAAAATGGTAAGACTCTAGTTATGTTATTTACTTATCAAAATTATTCTTTTAATTTTTGTGAAAAGAAATGTGTTTCTTCAAGGGCAATGGTGATGAGCCTGCAGGATGGCTTAGTAGGTACAACCACTATCGGCTTGTGTTTGGTCCCTACGAGTGGCACAGAACCTGTGGGAGTAGCCAATCAATGTCTGAACTAAGGCCCACTCCATGAGAAGGAATGTGTACTTCACACTGCTTGGGTAACTAAGGACCAGATGCTAGATAGCCCAAAGACCTAGGATAAAACCAAACACGACTAGTCTTAAAAAATAAAAATCAAGAAAATTATTGCTATTGATATTTGGCTATACTCATAGCTCAGAGCCTTCTCCAGTCATCATCAGAGAGGCTTTTTCCAGCAGCAGATTGGAATAGATGCAGAGATATACATCCAGATATTATGCAGAGAAGAGTCTAAAGTGGCGATCTTCATTAAATTCTTTGCTACAGAGCTCAGAGAACCTTGCAGAAGAGGAGATAGAAGGACTAAGAACCATAGGGGTAGAAGACACCAGGAGAACAAGGCCCTCTGAATCAACAAAGCAAAGCACATAGAAGCTCACACAGATTGAAGCACCAAGCACATGGCCTACATAGGTCTTCATCAGGTTTTCTGGGTATATATTATAGCTATTAGCTTAGTAGTTTTTTAAATAAATATAAGTTACTATATGGTGTTGGAACAATGGGTTAAGACATAAAGAGCTATGTAAAATAGTCTGTGTACCAAATTAAATGCCAGACTACTAAGTTGACATTAAGAGTGGAGAACGTTAAAGAAAATACAAGTGATAGGTATGCATAGCTACCAGAGTAGGCTTTTTCTTTCGTTCTTTTTTGATTGATATTTGGTGGATTTCACATCATACACTCCAATACCACTCATTGCTAAGTCATTCAACATCCACCCTTCACCCTTATAACCTTCCTCCCAAAATAAAAAATAAAATCTTACTGTGGAGTGTCGGAGTGTGTCACACAGTATAACCTTTTGTCCACACATCTATACTTGCACATGTTCACTGCAGTGAGTCACTGGTCTGGCTCAAAGCCTCTGGATTCTTCTACACTATCAATACTGGACCGTCACCAGGACACCTCTCAGATATCCTCCTGTTTCCCTGAGTCATAGAGATCGTACCACTTTGATTCTGCAGGACTGGCCCCTTTAAGCATTCCTGAAGCTTATTGGTGGGGTAGATGTTGGGGTGGGCCATCTCCATGTTCAGGATCTTGGCCTGGGTGGTAGCTGAGTTGGTGAGCATGCCAGCTCTTCTGCACTGTTGCCAACAGAACCAGATCTGCCATACTGCCCAGGTAAGGGGCCAGCTCTCCTGCACTAACAACACCAGAGATAACTCTCCCAGGCTACCCAAAGGAGGAGTGGAGCAAGCTCCCCTGATTGCTGTAGTTGCAATGGGTAGGGCCAGCTCTCCTACACCCAAACCCCCAGGTCCAGCTCTCCCAAGCTTAGTGTTTTTATGGGACTCCTGACTGTGACAATGAGTGAGTCTCTGACTCTTGTGTCTGCTCTTGGAACTCTTCCTCTGTTGAGCTGCAGTGTCCAACTTCAATATTATATTTTTTGCTTCATTTTATTACATTTTACTTTTTCATGTTTGATTGTTAACTCTTAGAAACCTGATCTTTTCTAATGAGAGACAGAAAGGGAGGCGGGGAAGAGCGCGGGGGGGGGGGAGGGTAAGGAGTAGAGGAAAGTGAAAGTGAAATCAGAATATTTTGTATGAGAAAAGAATCTATTTTTCAATCAAAGAAAACAGGAACAAAAAAGAAAAAGAAAGAGAAGGAATGTGGCAGCACACATCTATACCCCCAGTGCTTCTGTGAATAGAAAGCAAGTGGGGATATGATCTACCTGAAAGCTGAAGGGCAGATTATCTGGACTGCACAGGACAGCACCAAGACACCCTGTCTCAGCACCATCAAATGAAAAGCCCACTCTTGAATGTTGTCTTCTGACTACATGTGAACCATGGCATGTACATGCCTGCACTTACACATTCATTACAGTACATATCACACACATACACACACACACACACACACACACACACACACATACACAGAAAGAGAGAGAGAATTTTTAAAATTTGGAAAGAATAATGATGACTACCAACTCTCTGGCTCTTTTTCCTCATCTTTATTCTGGTTGCTAAGGACCACTGGACACAGCAAGAGAAAACCCCAAGCTTTGAAGCTCTAATAAACTCTAATAGGATACAAGTGAAGGTAAAGAAAGATCAGAATCAGTGAGTTTAGAGTGTGCTTGTGAAGAGCCAAGCCAGCAAATGGTGACGTGATAAGAGATACAAAACTTCCAGACATGGTCATTAACCCACATGAACCACCATTTGGAGAAGTCAGGAGCCAACACACCAACAAACGGTGCAGAATAGAGGCAACTCAAGAATGATGATTCCTGATTCTCAGCCTCCCTGAATCAGGGACCTTCTGGAAATCTCTTTTCTGAGCATTCACACACACACACACCCCTTCTTTTTTCACTTTGTCTCAGTATTTTCTTTATTCTGTAACTTGATCTGTCATATTCTTCCATGTTTTTGGTCCCATCCATCTGCACTCCACCCACTGAAAAACCTATTGTTATATCTTCAATTATCATCATAAGAATAATCATGACAAAGTATCTTTTTCTATTCATATTGATTCATGATTCCTTGTTTTATATTATTAACTCCATACAAAGCACTTCTACTTAGATACACTTTGCAATCCTAGCTTCCACAGAGTTTCTCCAAACACTTTTTTATACAGTACCATTATTATTACTAACATCTGATTCCTCCTCACCTTGTGTTAGGGCTATTTTAATGCATTCCCATATGGTAATGCTCCATTAAATCTGTTGCACCTCAAATCCAGTTTTTGTTTAAAGGGAACCGAAATTACTTTTTAAAATTATACTATCTCTCTTATTTGCAAGGGAAAAATATACAAATTTTTCCATTACAATAGTTTTTAAATATATTTTATGTAGGAGCTCTGGTAGATTTTGAAGTTATAGGATTACTAACTATGTTGTAACCAACCATTAGCCCAAGCCAACAAGAAACATGGCAATCCTTTACTGAGCTAATCCTCTAACCATACTGAAACAGTATCTACTGCAACCCAAGGAAAGGCCATAAACTTAGCAACTTACAAAAGCATCTGTTTATTTTTATCTTACAATATTATAGGTCAAAAGTCCAAAGAGTTTAGACGAGTTCTTGTAACTCAAAGCCAAGGAGTTGACTGGTTGACTTGTAAGAAAGGATAAAGACAATCTATTTTCAGGCTTATCCAGGTGCTGGCAGAATTGACTTTGCCATTGAGATGAGGCTCAGGAGTTGATTCCTTTTTGACTTCCATCCCAGATACTCTATCACTGCCTTTTAAGGTCACTTGCATTCCTTTCTACCTGGCTTTCTCTCTTTGATGCAGCAGCAGTTCATGCAGTTCATCTACTATTGAATGGACATCATGATCACTTGGGGTCCACTAACAAAGTCCTAATGATATTCCTAACTTGATGGTCAGCTGTGCTGAACTGTATGACCCAACGAGCTCACCATGATACAGGTACTTGTCATGTTTCCCGGTGCTTGAGATTAGAGCAGATACTTGTAGGGCACATCAGTTTGTTAGGCATGCGATAATGAAACACCACACATGGGGTGGGTTAAACCACACGTATTTATTTTCTTTCAGTTCTGAGGACTAGAAAGATGAGGTAAAGAGGTCAGCAAAACCTGTTTCTTCTGAGTCCACTCTCTGTGGCTTAAAAGGGACTCACTTTTCTGTGTGGCTTCATGCAGTCTTCCTTCTTTATCAGCCTCTACCCAAACTCCCTCTTCTATTTTTTTAAATTGATTAAGTTATTTATTTTTCATCCTGATGTCAGCTTCCCCTCCCTCCTCTCCTCCAAATTTCTCCCTCTCACCTTCCTCCCCATCCACCCATCGTCCCCTTACCCTCAGAAAAGAGGAAGCCTTCCATGAATATCAATCAGCCTTGGCATATCAAGTTGCAGTACTACTAGGTGTATCTTCTTCTGTTGAAGCTAGACAAGGCAGTTAGGGAAAGGGGATCCAAAGGCAGGCACCAGATTCAGAGACAGCCACTTCTCCTGCTGTTAGGAGTCCCACCTGAAGACTAAGCTGTACAACTGTTTTATATGTGCAGAGGGCCTAGGTCCATCCCATGCATTTAATCTGGTGGTTCAGTCTCTATGAGCTCCTATGGACCCAGGTTAGTTGATTCAGTAGGTTTTCATGTGGTGTCCTTGACTCATCTGGCTCCTTCAGTCCTTCCTCCCAGTCTGCCACAGGATTCCCTAATCGCCACTTAATGTTTGGTTATGGGTTTCTGTCTCAGGTTCCAGCAGTTGCTGGGTAAAGCCTCTCTGATGACAGTTACACTAGGCTCCTGTCTGCAAGTATGGTGGAATATAATTAATAGTGTTAGAGTTGGCTCCCTCTCACAGCATAGATCTCAAGCTAGGCCTGTCATTGGTTGGCCCTTCCCTCAAATTCTGCTCCATCTTTTACCCCTGTACATCTTGTAGGCAAGATGAATTATGGATGTAAGGTTTTGTAGTTGGGTTGGTGTACCGATCCTTCCTTTGGAGTCTTGCATAAAAGGATATGGCCTCTTCAAGCTCTATATCCCCCATTGCTAGAAGTCTTTGCTAGGATCACCCTCATAAATTCCTGGAAGTTTCCATTGTCCTAGATTTCTAGCTTGTCCCAGAGATGTGCTCTACTGGAATCCAGTTGTATTTCCCAGTACTCTCTCCCTTTGTCCTGCCCCACCTCATTCCTCCTGTTCCCATCTCCACCCCTCCCTCCTTCCACTTCCCTGTTTGTACTCTATTTCTCCTTTTAATGATACTACTATGTTGGATTAGGTTTCACCCTAGTGAGCTCATCTTGATCCCTTCTTTTAAAACCCATTGTATAATCTGTCCTGTGAAATCCCTCCACCCTAGGTCCACGTTCGAAGGCTCAGTCTAAAGAATGGCACTACTTGAAAGAAATAGAAACTTTAAGAAATAGAACCTATTGGAAGTTTTATGTCCATGAATATGTGCCATTGGAGACAAAGGGACCTGTCCCTTTCTTGGTAGTTTTGTTCCCTGGTCCATGAAGTAAATAGTTTGACTCTGCCATGTATACATGCAACAATTTACTACCTTCCCACAGGTTCAAAGTTTTGATGTAATGATCATGGACTGAATATCCATAATTCTGTGCCAAAATAAACTTGTTCTCTTTATAAGTTGTTTATGTCAGATATCTCATTATAGTGGCAGAAAGCTGACTAGCACACTTTGTTCCCAAGAAAATGACATTTTGAGGAACATAAGGGGAATAGGATTTAGCATATGAATTTGAAGTGGATACAGTTCTCGTTGTCTACAATTAGAGTTCCGTCTATTACAAGAACTCTAAACTTGAATCTGGTCCAACAGGTTAATAAAAAGACATATTTGTCAATGGAGGAGGATATCACACATTTAATAATTTGATATTTGATGCATTGATATCTACGTTGTGCAGGTTGCTCCAGCCTTACAAATTGAGTACATGGTCCTAGACAGGAAGAAAGACTATGCTGAGTAAGAACTGAGTGCCGAGTGAAGCTCCCTTTCCAGTGCAAAGCAACTGTGTTGTTGGCAGATGCATCAGAACCTATGAGGTCATCAGTTAGCACAGATAGACCAAATGATCCTGGACTATAGTCTATAGTCCTTAAGCTGTCCTGGTTTAGCCTAGATGCATTAAGTGAAGCATGTTTTGGTTATCCTTACATAGAGGACAATCAATCTCTCCATACTCATCTCTCAGTCTCTATCCTTAAGCATAGAATCTTGGGCTCTTAGCCAGGCAGTGGGGGTGCACACCTTTAATCCCAGAGGCAGAGGCAGGCAGATTTCTGAGTTCAAGGCCAGCCTGGTCTACAGAGTGAGTTCCAGCACAGCCAGAGCTATTCAGAGAAACCCTGTCTCGAAAAAAAAAAGAAGAAGAAGAAAGAAAGAAAGAAAGAAAGAAAGAAAGAAAGAAAGAAAGAGAATCTTGGGCTCTTGAGAGAATTTGATTTTTGTTGATATACATGCATTTGACATCTGGAAAGTTGACCCTACTATGCTTTCTTAAGGTACAGACATCTTGACAATTGACACAATAGTTTCCTAAAGATTTATAGAATTCCTTCGATGTAAGTATCTAAAAAAAATAATTAAATGAAGAATGAGTCTCTTCCTCTTCCTTAAAGAAATGTCATGAAAATTAATGGCAAGTGGTCTGATAAGTATTTTAAGCTTCCTTGAGTAAGAATGTATAAACCCTAAAGAACTTTTAACTAATGTTGCCTTGGTCGACGTGCACACTATTTACATATTAGGTGACCTTGGGATTGATGGCACTCAAGCACTACATTCCTTTAGATGAAGATAGCTAGAGTAGATACAAACATAAAGAAGCTACTCGGGACCAATCCAATGTACAAATTCTTGGCTTTGTATGCTTATTTTTCTTTCTTTCCCGTATCTCTACTTTTTAGTGTTTATAGATTCAATGGGATCTAAATAAAAGATGTCACCTCCAGAGTCATTAGGTATGAGAACTGAAAGTCTTGGCTAATCTCGGCTTACTGTGTTGAGAAAACCTATATTTCATTTATAACATATGTTTAATTTATGATATATAATAGTGTCATCATGGGACCAAAACTTCCATTAGTACTCTCATCTGCTACAGAGTATTTTCCTTAAATACTTTTATCATCTTTTTTTAATAATTGGATTTCTCACTTCTGAAGCCAGAGTTTCTTTTATCAATACTGTTATTAGCATCTGCATTCCTATTTTTAACTCCCATTTGAAGGCATGCCTTGGAAAAAAGTAATGCTGAAAACAGTTATTTGCCATGTTTAGTGTGCTGTAGTTTGGCAAAATTGAAAAATACCTCCACTGCATTAGTAACGTAAGAACAAAAACGTATTTTATCACTTCAAATATGTCAACACAGAGAACTGAAAATCAAATAACAGAAATAAAAGGAGACATAGTCTTATGGGCTCAGCAGAGAATGGAAAGCCAAAAATATCTGAGTTTCAACCTTGCTCCCATACAGGGCTCTCTGTCCTTGGGTCTATTCCTTTCTCTCTGTGGAAAAGAACTGAAAAAAAATACCCATTGTGATAAGAGTGAAGGTGTTTAGAAGAATCACAAACATTCTAGGGTAATATAAATCAAGATTTTCACCTTAGCTATGACTCTTATTTCTATTCATTTCTGTCACAAATAATACTTTCTCTGTTCATGAAAACCTAAATCAAACTCTTGTTTCCACAATGGCACGTAGTTATGCACTCTTCAAAGAGAAGGCTGGTTCAGGAGCCAGCAACATTCATTCACATGCCCAGTAGTGTCAAGTTTCTCAAAGGTCCTAACCAGGTTGAATATATTCAATCACACAGAGTCACCTTCTCTGACATTTAGACAGGAAATAGCATACATGATATCCCCCTGGAAACTAGTATAAATGTATAGTTTTCATGAGTCAGAAATCATTGGAAGAATACTTATACATCATCTCATGAAAGAAAAATGTTATGTCTTCACATTGGCAAAGCATTCCAGACAGAAGTTAATAGCAGGAGCCATAAGTTTCTCTTCTGTATTTCAAGCATCCAATGAAGTATGTGTTACCTATTATGTTGATTGCAATGAGCGTCAGCCTCTGTGCAGAACGATGCAAGCAATCTTATGTCCCTGTGAATTAATTAAGGGAAAACAAATGCAACTTGGAATGGTCAATTTCATCTGTGTTACTGTGACCTCTACCTTAGCCACACCCAACCTTCTCTGCCACCAGACACTGACATGGGTTTATCATTGTCTGGGCTCTATTACAAGGAACCTATCTACAAATGCCATTTCTTGATATTCATGACAAGGTGCATGATATAGATGCATTGCTTCCTCTTCCCACTTATTTTAAGGGTCTGATGAGCAGAAAGCATTCTCTCCACTTTCTACAGTATTTGAACTTCCTGGAATTTGCTTAATTCTGCAGTCTTGCTTTATTCCCCAAGCTAATGCTATCAGCCCTTCATAGTCTCTAGACTATATAGGCAGGCTGTTGCCATTATCACTGGGGTCCCCTAGCCAGTGTGACCCATCTTCTGTAGAGAGTTTCTCTGCAGTACAAAAGATAACATTTGAGTGCATAGCTACAGCTACTTCCCTAAAAGTATCCTTTTATTTGGGTTTTGCATAAAGACTCTACCATATCTCTGGAAGATAAAATATGTACGTACTTCCAAATTAAATCCTGTTTAAAATTCATGAGTTTCCTGGGATTCTATATATAAACTGGAACTATTAGGGAATAGACTTCTTTCCCAGAATATTCCTTTGTTGGGCCTCTTTCCTTGTCTATCACACTGAAATGAGACAAAGTCAAATGCTACTGTCTCCCAAGAAATTTGGTTTCACCAAACATACAAATGGAAAGCCCTACATAAATCTTTCTTTTCCAGAAATAAAGAAGAAGTAAGTTCTATAGTCTTTAGGGGAGTTAATTATTGTGTTTGGGCAATGAAAATACAGACGTTCTGTAATAGGGCAGAGCCATTCCTCGACTCTCATTTGCATAAGGTTTGTTGCTTCTAAAACTCATGCTGAATAGTAATCCCTATTATAAGATGGTAAGGGATGTGACCAGATGGAAGCCCATCTCAAGTGAGGCTGCCATGAAAGCCAGCTTGCTTGTTCTGTGTCTCTTGCCAATTGAGGCCCTGAATCATCTCAGGACTTTGTCATCAAGAAAGCCCTCACTAGGTGCCAAGATGTCAAATATTCTGGTCAATCAATTCCAGATCATCATCATCATGAGCCAGTAAAGTCCTGTCTTCCTATGACTTACTCACTCTTTGGATTATGTTATTAGTAACAGAACACAGACTAAAATATTTCTGCTTTCACCAAATCTAATTCTCTCAATATGCAGGAGTAGAACTCAGAGGTCCTCAAAGATGCCAAATGGCAGGTGGGTTTGGCTTTGCTGGCAGTAAAATTAAGGATAGGGGGAACAAGGTTAGACAGGACCTTAAATGTCAATAAATGAAGGGGAAAAGTAGATAAGTATTTCACTTTGGAAAAATCTTGATACAATAGACTCCAACAATAAATTCTGCTTTGAAGAGCTGATATTTGATATTTTTCCTTATTCTTCACACTTTGTTAAGTGAATTCTTCTTTTTATTTTCAGGCTTGGACCTAAGATAGAGATAGAACTATTTCAGAAAGAAACCAAAAGACTGCACATGGTGTAGGCTTTTTCACTGAGCATGTGTTTGTCAGTTTTCCATCATTGTGACAAGACGCCTGAGACAATCCACTTAAAAAGAAGAAGACACGTTTCTGGAAGTTTCAGCCCATGGTTGGTTAAACACATTACTTTGGGGACTGAGCAGAGGCACTGTAGCATGATGGGAAGTCTGTGAACAATAAAGCAGCTCACCTCATCAGAAACACACAGAGAGACCATCACCTCCCAATCTCCCATGAGGCTATACAATGACCTGAGACTGTGGAATAGACTTCACATTCAACTGGGCATTTTGCATGTGAGCCCCAAACTTCAGTGGTATGGTACAACTGACTGAGCATTCGAAAATTAAAACTAGGAAGGATATTGAGTATGAGTTCAGCATGAGACAACATCATCATAGCTAGGAAGTAAATACATGTAAGGGTTAGATCACCTTATTACAGAAGAAATATCAAAGACAGGGAAAGATGCAGAAATGGCTATAAATGGTAAATGGCATCAATGTTTTTAACTGTGAAAAACAGGGAGAAAGACTAGATTTTTGTTCATTATAAAGGAACATATTAGAAGGTATAATTATTGAGGTTTCTAACACTCTGATGACTAGTGAGAAGGGAAAGACAGGAAGTGGCTGAAAAGCAAAGAAGAGAATGAACAGAAAGGAACAAAGGATTGCATTAAAGAGGATTCAGAAGCAACACATTTACAGAGAGCAATTATCACGGCTTGCAGCAAAGCTACTGATATCAGATGGGCAATATCCAAACCCTGGGGGCATTTTTACAATGAATCAGATGAGTGCTTGTGAGTGTGTTCAGGGGGAGGGGGGAATTATAAAGCACAGAGGGATCTGTGCATTCATCAAGACAGGGGGGGCTGATTTCCTTCCTGAATCAGGAAATGCTCTCTCTCATTAAGTTAACACATTGATCTGGCAGAGCTGCATCCTGGAATCCTGAAAACATCAGCTTCCATCTAAACTTTCCAATTCTTGTATGCTTGAATTAGTCAGCCTGATGGCACATTTGCCATATTATAAATATGCATATGGCCGGGTATCTGCCACTCATCTATTGGGGGGGGGAGTAAGCCAGATAGGATATGCACTGGGCAAAATTTTAGGCTTGGAGTCCAGACTTGTCCTTGATAAACGTTCGAAATATCAACCATTTACCTTAACTGCTCAGTCCCATAAGTCTGTGGCCATTCTCCCTCACCTGACTAAATCTTATCCTCTGAGAGAGGAGTGCAAGTTCAAAGAACAACTAACAAACATCCCATTCTTACTGTGTTTTGAGCTATTGTTGTTACAAGGTATTTGACACCCAAATATCTCAGAGTTTGGGGAAAACCAATGCTTGCTCTACTGTGTGAGGTATATGCCCCGGGCTCTACCCCACCTGATCAGAGAAATATGTAGTAACCAGCCCACATGTTATGATTCAAAGCTTAAGTTTCTCCACTAGTTCATATTTTAAGTATTTGTTCTTCAGATGAGTTACTGAGGTACAGAAGGTGCTATGAAATCTTATGGAGATGATGCTTAGCTTGTGGAAGTAGAGTCTCTAGGGGCAGAACTCAGACGAATGATTCCAGCCTGTACTTTCCCCTGTCCTTTCTGCTCTCCTGTCTTCCATAGTATGGATAGCTCCACCACACTCCTATCATATCAATCTGAGCTAGTGGCCATGCTTTCCTACCATCACACACTGGAGACCCCCGAAACCGTGAGCCAAAACCAAACATTCTATAGATTGCTTCCGGCAGGTATTTTTGTCACTATGACACAGAAAAAAATGACTAAAGTGTCACAAATATGCACAAGCCACCTGATCCCACCTGCAGCATGTCTGTCTTCACAGGCTAATCTAGGCTTCTTCCAAATGAACCCTCTTGTATCCACAATATACTGTTTCATTAAACATCTCTCTTCTAAAACATCAGTGCCCCAGCTTCTTAAACCCATGAAAACATGCAAACAGTGCTTCCCAAAAGTCTTCCTTATGGCTACATCATCTTTGTATTTGAGCATTATCAACACTCTGGAAAATAATGAGGACTACAGAGGATAATTACTGCTCAGAATCGCTGGGCATTTTCAATGTGGGACATTCTTGTATCATTTAAGCACTGCCTTCAGACCCTTGCCTTCTTTTGTATCAAAGATGCCAAAGCCTCTTCCTGCCACCCCACTTCTTTGTGCCTTGGTTGTTCCATAGATTTATTTTTGTTCTATTACTGCTTTGATTTTCAAAGGCTATCTGGTTGTTCTTTGATTTTCTGTTTTTATATTTGTTTATGTTTCCCTGGTTTCTTTGTCTATTCTTTCCATATTATTTATCTACCTATTTCAGACCTACCAGAGTCGGTATCTCATTCATTGCTGCTTTACAAATACCCTATAAGTTTATAGTATATGATCTAACTCCCCTTCAGATACCTGAAACTTACTGCCTCCATGACTATGGTACCTTGAGTCTCAGTTTTCTTCGCTACAACCAATGCCTTCTTCATCTCTGCTTCTTTTCACAAAGACTCCTAGTATATATGTAGTCCAAATTTCCCAATTTTCTTTAAAATCCTCTTTTGATTTCTTTGGTTTGTCATCAGCTCCTACACATTCTAATTGAACTTTTTATATAAATCATCCGTGACTTTATTTCATACCCTTGGTTCCTTCGACTATATTTCCTTGGACCTCTTGAAGTAATAACCTTACTGCTCCCTCCAACTCCTTAGCAAAGGTGTACATACCTCAGATGAACCCCATTTTACCCTCATTAAACCATTCATTGTTGCAGCATCATACAGTTTTTCTAAGTTCTGCTTCCATATTCAATGACATGCCACAGACATTCTCATTGTCAGTGTTTAATTACACTATAAATTGTTCTCTGCTGCAACACTCCTCCCTCCATTCCAGTTATTCGCCAATACAACTTTTCCATAATTCACAGTTGAATTGAAATACCATTTTTACCCTCTTGGTCCAATTCTCTGCACACACCAACCAGACTCAGGCATGCTTTGAACTATACTTCTATCCTGCTCTGTAAAAGTCATTAATGTGACTTCTAACAATGCAGTTTGTTTGCAAAGCTGTGTTCTTTCATTGTTTTCTGGGTTCCAAGAGGTTTAGGATGATCCTTCTTGTCCTCTCCTAACAAAATAAATGCTTACTGAAACAAATAGGGGTTTAAAATGTTACCCATGGCAATAACTATTAGTACGAGAGAAAGCCAGATACCAATGTCAATTTCTGCATCCCCAATAAATTCAGACATTGTAACCTAATTTCTAGTATGCAAGTTCTTGAAGATGTGTCCCTTAGGAAGGTATTTCAACCATGAGAACTTTGAAAATAGTTTTAGAGACATTATAAAAGAATCCTAAAGGAGGTCTTTGCCATCTCTACTACACAGGGACACATCAAATGGAGAACATCAGCTTCCATAAACTCTGAGTCAGCATGGTGGATCTCACAAGATACTTGGCTTGTTGTCA
Organism: Rhynchomys soricoides; assembly: GCA_019843965.1. Classification (NCBI taxonomy): domain Eukaryota; kingdom Metazoa; phylum Chordata; class Mammalia; order Rodentia; family Muridae; genus Rhynchomys; species Rhynchomys soricoides. The sequence continues at coordinate 1,016,074 of JADRCH010000052.1, forward strand.
TACTGGTCTTGAGTTTCCTGGCTTCTAGAACTGTGAGAAGTAGGCTTGGGTTGTATATAAGTGACCAAATCTATAGTGTTTTGTTATAGGTGTTTGGATAGAATAAGACACCAAGAGTTCTCTTCAATGATGGAAAGCCAAGAGGGAAAAAAGGCTCGGACAATGTTGTTCTAAGCTATGTAAGAAAACTTGTAAGAATTTAAGCCATTAAAGAAAACATTCTTAGTTCATATGCACTCTTCCCCTAGAAAGCAAAAGAATTTAAGTTTTTGATCAAATGCTTAGTAACGAACCCCAGAAGGTACGTTAGAGGTGTCTAGATCTGAATTTTCTTAGAAACGTTTAATAGTAGCAACACATGTGGTATATGTAGCATTTTTCTCGAAGTGTTTCCATCTTTATCTTGGCATATAGTTTGGAAAATCTAGCCAGCAGATATGAGAATATACTGAGATTTCATTTAGCAGATGAAGAAACTAAGATTCAAGATGTTAGGCAGTTTTCTCAGAATTATCCAATGTGTCAACAACTGATTGGTATCATCTCTTAAATGTATACTTTATGTTCTAGCAGCCCAAATTTGACTCCTTTCTAGAGGGTTCTCATTTTTCATGTCATTTCTTTCATTTATTAGTGTGCATGTTAATTAGATATACAGAGGCATTATTAGGAGGTTTTGATAAAATAGAGAGAATAATTTTGACTTAGGAAGCTTATTATAATCTCTTCTTAGGTCTATGCAAATATCCTAATGCACCTGCAGCAAATCCTAATAAAAAGAACAACAGGAATGGAGGCCATCTGGCCTCCATAACTGGACCCCATTGCCTGGATAAATGGTCTTGAACCAGTCACTTTACTTCTCTGAACTTTTATAAAATGAAAATACAAGTAAATATTTACTTCCCAGAGGTCTTGTGAAAGGAAACATCTGATACCATTTTGTCAAGTATAAATGTTCTATTGTCATACACAAAATCTCAACACTGCAAAGATGGTGGTGTCTTGGACATTTTATGGTCTCATTATAATGGCCGTAGTAATTTTGTGATGCAGCGGCTCTGTCATTCAAACTTTAAAGATGAGCAGTTCAAGAAATGAATCACACAAGTAAAAAACCAAGTTACAGTGACTAAGGTGACTTCCATTCCATACATTGATGCTGGATCCTAGGGTAGCATGTTGAGGATGTTGGATGTGTTGAATTGTTATGACTGGAATATGAAATCCTCTCCCACAGGATCATGTAATGAAGGTGTAGTTCCCAGATGGTGACACTATTTGGGGAGATTATGGAAACTCTAGGAGGTGCCATCTACTTGGAAGGTCCCAAATGGCATGACTTGAAGATTATATGTTGTCCCCAGTCTCTTCCTCCCTCTCACCTGCCCCCCCCATGACATAAAGAGCCTTGCTTGCCACATGCTTTTGCTGTCATTATGGTCTGCCCTTGCACACAGATGTACACAGCCATTGACCTAATCCTGTGAGATCTGAAACCAAAGCAATTCTCTTTAAATTGTGTTCACTTACTTTGATGGACCTACACAAAAGTAACCAATGCAGAATTCTATATGCACAATCTCACTCAATATTATACAAAACCCTTTAAGTTTGTCCACAGGCAGTTACTAGAAGCAACAGTTGGATGCTTGCTCTTGTATTTGCCCTGAACACAGTAGTTGGAGTATGCTATCTTTTTTCTAATGTTACCCATTTTATTTGAAGCAAAAACATAGTGTCTTAGCCATAGCATAGAAGAGTATATTAGCTTTGCATTGTTGTGACAGATACCTATGATAAAAAAGGAAAAGGTTAAGGGGCTATAGAGATGGGTCAGTGTTTAATAATACTTGCTGCTCTTTCAGAAGGCTCGAGTTCAGTGCCCAGAATACACATGATGGCACACAACCATCTTTAACTCCAGTTCCATTGGCTGTAGCTCCTTCTTCTGTCCTCCATTCACAGCAGGCAGGAATGTGATATGAAAATATGCATTCAGGCAAAACATTCATACCCACAAGATAAATATAAAATGAAATGACAATAAAATAAAATAAATATAAATAGATTAAAGTTTTATGTTGGCTCCTAGTTTCAGAAGTTTCACACCAATGTTGACTGGCTCTTCATCTTTTTGAACTGCATCAAGACAGAAGGACATAGCAGGAGGGTAGGAGGGTATGCCAAATATACTAATTACTGCATACTAGCTGGGAATCAAAGAGAGAGAAATAATCCTACTACCACTGCCCCTGTTTTAGGTATGGTAGAAAATAAAGCAAAGTTTTGGTTTAAGCAAACTTTGCTTTATTTTGCTTTAAGCAAAGTTTCAAGCAAAGGTTTTGGTTTAGGTAGGTAGTCCTTTATAAGTGCATGCTTATGTGCAAGGTAGGAAACTGTTGATGGAGGGGCAGAACTTCCTTCTACTATGTTCTACCATTACCCAAAAGTATCTGTGACTAAATGTCTACTCTAAAGGTTTTTGGATAACACTTAAAATGCAAACCATAGTAAAGACCCTACACAATCTAACTCCTTGCTGCTTGCCCTACCAATTCTTTGCTTCAAGCCACTCTGGCTTCCTTGTTATTTCTGCAAAATGCCAGACGAGGCTGCTTCCCTCTGTTCCATACATGTCAACAATTTCTCACCTCATGCATACACACACAAAGCACAAAAGGCTACCTACACAAACCAAAACCTCTGCTTTGTTTAGTCTGCTATTCACCAGTACCTAAAATAGTGTCTAACATGCAAGCAAAAGCCCCAAGCCTGGACACTTCTAGCAATAAATTATTCTGTGCCCTTGCACAGTTTAAAACAGGTAAGAAAGAAAGGAAGCCTATTAAAGATTCCTTAGAAACAGCTGATGATGAAAGAATTTAGAAGGCACATTAGTATACTCTATTTCTTGTGAAGCTTTCATGATTCCTGAATATGGCCCTCAACGATAGAATAAAGGAAATTCAAAAATGCTGGTAAGAATGAGAATAAGAGAAATCCTCAGTCAGTATCAGTGAGCACTGATGTAGCCACTACAGAAATCTCTGAAAGTTTCCCAAAAGACTAATAAAATAGGGCTTAGGGCATAGCTCAGTTGGTAAACACTTGTCTTGACTTTGTATCGTCTATTTCAATACATTGTGTAGAAAATGAGGTAGAGAAGAAGGTGTCCCAATAAGGAAAAATGCTAACACAGAGCAAAGGAAGAAATCTCTCAAGAAGCGTATGTGGGAAATTCCAGAAGTATTGTCATTAGGAGAAAAGGCAGAGATGCTGAATTTTGCACTCACCCTAGTTAAAAATTTACCAGGATCCAGGGGATTTGACAGCCTCTAAATGTAATATGGAGCACATTTACCATTTCACGGAAGGGTTGTTCAGAAACAGGGAACTAGATCATAAATCGTCACTGTTTGCTAAGTCCACACCTCAAATTTTCACCCTTTCTGTGAGTCATTAAGAGCCAGGGTAAATGTATGAGCTTTGAAATTAGACAAAATGATTTTAAATTACAGATCTATTGTGTATCAGCTGTGTATTTCAATTTATCATTTAGCCTTTCTGAACCTGTTCCTGATTGTCCCAAATTGCATTCCAAAGACTTAGCCCTTAGGATTCCTGTGGTAACACAATTAAATTACAAGATGAAGTGTCCAGATGATCTCAGTATATGAACACATCCTCTGCATTACCATAGTCTGCTCTACTAGAAGAAAAAAATACATTCAGTTAACTCTTGATGGGGATCACAATTATAAAAATATGATATTCTATTTTACTTATTTTTTGCAGTGAATATTCCAAGCATTTTCTACAGTGGAATTTGGTTTCTGGAACTCCAGTGAAAAGGTCCATAAGCTACACAGTATCATTTTTAGATGCTAAAAAGGACTCCTTCATATACCTTCAATTCATGAGAAGCATTTAAGGTCAAGTGGACAGTGCATGTCCTTACAGCATCTATCCCTTAAATTTGGTAAGAAAAGGACTGCTCAAATCTTAGCTTGTAGGAAGAGATAGAAGATAAAATGCAAGAAAACCTTTGCTATAAAGAGAAGCACAAACCACGATTCGCCCCTAGGGAACATCAGTTCCCCCGCTCTGACTCTTTTTTCGCTCACACACGCACACACACACAAAAAAATATACTGAGAAATTTCAAAGTCACTGGGTTAAAAGAAAACTTTAAAACAGCCAGAGAGCCTACAAAGCAATCCCTATTCTGCCCTGAGTTATGTAGAGAGAAGCTTGGATCTTCACATATCTAATACAGTGTGAGAGCTAAGCCAGTTTCAGGATTGTCATGAATCTCATATGAAGGCTAAGGGTGGCTTCTACCGGCCACTATTTGAGGGGTAGGGATTGGAACCCCGGATTTATCCCTTTGTCCTTGCCATGTGTCATGGGGGTAGGAACCCACTAATGAGCCACTTTGATTGCCCAGTTAGATATCCACGACATCCAGTAGTGAAGCCTGTATCAGGACAGAGCCCAAAATAGAAACTACAATTCAATTCGAAGAGGGAAGAAAGTAAAATGAATGCAATTATCCAAGGAAGGAGAAAACACCAATCACAATAAGCATGAAGCTGTCTGAAGTAGACATTTTCTTAAAACCAAATCAGGGAAGGAAACAGAGCGGCATTTTAGTGGGATGGTTTAACTTTGCGACCTCGTTTCATTTAAAATACGTCTGAAGACAGCAATGTGATTTTAAGCTCTAATCTTAAAGAAATCCACTTAAAATTCTCTACTTAGGGTAGTTACTTCCCCATACAGCTTTCCTGTTAAAATGCAAGTGCTTGGTTTGGGGGCTTGTCAGGGGTGAGAGGGGGATACTTGCTGTACAAGTGTCCAAAGGCTTAAAGTAACAGCAAGGAGTGAGTCTAAGATGGACTTGGGCTGGATAAACAGTAATGAACTCTGAAAGGTTTGGGAAGGGTTTAGAGGGCTTCCCCAGACCACGTCCATCTACGTGGTTTCCGTCTTTGTGATATAATCAGACACTGTATGGAGAGTGAATGAGAAAGGAATAATCATTATCTTGATATTGCATGGTACCCTGAAGCTAATTCAATCATTTTTCATACACAGTCTACTTTTATTCCTACTGTCACATCTATAAAGAAAAATTTTATTTTACAGATAAAAAAATATGGGATCACCGGGCGTGGTGGTGTACACCTCTAATCCCAGCACTCAGGAGGCAGAGGCAACCAGATCTCTGTGAGTTCGAGGACAGCCTGGTCTACAGAGCAAGTCCAGAACAGCCAGGGCTACACAGAGAAACTCTGTCTTGAAGAAAACAAAATGAAAAAATAAATAAATAAATAAAACAAAAACTAGAGGATCAGAGAATTTCAGACTATCAAGAAACGTTATTAAAGGAAACTGTGCCAGAACCAGAAGCCCACTCCTTGATGTTTTAGGTTGTCTATGCCTGTGGCAGTGTGGGTGAGCAGGCCCAGCATCCAAGCTAAATTATGAATTTTTAAAGCCATTTTGATCCATACCCTTGATTCTTTTATCAGAGTGTTTTCCTTCTTGCTGTATACCATAAAAGTGACAAACTGCTCGTATTTATATTTGTTATCACCAGGGACAAAAATGAAACTAGTTACTGGAAAGGATTTTGCTAGAGTTGTTCTCAAATGATCATTCAAACAGCTATGGCTTGCAATTTGTCTTTTGTTTGGTGGAGCTTCTATATTAAAAAAACAAAAAACAAAAAACAAAAAAAAACCCAGTGTTGTCAGGCAAGACTTTAAAAGTCAAGTTTCATAAAATTTTATATAGAAGGTGGTAAGTTTCTGATTTTTGAAAATCATTTCTGTTCGGGATTTTAAAATCATGACTTTACTCCCTATGAGTTGCTGTACTCAAAGCTATACTTACAGTTTTCACTAGGTTCCAAATAGATGTACTGTTATAAATACAAAAGATGCCACCGTCAGTTTGTCTCATTTGGATAAGCAGTCTAGTGATTTTAACACCTAAACTATGTTCTTGAAATTTATTCTTTTCAGAATTTACAACTTTACACAAAATTTATCAGTAGTCAACCTAGGTAGAAAAATAGTTTCTGGCCAATAGGAAACCAAATGTTCCATGAAAAAAAAATTAAAAAGTGAAACAAAATCTACAGGTCTGAATTATTTTCCATTTTTTTCTAACTTTTATTTAAATAGGCAGGAGGTAATTTGTATATATAGCATTTAGTTCATATTGTCTGATGTGTTCAGGGCTAGAAAGGGAACTCTAACTAAACCCCATCTCTTACACCTAAGATACACATGGGTAATCTTGCCTCTCCTTTTTCTAGAAAATAGATGGAATCCGGGATGCCAGGTCAGAGCTCTGGCACTGACACCAAAAGAAACTTCCCATGAGGAATGGGGAAGGAAAGAGACAATGCTTTAAAACACAAAATGTTCATGGTGATAATCAGAACTAGAATATGGAGGAATTATACCCAGGACCAATAGTCAAGACCTTTCTAACAAATATTATTTTGGGTACCTTGACAACTGATAGACTTTCCAGGTTCACACTCCCTAGTCAAGAGCCTACTATGAGCCAAGCACTATTCCAGGTGCTGAATACATGTAAAGAGAGAGATGGTCCATTGTTTTTCTTTGAGAATCTCAGCCCATAATAGAATATTGTAAGGTAAGTGCTGTAATAAAGACTTAGTGGGAAAGGGGGCGCTTTTAATCGAGCATCAGGAGAAAGTTAAGTTTATGAGTGGATTACTAGTGCCATATGAACAAAGACCATATGTCCATCACTTCTCCAGCCTCACTAGGCAGCATGATCCTTCATAAATTCTCAGTGACGTTGTAATAGTGCTGAGTTCTCTAGAATGAGCAGGAGTCATATGGATGGTGAGATCAGGAAATAGCTTTGGGAATATGCCTTGGTGTATAAGGGGTATAGGTTTTCTAGGAATTGCAAAGCAAGCTGTAGATATGGCTGAAGTGCTGTGTGTTAGCAGAAAGATTATGACCTCTGAAGCCAGAAGGACATATCAATATTAACATTCTTTCATAGCACAACAATGTCACAATATTATGTCTAGGTAATGTTTGAGAACACAAAGGAGAGGCTGTCTAATCATACTGCCCAGATGCCTCGGCAAAAAATGAGATTCTTAAGTTTTGGGTGAGCAAAACAAAATCATACTTTCGGGCCAGAAAAATACAGGTCTAGATGCAGGGCTTCATGAAGCGTTGAAGTACTTTAAAAGACCAATGTGCCCAAAGCTGTAGATGAGAAGAGCAGAGATGTGCTAGTGACCAAGACTAGAGTGGTTCCATGTATTAGTGATTTGACATTACCCTGAAAGGAATGGGAAATCCAGGAAGCCTTGAGACACTAGACTTACCTGTGAATATTTCCATTTTGGAAATGTCTGCATATGATGTGATCCAGCAAGCCAATATAAATGGTTGTCAGAGGATAGAGCCTTGAAGATATTTTGAAAACTTGAGAAAATATTGTCATTACAATGATGGGAAACCACTATGCTCATTTAGTAGGTAGGAGTCCCGCAATGCTAGAAATTTTACAATAAAGGCAAAGAATGAGGAATAATGTTCCTGCATCCACACTACTTCTTATGTTCATGGACATCTCAATATGTCAGTTAGCTTTGTGCACATAGAAATCTAACACTGACTTACATGCTAAGACCAATGAAGTTTTGCCTTTACTGTGTGCTGGATGATTCCTCAAAACAGGTATCACGTAAAATGACTTAAAATTATATTGTTTAATTTGGAACTTTGCTGAGAGCTGTTCATGCCTTTGGGTGGGAAAAACATGTGACGGAAGCACTGATGGTCACCAACACAAACAGCTGTATTAGCTGCTGTAGCTACCGTGCTCACAATGGCTCCACAGAGATAAGTACCACACGTGCTGCAACATCTTTCCTTCCCTACAGCAGAGCTCAACTCCAATCACAGGACCAGCCGATGGTCATTTGCCTGTTTTCTATAGAAAGGGGTTATCAGTATGAAAGATTCTGAGGACATATGAGACTTCTCAGCAGGTGATTTGGGAAGAAAAATGTATTTGAACCAACATCACTTCTCCAGTTGGAAGTGTGATGGGATGGGACTTCATTGAGAGTTAAGCACAAAAGCAGGTTCTCAAATTCTCATTTCTGAGAATCTAGGTCAACTGGTTTGAGCTTCAACTCTTATTGACTTTTCACAGTCACTAGGATACAGACATGTAAGCCTTACAGCATGGTAGAGCAGTGGTTCTCAACCTGCAGGTTGCAACCATAGGAAAACACAAAACACATATTTCCAATGGTCTTAGGAACTCTCAAGCATAAATTTACTTTCTTTGCCACTTCATAACTGTAATTTTTGCTGTTCTGTGGTGTCTCAGTTCCAAAGACCATTAACCATGTGTGTTTTCCTGTAGTTGCGATCCACTGGCAGAGAAATGCTGTATTGGAGAATCACAAGTGTCTAAGATCTTCTCATGCCCTAGTAAACTGCTCTCTGTGAGGACCATAACTATGAACATGGTCACCTCTCATTCCCTAACTGGCAACATCACAACTCCAGGTTCCACCACACTGGTCTTGACCCCAACATACCACTCAGGTGAGTCATTATTTGCTAGTGATCATACCATACATATTCATAGCAACACACAACCCTGCTCCCATGAGTTCTTGCTTGTCATTATGTATACAAAGTACCGGCTCTGGCATTCCCAGACATCAGTAAGAGAATAAATGGTCCACAAAGATGCAAAGTGTGCAGTGTACATCATAGCAGGTGTATAAGAAATAAACTTTTTGGCCAAACTGCACTGAAATTTACTCCATGACAGGAGAGGCCCATTTTCTCCATGGCTGTCATAGATTTCATGGATCCTGAGAAATCCAGCCATTTTTAGAAATCCCATGAAATTTACCTTTTCACTCGAATCCACATGAAATCAAAATTTTTCCCTACGAGTCCCCATAAAATTGGCACATTTCCTCAGAAGACCCCATGAAATTATAAAGAATATTGCAGATTCTTTGCTCCTCATCCTTGTTGCACATCTTAAAGAGACAGGTCAAAGATTGTAGAAATAGTCCATTTTTCTGATGATAGTCACATAAAGTCACTGCAAATCCCCAAAAGACAACAGCTGTTTAATAGATCATTTTGAAGTGAAATAAACTTGAATCTACTTTGCATAATCTAAAAATTAGAAAGAAAATGAATGATTATGCAGAAAACTGATAAAAAATATGGCGTTTACCCAATTTCACCCTAAATAAAAGTTTTCTTATTCTTCTACCTACTCCTTAAAAATTTGGGAACATTGTGTAAATTTTGATATTATTTAAATGTCTGGAAAGTCACTTCAGGGTACGATGTTGGAATAAAAGACCACCCCACCTATTTTCACACCAGCAGACTGTGCAATAAATCCACATAGGCAAAAAGTCACATTCACGCCTCTGCATTCACAGTGGAAAGTGAAGTCTTCTAAGCTCTTCTTCGTAGGATACCGCAAGAATCAGACACAATAACAAATTCAAAAACATAAACTATAAAGTGATTTCAAATATAAAAGGAGAAAAGTGGAGTTCCTTACACTTAGTGGGGGAAAAGTGGATATTATATGACAAATGGAAAATGCAGACACTTCTGCTAAGAGCATTGTGTGCATTCCAATTAATACAAAATTAACCCTCAGCTTTGTGTCCTCACAAAGGAAAGGTAAATGTGGAAAAAAATTAAAGGGCTTCATAGCAAAATAAAACAAATTTGTAATTTGTAATTGGTGAATAGCTTTACATTGGGGCCATTATAAAAAAGAAAGGAACACATGTATTTCATATTTCTGTAGTTAAAAAAAAAAAACATAGAATCTTGCTTCCCTGGTTTTTAGCTATACCTTGACTCCCTGGGGATTAAGTAAAACAAGTTCTCAGTTCAAGTCATCCAGGCCGAGCTTAAAACACCATTTCCTGAATGTGAGCCAGCATCCCACTCAAAGGAGAAATGCTTGCCAGCAAATTTCCCCTCCTGAACGGTAAACGACCTCCAGAATTTCCTGGCTGCTTTTGAGTTTACATTAGCACGTTCATTTTGAGTCACATGAATATTTACTATCTTATTAGATTTATCATCCACCGTTGCACATCCAGAGAGGGGCGGAGACTGCCCACAAAAAGCAGAACAATAAAGAGATTTACTCCAGGCTACCAGCTAAAAATGTTAGCAGCATATAGAACCACCCCCAAAAGACAGATGCAGCGACAGAAAGGAAAGAGTAATTTAGCTTGTTCTGGTATTTGGAATGCTGATTCTGATCCAGATGGGAGAGATTGTGCTGTCCTGGTAAAAACATCAATGTAGAAAGAAAAGTGCTGCTCCCAGCTATCCACTAGTGTTGATTGGGTTCCCCCATGGGTTAATCAATCTGCGGCTGAATAATCATTCTCTGTATCATGATAACCTTTCAGGCTCTCCAGCAACACACAGCGGATAGAATATGGGGTGGAAAACCCAGCAGAGTGGGGTTCTAATCCTAAGGCTGCTGATAGATATAATGTGACCTCTAATGCCTCATTTAACCTCCTTGAGATTCATTTTCCTTATCTGTAAAATGGGGACAGTAATCTCCTTTCTGGCCAGTTTTACAAAACTCATGACATGTTTCCCCCTGGGGGTGGGGGGACACTTGCACATGACTAATTTTTTCCTAGTAGGAAGTTAAGTGGGGAGGGACTTCTGGAAGTATCCTACAAAGGCAGATCAAGGACTCCAGAGTGATTTCTAAGGTCATATTTGGAGCCTTAGACCTATCAGTAAAACATTCTTCAGACATGATTTTATGATGGTTCATCTTCACTATCATCTTAACTGAGTTTAGAATCACTTAGGAGACTGGTAAGTTACGGCTCTGGATGTTATCTGTGGGGGTCTCCAGAGAAGATTAAATGAGAAAGGGATATACACTCTGAATATGAACATCACCTTCCATGGTCTGAGGACCGGGACAGAGCAAAGGGGCAAAGGGAGAAAGCAAGCAGAGGGCCTGAAATTCCCTTTCCCTTCCTTCCTATCCATCTTGATGTGAGCTACTCTGTTTTGCCACGCCACTCCTACTGTGATGATGCACCCTCTGAAACTATGTGTGAAAACAACTTAGATCTCTTTTCAAGTCAGTAAATTATCACAGTAATGAGTAATGAGAGTAGTAGTAAATACATATTTCTATTTTGAAATAGATGTTTCACATTTACAGTGTAAGAGATTTAAAGCCTCAGTGTGTTAAAGAATATGCCTCTTTAAAAGTCTACAGTATCTACAGTCTATTATCTGTTGGTAAATTATCTTAATCCTTGACTTTATTTATTGGACCCATGTGGCAAGTAATACTGACCTCCTCTTTCTACTGATGAGAAAAACAAAAAACAAAAACAAAGGAAACAAGACTAGTTTTTCTGCCACAGGGTTGCCCAGACAGAAAATGAGGAACAATTGACCCCACATGGTCTTAACTAGTTGAGCTTAAATGGGCATACTTGTGCCAGACATCAAAAGGCTACCAACTGAGCAGAGGCTGTGAGGAGGGGATTCATCAAGAAGCAACTGAATGGGGACCAGGCAAAGTAGAGCAAGAGCAGAAGCCATGTTAAGAAGCTCATAATAAGGAGACTCTTTTGGGGACACAAAATGTATTCCAGAGAAGTTAAATCATTTGCCATTGCCACAGAAATGATGTCCAGAATCTGATGAGTATCTCTGGGGAGAGTCAATAGTTCAATATAAGCCATAGCAGCAGTAGTTAAAGAAACAGAAATAGTGTGTTCTATGGGTCATCTTGCCTGCCTGTTTCAAATGGCAACAGAAGAGATGCTGAATGGTAAATAAACCCTGTTAGAGCATGGGTCTGCCCCTAAAAGACAGTGATTACATGGAAAATGCCAGTCCCACAGCCTAAAGAGGTTGGGCCCCTCCTCCTTCCATTACTCTCTGGGACAGAGAATAAAGAAGCTGTCTATGCTACGGCCTACCAGCCACCTCTGACTCACCGTCCTCTTCCATTTCTGGGTCCTTCATGCTCTTTTTCACAAATGCTCTGTTGAACTGAACAGGGAAATGAAACGTCCCACCATCCCAAAAGGGTTATAAAAAATCATATCTCCCTTTTGTTCTATGGAATGGTTGAAACATCTCAAAGAATCTCTCTCTCTCTCTCTCTCTCTCTCTCTCTCTCTCTCTCTCTCACTTACTCCCACAGTTAACAAAGCTCTTTGAATAAGATCGGTCCCCAAAGGCTCATATATTTGAATGCTTAGAAATTGGCATTAGGATGTGTGGCCTTGTTGGAGGGGTAAGCATTGGGGTTTTAAATGCTCAAGCCAGGCACAGTTTCTCACTCTTCCCTCTGCCTGAGAATCCATCTAGTACATATCTGCCTGCATACTGTCATACTTCTTGCCATGATGCTAGTGGACTAAACTTCTGAATCTATAAGCCAGCTCCAATTAAATGTTTTTCTTTATAAGAGTTGCCATGGTCATGGCATCTCTTCATAACAAGAGGACACTGACTGAAACAGGGATATTGCTGTGATAGGCTGGACCATGCTTTTGTTTGGAGGAGTACGGAATACTTTGGGACTTTGGACTAGAAAAGCAACTGAACAAGAGGGGTTTAAGGGGCCATGCTAGTAAGAGCATAGAAGCCAGTGGTGATGAAGATGATTTGAACTGTGAGGGCCTGGCTCATGAAATTTCAGAGAAGAAGAATATCTGTCTGTAGCCTAGATATCATTCTTGTGAAAATTTGGGGTAGAACATGGTGGCTTTCTGTCCTTGTTCAAAAAGGGAGAGTCTTATCAATGTAAGGAAGGAAGGAAGGAAGGAAAGAAAGAAAGAAAGAAAGAAAGAAAGAAAGAAAGAAAGGAAAGGCAGGAAGGAGGAAAACCAATTTTATGTTCTAAACTTGGTCTCTCTTTTTCTTTAATCATAATTTTGCCAGAGCAATCAACTCACCTAATGATATATGCACACTCTTCCCCAGACTCTAAAGAAAAGCTTCACTTTTCCTTACTGCCCATCACATTTAGATCTCCATTTATATTGTGTCTGTCTAAATGCTTTGTCAAGGAGGCTCATTCATGACCCTGAGACCTCTCCTTCCTAGTAAACTCCATTCCTGTCTGTGGTCGTACCAGCCTGAGCTCACCTGATCTCATACAGTGACTCTTGAAGTATCAACTATCCAGCTGCTACCTCTCTGAATTAATTGGCCGTATCTGTTCTTTTATTATATTTAGCAAACGTGATCCTCATTCCTCGTACACTTCATTGGTCAAGCCTGGATGAATGAGATGTGACAATCCACTAGCTACATTGTTGTAATTTTAAGATTGGTTTGACTATGTTTTCCTAAGTAACTGAAAGGGATTTGGCAGCCCCAAAATATACCTGAGAAAGAGATGCTCTGTTTCACAGTATGCCTTTAAGAATCAATAGATCTGTCATTGCTGTGGCCCTAGAGAGTTTAGACCATTGGAAACATTCAATGACAGTTTTCTAAATACAGCAGTGGTAAAGACAAAGAGGCAGAGCACTTCAAAGCAACAAATGTAATATTCAGCTGTCCAAGACGTCTTAGAAATGTTTATAGTGAGGGGTAATGTAGCAGGTCTTTATCTGTTATTTCCACTTTTCTATAGTTATAGGCGCAGTCATTGCTGATTCTGACTCTGGATCTATAACTTTGTAAATAGCAAAGGCTTTATTATTCCATAATGTATGTTGTAGTCCATTTTGTTCTTAGATATAGGAGTTCCACTTTGGACAATGGCGATTCCCTTCTTCCCACTGGCTGACTCATATTAAAGTATTTTGAAGATGAAATAGAAATCTATATGCCTCCAAAAAAATGTGCACTGCCAAAGCTTTGCCATCTAGGTTCCTTACATTTCTCAGAGAAGGAATAGGAGGTAAATATAACAAAAAACCAAACACACCTTCAGAGGAAAACCAGCATATGACCAATGAACAGCTTTGGATGGAAGCTACTACAGAGACCACAAACATTACCCTTAGTTTTTAAGTGTGAATTGACCAGTTCACACCTCCACCCTCAGCAACCTTTTCCCTTACCTGCTGTGTAGGAGTTTTCTAAAAGAAAGGTCCAGTCAGCAGTGAAAACACTCACAACTGGTCAAATAATGCAGAGAATAAATGTCTGTGGAAGGCTCAGCCTTAAACAGGACTTCAGTACCACACCTCTTCCCTGGAAAGGCTCAGGGAACATCACAGAAGAGGGAGAAGAAAGAATTTCTAGGCCAGCAGCCTGGGGGGGACTGAAACAAAGTATCACCTTCTGGACATAACAGCCACTTTGCATTCCTGACCTCTAGCTGCTGTGGCTGCCTGCACAAGGCCTGTACAAGATCAAACCAATCAACACAAGAGCAAATCAACACAAGAGCAATCAACACAAGAGCAACTCAGTCAGTGTGGATGGGGTTGTATGATTCGCAGTCCATGGTTGGTACTGGAGGAATGTCAGGTTTCTTTAGGGTGTGGTTGTTGGTACCCACAGGCAGCACTAAGTAGACACGATGTGTTCTATTTTCATAAACAAAACAAAAAGCAAACAAAAACATGTGGAGGGGGTGAGGAAGAATTGGAATAAGGGTGGGGGTGGGTATATTACATACATGTAAGAATGCATCGCATAATGTAAGAAGTTCCTCAAAAATACTTTAAAATAGTATATTGCAAAAGGTCCTAGAGGGGCTAAAGAATTTGTTGAAAGCACTTGGAGCTTTTATGAAAGACTTAAGTTTGGTTCCTAGCTTCCACAAAGCAGTGCACAACTGTAACTCTGGTTCCACGGTATCTGACATCCTTTTCTGGGCTCTGTGGGCATCAGGCAAACACTAGGAATACATATATGCATGCAAGCAAACATTCATATACATCAAATAAGTTTTTTAAAATAAATAAGAAATTCTTGGAACAGAACTACCGAGGGCTTGCCTGCTTTTGTTTCTTGGGCTTAGTTTTTAAATCTTTAACTCTTCTGTCTACTATTATACATCAATTCTCAAAACAAAAGCAGCTGCTCTACCCAGGATGCCTTCCACTCCCTCTGGTCTAAGAATGTGTTTATTTTCTCATCGCTGACATGTTCTGAAGCCTGGAAAAGGTGCACTGTCCGTGCAGAAATCTGTGCCCCCTTCATAGCAAGCGATGAGCCCCAACTCTATTTCTTAGTAGTTTAAAACTTCATCATTTTCACCCTGTTTCAAATCAGGCTTAGGATTTATATCAAATGTTCAATGGTGACGTCACTGGATGATTATTTAAGTCGAAGGAAAGAGTTCTAGGTGGAAATAAGGGTATTATCATAAAATTTCAAAGCAAGCTTTTTTCTAGTAGTACATTTCATCCCTGCATGAAAATTAGCACTTGTATTTGATAAAAAGTGTTGTAGCTGAACATTTGATTATATAGAAGAGTAACAATGAGTCTTCCCCATAAAGGTAATTAAATTTTGATATAAATTAGACTATGCCACCACATGTATTGCTCTTCTTGCTGTGAACAAATGCTTGATAACTTATGGGACAAGAAGTTTCTTTTAGTTCATGACATCATTGGGTATCCCAGCAAAGGGTATATGGTAGTCCCAGTCACTCTGTCTGTGATAGGGAAGGCATGGTAACCACGACTGCTCTATTTATGGTGATAGGAGATAACCACATGGTTTATTCACTTGTTGGCATATGAGGAAGCCCAAAGCTTGGGCTGGCTCCTGAGTAAATACCAAGTTCAAGAATATAACCTAGATCTACTAGCTAAAAGCCATGTCCAGAAGTTCCCATGACCTCCCAACACCAGCTTCTTGCTGGTGGCCACATGAGCATGAAGGGGACATATTATTTTCCAACCACAAAACTATGTGCTTAAAATTATTGAATCAATAGCATGGTTCAAATGCCTGTCAACAAGAAAAGTAGAATGAGTCACAGGTGTGTGTAGCATACACTCTCTGAAACATTACACTCAGCCAAAGAAAAATCTATGTACCAAAGACTAAAGTATTATGGTTAAGTTTGCATGGATTTCTGGACAAGGAAGAGTTATGGAGGCAGAGGACACATCACTGTTTGTCCAAAGCTGGTGGTTGGAGAAATGATGGGCAGAAGTGGGGATGAGAGAGTTTGTCAAAATGACAAAAATATTCTAATACTAGATGGTGTTTTTTTTTTTTTATTGAAAAGTTCTAAATTTAATGAAACTCCATCAAAGTGCACACTTAAAATTGATGATTTTATGGCAAATTACATACACATGAAGCTTTTTGAAACCTCAAGGATTGTTCTGTTCTGGTGCTGTGACTTCATATACTTTTCTGCCTTTTATTCGTGATCAGAAGAGAACACTTTTCATTCTGTGATCGTCTCCTGAAACTTACCCAAATATAGCCTCTCTTTATATCTCCCTCCTTCTGTCTGCCTGGCTTGCTCATTCACTCAGTCATTCAATTATTCAAGGAAACTATACTGAGCATCTACCAAGTATCAAACCCTGTGCTAGGTGCTGAAAATGAAGAAGTCATCTGCTGATGCTCCACCCTTCTTGCTTCTGTGTCTTCATTTGGAGGCACACACCCTTTCTCCTGATACTTTCTCCCTAACACAGGACAGGGATTTTGTACATTACCTTAATACTCTGCAGATTCTACTCTGGAGTTTGAGTCTTCTGTACATAAATGACTGCATCCTTAAAAGTTCAACAAAGTCAAAATTAAGAAATCTACTGAAATATGTATCTGTTGATTTGTGGTTTTTATTATCAGATAACACCAATGGTTTGGCACAAATGACCTTGACTCTGCACACCAGTTCACAGTCCCTGTCAGTGTCAACTAAGGCAGTGCTGGATTTGTGTCAGTGATTTTTTTACTTTGAAGGAATCTCTTCCAACGTTGCTTTAGAAATTTCTAACAATCTATATCCGTTCTTTTTGGATTGAGATCTATTTTCCAAAGTAAATTTGATGGGCTCTATAGAGAGTGTGCCAATTGCATTTTCCAGGATGTCCATTCACTATTTCTTTTCTTCTTGTAATTCTTGTGTATGGATATCAAGCTAAATACTGGCATGTAAATGAATAAGGTCTAGAGTTGTCTCCCAGTGCCTATAGTAAGAAATGAGCAACATGAAAGTATAAGACAAAGCTATGAAAACATATGGAGTCAATGGACATGAGATATACAGTAGTATATATACCCAGCTGCAGATATATGTGGAGTTGATTTTCAAAAAGATGTAAAGGTATAACTATATGGTGGGTGATTGGGTATTGTGTTAAATTCATCTGAGAAACAGTAACCTCAATTGAGAAAATTTCCTCCATAAGATTAGTCTGTCAATAATCCTGTGAGGCATTTTCTTGACTAATAATTATTGTAGAAAGCCCCAGACCATGATATACAGTGCCACCCATGGGCAGGTGGTCCCAGGACATAAAAAGACAATGAATTAAGCAAGCCAGGAGGAGCAAGTCAGTAAGCAATGTTTCTCTATGGTCTCTGTTTCTGTTTCTGCCTCCAGATTTCTGCCTTGAGATCTGCCTTGATTTTCCTCAGTGTTAGACTACTCCTAGAAATCAATCTGGGGGTTTTTCAGAAAATTGAAAATAGATCTACTTGAAGACCCAGCTATACCACTCTTGAGCATATACTCAAAATATACCCCACCATGCCACAGGAACACTTGTTTGACTATGTTCATAGCAGTCTTATTTGTGATAGCTAGAAGCTGGAAACAACCCAGATGTCCCACAACAGAAGAATGGATACAGAAAATGTGGTCCATTTACACAATGGAATCCTATTCAGCTATTAAGAACAAGGACATCATGAGTTTTGCAGGCAAATGGATGGAACTAGAAAATATCATCCTCAGTGAGGCAACTGAGATTCAAAAGGACCCATGGTATATACTCACTAATAAGTGGATATTAGCCAGAAGGAGAAGGAGAAGGAGAAGGAGAGGGAGAGGGAGAGGGAGAGGGAGAGGGAGAGGGAGAGGGAGAAGGAGAAGAAGAAGAAGAAGAAGAAGAAGAAGAAGAAGAAGAAGAAGAAG
>JADRCH010000052.1:1035386-1090703 GCA_019843965.1 Rhynchomys soricoides
GTGTGTTGGTGTTTGTGTGTGTGTTTGTGTGTTGGTGTTTGTGTGTTTGTGTGTTGGTGTTTGTGTGTTTGTGTGCCTCATGTGTTCCTGGTCCCAATAGAAGTTAGAATACGGTATTGCATCCTCTGGAAATTGAGTGACGGGCAGCTATCAGCTACTGAACAGTGCCTGCTCCCCTGCAAAAGAGGCAAATCCTCACAACCGGGGAGTCATCTCTTCAGCTCTTCCTTCTATGTATTTGTGAGCTGCAGAAATCTGATGACCCAATGGTGATACTTGCCACAACTACAAACACAATGATTACATAAATGACACTGATGAGGATTATTTTGTGCACAATTTTAATGTTTCTTTCCATACCCTGAATTTTTTCATACAAAACGAACATTACTAAAATTTGAAGCTTTATTATTTTACAAATACAATCCTTTTTGAAATGGAGTATCTATCTTTTAAGATCTCAATCAGAGACTGAAAATTTTACTTCCTCTCCAACAACCCCACCCTTTCTGAAGAATGAGAAAGAAATCTATATACAGACGAGCCTGTAATGCGAACAATTGGCAACTCAGAACAGCTATCTCTGGGGCTGTACTTTTCCTTGCATGTGAATATGAATCTTTCTCTGTTCTAGTTTCTGCATTGCCTTTACCTTACTATCCATTCATAAATTAGAGGTTATGTTGATTTTAGAAACAACACAGCATCCCCATGGATGCTTTTGCTTTTGGAGTCCTTCACAATAAATGTTTCACCTTCCTGCAGTTCAAAGACATTTTTATGAAACTGCTTCTACCTCCTTTCCTAGTGGTTTTCTTTGTAGTATGCAGCTTGGCTTCCAATAGAGCACACACACTGTAAAACTCTCCGTGCACACACTGGCATTTTCATTTCACACAGTGCACAGCTCTTTGACCCTGTCTTCAGACCTACTCTGAATCATAGATGTTGACCGGTAGAAGGATTCTCATTCAGGGTCATTCAACCAAAGTAGAATTCTTATATAAATCAAGCCAGCATGAGAAAAAAGAAAATAAAGAGACTGTGGAATTTGGTGCCATCTGTGGAAATAGTATGCTTGGTTTGAAATTATTTGGAGATGCCTTAGATTCAGGTTCAGGAATGATGGTTAAAGCATCTGAAGGTGAATCTGCAGAATCTGTTGATGCAACCAAACACCACATTTAAAAACAAGAGGGGCATCCCTGAATGAAAGAAGCAAAAGTGTTATCACTCAAAGATCTAAAATTTAAAACTGAGAAAGGAATAAGTCAAATCAGGGCTCCTAAAAGTACTTGGAGAATACAGCCTTGGAGCTGGGTTTTCTATGCAGTGCTAATTAATAGCCATTAGCAAGGGCAACTAAAGAAGAGCCATGGTAGGAAACAGAAGGCTCATAGGAGGAGGATTTCTCTTGATTAGCAAGAGCACTGGGAAGACAGACATCTTTTAAATGGAGTTAAGCTAGCAGGAGCCTAATAACTTGGGAGCAGGAGCACAGAAGGAACTACTTTGTCCCTGTATTTCTATTCTGAGATAGAGATGGAAGGGTAAGCATGTGATGATGTAGAAACACAGCAGGCACACTGAAGCCTTGAAATGAGCTGTCCTTTCACAGGTTCTGAAGGGATGAGACCAGAATAAGAGGCCACTGTCTTTTCTCTAACAAGGAGATGAAAAGAATAACAAGGTGATGCCTTAAGTAAAACCTGCCTGAGCCAGACTCTGTGTGTCACAGAAATATTAGCCTTCATGGGCAGAGCAGCAAATGGATTCAGTGGAACACAATAGATGGACATTTCAGGTTTGACTAAAACAAAATTAAAAGGGGATTAAAAACATACTTGTGCTTAGGTATTGGTACTTCTTTCAATCCTGCCTTCAAACCCCATGTGGAAAAACCTTTGTATGTCATTTTGAGAGTATAGATTATGTTTTTGCACTGTGAGTCAAAGTTAAATATTAGTAAAAAGTAACATGCAAATTCATATTTCCAGTTGCAAATATAGAGATTCTCTTTCCCTTAATCTCAAATTCGGTTTAGACGATCTGCTTACAATTTTGTCTTCTTGGGGATGACTCCCTACACTGCAGTATTTCTGTCTGGAAGCAACTCATCAAACACTGCTGCAGATACTCCATGTTTTGTAATATCTATGAAAGTATTATCATTTAAATTGTATGTATGCACATGAACTTTAAAAGAGAGACGGTGTCATGATAGTGTGGTACAGAGAGCCTCTGTAACCAGAGAAAAAGCAAGATCCTGATAAGTGCCATGGTCACACTGAGAATGAGCTCCTGACATACAGCATGCAGATGAACCTTCATCCTGAGCTTCCCAGCAGCCACTAGTTCTGCCCAGGAGACTTGCTTTCTCCCCAGTCTGTCTAGCACACTGTGAGGATCAAATCTGACCTAGAAATGTTAAAACATGTACAGCAAGTACACTAATGACACTAATATATCATTAAAGGAAAATAGTACTTCCTCATCATGAGAGCTTTTGACACAATATTTTTTGGCTAAATGAATAAAACACTGCAAGATACTCTCTCTTTTAGCAGACTCTCTTTCTTACATTCATTGTCATCACAGCCATTGATATGCTCAGAGAAACACAGTCTATAGCAGCAGTTCTCACTCTGTGAGTCACAGCCCCTTTGGGGTCACACTACCCTTTTATAGGGATCTCATATAAGATAGCCCACATATCACATATTTATATAACAATTCACAACTGTAGCAAGATTATAATTATGAAGTAGCAATTAAAATAATTTTATGACTGTGGTCACCACAACATAAGGAATTGTTTTAAAGGGCCATAGTGTTAGGAAAGTTAAGAGCCACTGGCCTATGGCATGGCGGTGTCATCTTTGTGCTGGTAACACAGGCCAGAGGAGTGGGGAAGTTAGCTGTCCACGGGGCATCATTTGAACAGAAAACACAAGAATCCTTGCAATAAATCCTTCTTCTTCTCTCCCATTTGCAGACATGGCTCCAAATATTCAATACACCAACGTTGGTCTACGCTTGAAGCTGGAATCATTTCAGTAATGCATCACAAAACAATCCCTTTCTCTATTCCTTCCTTAATTCGCTTTTCCTTCATCTTGTGTTATTCTTGGAATTACACAACAATAAGAATATATATAAATTTGCTTCAGATTTTTCTTTTTAACACTAGGACAGGCTATCTGATAATTTTCATTTCTTTGATAGAATGGCACCCATAGGTCCAAGGCCATTCCAGATCAAAAGCCATCGTATCATTTAAATAAAAAAGAACATGCTTGTTGCTCTTCTTTTCTAGGAATTAAAAGGAAAAGAAGCATGAACAAAATGGTTAAAGTGGAGAATTTGCAGATGAAACAGATGTTACACTAACTATCTTTTGGAAATAACAAAATTTTGGCACATCTTGAATCATAAAACATAGTCATTGTTTATTAATTCCATATGTTCACATGAAATGGAAAAAATTATTACACTGAAGTCCCAGAAGTGTTAGGTCCCATAATAGATTTGCCCAGAGGTCTTCTTTGTCCTCCTACACAAAAAAATTCTGTATATGCCCAAGCTCTCCAAACACATCACAGGCTCTCAGATTTCTTTGTCTTTGCATAGACTCCATTGAATTCTCCCTATCTCTTATATACATGCACTCATACACAGATGCAAACACAGAGAGAGAGACAGACAGACAGACAGGCAGACAGACTGACAGACAGACAGACAGACATGAGACAGAGATGAGACAGAGAGAACTTTCTACCTAAATCTACAGATTCAGATTTGGGAGTTTCATATTTGTGACCTGCCCAATTGTTCTTCTTGCTAATTGCCAAATTAAGTGACCTTGCCTTGACATTCATAATTCCTATTCGTGTATTTACACTGTACTTCAGCATCTTTTTCTTGATGGCCTATTTGTTTCTTACTATAGTACTGTGAACCCTTTTATATATTTTGTCCCTTTTACTTTTAGCTTCCCCTAAATATTGCATGAATTCTGAAAAATACTAAGATAAAATATACAGGGGAGGGGTGTGAAGAAGTAACCAAACAAGAGAAAGGAGATTAAAATCATCAGATTAAAATGATTCATCTCCAAATTTTAGATTTGAAGCAGTACACGTAAAATTAAAATTATATATATATATATATATATATATATATATATCCTAAAAATGTTCAGCATTTCAATCCAGTACACTATGAAATATTGTAACTAATTCCTCTAGAGTCTTTATTTTTCTAATTGAAACATAGTTTTAGGGGATAATAGAAATCAATAAAGAGTAGCTTTCCCAAAATTTGTTTGGCAGGAAATTGCCCTGAAATATCTAAAATGTATATTAGATAATGCATTTTTCAAAGTCTGAGATTGATAAAACTGATACCATGAATTATAATGAATCATCTTGCAGCTAATATTAAGCCCACCAACCCCCCAAAAAGTATCAAAGCTTGTAAATGCTATTTGCCATGGATAATATAGCTGAACCCTAGCAGGCAAACCTCCTGCTGCTGCTGCTGCTGCTGCTGCTGCTGCTGCTGCTGCTGCTGCTGCTGCTGTGTTGAACTTCTGGAGAGTATAGTTCAGATGCATTGAAAACCTTCCTAAGAGAAAGAGTTGAGCCGTACCTGCATCTCAATCATCCAGAGATGCGCAATCATTTCCAGAATGACATGTCTGTGCCCGTGCATGATTTAGAGACTGAAGAGAAGGCAACTGCTATTTTTGATTGTGTTAACCTGTACATAATTATGTAATTACCCACTAAAATTTAGTCAGAGTGTTGCATATCTGAATCATTAACTTTAACAATTGACAAGCTACTTTGATTAGTATTTTCATAGAGCAGGAATAACATACTTTTGTCAGCTTTCATATGATTAGCTATGATTGGGAATTTGTTTATGCAAAATGTTTTCATTGCCAGTTTAGAAAAAGGGGAAAGGGAGGGGTCAGGGAAATCATGTGTCTCTCCTCAGCAGAGTGTCTTGTGTGTGGTTCAACTCAGGAAATGCCAACGATGAGAAAAATACATTAAGGATACACACCATCACTCTCCAAATGGCACATAATTTGGGTGTCAGATTAATATAATATCTAGCAAATTCAAATTGGGAGAAATAGGCTCTCCTACCACATATTAGACTAACAAGGACATCAGTACATGTGACATCAATGTAGAATGTCACATTCAACTTCTGGCTCCGCCTGGCAGCCCTTCTACATCATTGATCAGTACAGCTGATCTTCTGGGGGAAAGGCATGTCGATTATTTGTTATTTATTTTCTAGCAGAAACACAGCAGCTGCAGCAATTTCTGAGAGACTTCTCTGGCACCAATTTGCTATCAGTCTTAGGTAATATTGACTGTACACACATTCCTATTAGGCTGACATCTCCAAATGCAGCTAGCTATTCAAATAGAAAATCCTTTAATTTCTTGGCCATGATGGGGCTATGTGATGCCAAATTTCAACTCTCTCTGGAAGACAGAAAGTCCTCAGGACATGAAGCATTTCTTGTCTCCTCTGGCAAATTGGCTGGGCTCATTTGTTTTAAGTAAGCAATTACAAAAAAGCAGCTTACGGAAATTTTAAAGTAAAATTAAAAGCAAAATTATTTCACTGGTTACTATGCATGTACTGCGTTCTACTCTTGAGGGAGTGTGTTTTAGATAGAGATGAATGTAATCAAAAGGCTTTAACGTAGGTGGTACATCATAACTCAAAAACGGGGAAATTTGTGGTGTGTCACTGAAGAGGCAAGGCTATCCCTCCAGAGGAATTTTCAATGCAAAATCGACCTTTATCTTCCATTGTTCTCTCTCTTTCTCTTTGACTTTTCATTCCATATTCTGAAGAAAATAGCTGGAAAGTTTTGTTAGAAAATACTCCTTTTAATGCCTCCCTGTATAAAAGAAAAAATATTCTAAGTTCAATTTGTTGTCCAAGCGAAACAGAGAGCACCATAGCATGTAAGAGGGTTTTTCCATATCAAATTAAAAATGACAAACTCCATAATCATAAAGTATTGATCTCTCAAAATCAGACATTGCCGTTGCCATGTCTCACAAGCATGAACATCTGCTCCGTTTTTCACAATAAGATTTTTCCCGACAATCAGACACTGCTATCTTTGAGATCCAAGCTTAATTATACTGTTTTAAAGTCTTCATGATTGAACACACATGCACAAACATCTCCCTCACTTTGGCTTTAATCTTGTCTTTCCATTTCTCTGAACATAATTTAAATGCAAAACTTTTCTTACAATTTCAAGTCACCATCCAGCCCTGTAACTCTTCTACTGCGTATTAATTCTACCTTTCTGGCTATAATTCTCTGGTAGCTCTTACTGATTAAAGAAATATCTGCCTCTCAGAAAATTTAGAGAAGAAACCCTGGCCTACTTTTCTTTGAGAGATTACACATTATCTATTCCATTATGTCAAAACTAAGTTAACTGATACTGTGCTGTGTTCATTTGCTTTTTAGATGATCAATCATTTTCATTACTAATTATATTCACCAATCCCTTTGTATGGACTATGCCTATATGTTTGTAGCTAGTTTTTGAGTACCATTATGTATTTTTGTACAGGAATATCCCCAGCCTATACTGTGAAGTATTGTGAATAAGGAAGTCAGAAATCATCTGGACATTATAGGAAAAATATACCGAGGAATCTCCTGCTTGCACATATCCATAGCTAGAGTATTATTATTTAACAGCATTTTTGCAACCTAAAGACTCAACTGACTTTAAGCATTTTTTTTTCATTGTATTTGAATCTAGTCCATCAGAGGAAGCTGAGATACAAGATAATAGGCAGAGATTAGGTCAAGTTAGGAATGAGATACAATGGGATGGGGTAGAGAGACATGTGGAGAAACAATGAAGGATGAAGTAGAGCTCAGCAAGAAAGTGGGATAGTCTATACCCCAGTATGGTACCCAATAAGAACTGTCATTTTGCTCATAGCCAATATCACGACTGTCTGTCATAACAGTAGTGTTTGTGGCAGGAAAATAGTGTCTAAAATACCCCCAATCTCTAGCTAGTCCAAAGTGTGGTTGTTGTTGTTGCTGCTGCTGCTGCTCTTGCTGTTGTTGTTGCTGATGCTGTGAAGGTCCCTTCAGTCAGTTGTGCCAACCAAATTTTCTTCAGATCCTGTCCAGTAGTCACTGGATGATGAACGTACTTCCAGTTGAAACTGTTATTTATTTTTGTATTCGTCTTAAACTATTTCACTGTATTTTTGACATCATAAAATCCCCTATTTCTACCTGCCACATGATCCTTAAGACAAAGGCAAGAGTCTGTAGACATTTGAGTGCACCCATATACATGATTTGTTAGGAATGGTTAAAGCGTGTTTAGTCATGTGATAAGGAATTGATGACCCAGAAGGATCATGTCTATAAAGAGCTATCTCTGCAGCTCTGTTTTCCACAGTAGATGAGAAATTAAGCAATCACAACAGGTCCAGCATCTCCTCCTCATATATTTGAGAAGATTCCTCACAAGGAGATGGTACCACGTGTCTATAGGACCATTCCTTTACACAGTTAACATCCTATACAGATAAAACATCGAGCATGCTTGAAGGTAGGCTTTGAAAGAAGGAGAGCACGGTTTTGAAAGATTCCTAGAGCATTCCAGGTCCTCTTGCAGGAAAACAGAGTTGCCTTGTCTCTGAACAAATACACAATTTCTATTTTAGTAATTTCAATGGTCTATGATGAGTCTCTCTGTTTATCTATAAGTTCCTTAAAGCTGCCCTTTGTTTTAGATTCAAACAGAATTATATACTCTGCATCTACCTAGTAAACTATTTATTTCAAGCTTTATAGCTTTTATACAAGTTAGGTTTCTTTTTTCAGATCTAGCTCATAGAAACAATAATTTTACATTTGATTTTTTTTAGGACATCCTGGCCTTTCTCATTCTGATCACTTAAGCTTTGCTAAATTTCTTAGGAAATGAAAGATTCTAAAAATCATAAAAGTTCCTATTATTTCCTAAACAGCATGCAAAGCTGTTGCATAATCTTAGGAAAAGATAGACAGGACAGACCTTACAAATATATTTAAATCTCTGAAATGTAGACAAGAATATGTAAATTGAAAGTAAATTTATTTTAGTGAACTGGCAAGAAAGGAAAAAATATAAGGCCATATGTTACCATTGGTTTTGCATATTTGGGGAGGGGGAAGCTCCTTAAGCCAGGCATTTTCAGGCCATAAAATGTCTTCCATAGGTAACCACAGGCAGGCAAAAATAGCAGGCAAGTGTTGAAAGTTAGAAATGAGGACGATGCTTTTATTGGTGGCTGAACAAAGTGGGAAGGGAAGTTGTGATGAGAGAAATGAAGAAGAGAGAGGGATAAGTTTACTTAAGGGGAAGCACCATCAGTGAGGAAGGCAACTGTCCTCGAAACAGTTCTTTGTCTCACCTTCATCTTTCCTGTCAGCATCCCTCTATCACAGG
Organism: Rhynchomys soricoides; assembly: GCA_019843965.1. NCBI lineage: Eukaryota > Metazoa > Chordata > Mammalia > Rodentia > Muridae > Rhynchomys > Rhynchomys soricoides. The sequence continues at coordinate 1,043,899 of JADRCH010000052.1, forward strand.
GAACCCACAGTGAGAGTAACCTACAAGGCAAAGGTCTGTCCCCTACCTCCCCTACCTCACTGCCTGTTGTTACAAAACAAAATTCCCAGCCATTCGATTTACTAAATGAAGACTCAGGAGCCAGATGCTAGGATGAAAGCCTGTTAGCTCAGAGAGGCAGAGAAAGCACCCAGCTCCCCTTCCTATTCCACCACCATCCCAGAAGGACAAAGCTCTTTCTCCATCTCCACAGTGTCTTAAATACCTTCCAACTCAAAGACCTTCCTTTGTGTTTATTTATGTTCACTCCCTGTCGGCTGGTTGCTTGCTTTACCTCTTGACCTAGGGTTGACATTATTTAGCTCTTGGATTAAAGGCATGCTCTAGGGCTGAGCCACACCACAACGACTTGTTTACAATAAGCAGAAAGCCCTTGGGTTAGGCCACAACACGACAAAGTTTTTCCAGTTCACAATCTTAGGGTTCACAATGTGATCAAGTATCCTGCAGCAGGGAGCCAAAGTCATCTTTTCATCACGGCTTGTTTCCCTGAAAATGTCACCACACACAGGAACTCAGCTTGTCTACTAGCCAGGATGCAAATAATAAAGAACTTTAATTTTAATATAAATATTAAACTACTAGAAAGCAAGGTTTTACTTGTTCTAATGATTACCCACACTACTAAGAACAATGCCATCTCATCAGGAAACACACAAGAACTTTAAGTGAACAAATCTATGCTAAACAATAACTGTATTGCAAATGTTCATCACAACCTTATAAGTTTCAATAAACTTCTCTGTGTGACTATGAATATAATGGACATTGTCTATTTCCATGAAATATCAAAGGTTTCTCAATAGTTACAAATTTCTGTATATTTATATGCTTCTTTAGCATTGATAAAACATCTTTCCATGGCTATAGTACATGAATTCAGAAGTCAGAATTCCAACTGTTTCACAAGACAAAATTCTGCTTCTTAACTTGGGAGACCATGTGTAGATAACCAAATGAGTCTCTACACCTGTGTTCTTCAATCTATAAAATGATAAAATATACAGGTCTCATTGGGTTTCAGGGATGTTATTATGACCTTATATAGACAAAGTTACTTTACAGATTATGCAGTGCTAGATGAACATAACTAGTTACTAGTAAAGTTATTCTTGGAGAACAAAGAGCAGAGGTGAAAGTGTAGATGGTTTCCATATTAACAGTTGCATGACCTTCCAACTTCAGAGTCAGAAGTTTCAAAACACCAAATTCAGATGAGTCATATTTCCTTCCACTGGTCCTATTTTCAAGTCTAACATTAGTACTGATCTTCTGTGAGATTCTCCAACATTCCCAAGCTTTTTGGTTACTTAGTGTCACAAATACATGAATTCAGAAATCAGAATGTAGCCCTATTAAGCTCCACAGAGGTCTTTTGTGTTAGACTTTTATGATTTTATAACAGAGAAATATGAACTAGGCACCTTGAGCCAAATACAAACATTCAAGACCAGTGAGGCAATTAGTGTTGCCTACTTGACAAAGTCTAGATTCACTTATGAGAAAGGGGACATGACTGTGGGGAGATGTGGATGGGGGAAGAGAGAGTGAGGATGGAGGGGGAGAGGGAGGGGCAGAGGGAGGGGAGGGGAAAAGAGAGAGGGAGAGGGAGAAGGAGGAGGAGAGGGAGAGAAACAGAGGGAGAGAGAGAGGGAGAGAGAGAGGGAGAGAGAGACAGAGGGAGAATTTGGTCCTCTCCTGCTCCCCCTCCCCTCCTTCCCTCCTCCTCTCCTTCTTCTTTCTCCTCCTCCTTTTCTTTCTTCTCCTCCTACACTTGCTCCTCCTCATTTTCAATGTTGATATGTAGTGGCATGAGATACTCAATTTATTTTTATTTATGTGTCTGCCTTACTCTCTCCAACATTGTAAGAACCCTTTCCCCTTTAAGACTGAAAGGTTTCTATTGCATCGTGTACTCATAGTGCTGATTGTTTTTTAACTCATCCGCTGATGGCACACAGGTTGATTACACATTTTAGCTGTTGTGAAGAATGCCAAATGACCACAGAAGTGCAGACTTCTCTAACCAGTACTGAAAACAGACCCCTTAGGTATGTACTCAGAAGTGGAACTGCTCCAACACATGACTTGACTATTTTGTTTTGCTTTTGTTGTTTGGTTTTTCCTTTGTTTGATGTGTGTGTGTGTGTGTGTGTGTGTGTGTGTGTGTGTGTGCACTAGGCAGGACTATTCCCTGGGCATGGAACTGTGGACTGTGAAAGATGGAAACAGCAAGCTGAATACTCACACTCACATTTCTCCCTTGAATGTGACCAGCCCTCACAAGCTCTTCTGCTGTGACTACCGTCATGGTGAACTGTAACCTAGAATTATGAAACAAATGTAACTTTTCTCTCCTATGTTAGTTTTGTCAGAGCATTCTATTACAGCTGCAATACAGAAACTGAGAAAACCACTTTGTGGGAAAATCCAGGTCTGAAGTACACTTTACCTCATTTAGCCCAGAATTCATTGATGTTTTTCCTTTGGTAAAAAAATCTCCCTGGGGAGAATCTAACTCCATGATGTGGCCTTCTCAAAGAAGCCAGTCTGGAAGCATGAGATAATAAAATCCTGTTAGACTTTCATCACTGGAAGACAGACCCCTTCTCCTCTATCCCTCAGGCTGTCAGAAGTGAAGCCATCTTACAAGATTTCTCAGAAAGATCTAGCCCAGTAATTCCCAGTGGTGACCAACTTGAGGCTGAATCTTCTTTTGGATTTTCTTCATCTGTATTCCATGTTTTCTACCACCGTGGTGCCTATGGGTCAGTTCTCAGGACATAACATCTATCACAGAGCTTGTGTGTTTGTTGTTGGTCAAACACATAAAACCAGCCCATTAGGGTGAAATTTTGTATTTAGATCATTCATCACAAATACACAAATAAAAGTCTCACTTTTGTGGGAGTGGGTAAGAAGCCAATAAACTCTAACATTCCAGGCCATCAAAATACCTGTGGATGCCATCAGGATTTAGCAATGAAACGCTCAAGGTTCCCAGGAAAACATTTAGAGAAACCTTTTGCTTACATCTGCAAGGCAGATTTTGCTAAGCATTAGGCCCTGGGTTTAATTGAAAGGGCAGACTTACATAAGAAGCATAATGCACGCATTAAATTACTTTTATATGCTAGTGTCAAAGATCTGATAGAAAAATCAATGGCATTCTAAGAATGGAGGGAGGTATTTTGTACCATAGTTTTAGCTGCATTGAGCTAAATTGAGCTGCATCAGAGAAAAACTATGAGCATGGAACCATTAAACCTTTCAGAAATTAATATTGTAGGAAAAAAGCATGAAACTGATGTGAACATGTTCCCATGATGGCAACTTGAAACTTGATGGGGGGGGGGGGTGAGATGGCTCAACAGGTAAAGGCACCTGCCATATGTACCTAATGATCTGAGTTCAATCCCTAGAACCTATTTAGAAGTGGATGGAGGGAACTGAATGAACAGGGTTGCCTTCTGACCTCCACACATGCACACACACACACACACACACACACATACACACTGATGATAATGATAAGCAGGAGGAAGATGAATACTCTGGATGTTACTGGAGCTGAAGCCTCAGAAAGAAGAAATTCGAAGCAGAAATTTTTTTGAGACTAAATACGTGCACTACCTATTAGCATCTTATCTGCATAAAATCTAGAATTCAAATGTCTGGAAGAAGCCAGGACATTCCTTATCCTCACCCAATCATTTAGGTTAAGGGATAAGTTGTAAATGATACCATTCCTACTGAACTAGTGGCATATTGGGTAAGAGCCTGTAAATGTTTCAGTACTTGGAGTTCTTCCTCAGCACATTTATCTAATGACACAGCGATTAGCAGTTTACAGTAGGTCTTAATGCAAGAAAGAGATTACAATGGTTCTAATTCTGGTGCAAGATGTCCCTACAAGACGGTACAAGATGGACCATAGGCTACAGCATCTAATGGCTGTGGATGTATCTGTAGTAGGTGTGGATATAATTGTGGAGAATCTTGTTCCAGATGACAGATTATACTTTGAAAATAGGATTTAAATTGCCTACTAGCCCTTAGTTTAGGAATAGCACTATAGCCATGGGAAATGGAGAAATATGCCATAAAATATGCCAATGTGACTAGTATCGCAAGCACCGTATCATATGTGTGAGTGAACTATGCAGTGATCCACTGTGTGGCGAATGAATTTCATGAGCGCATGTCAGAGGGTGGTGGCAAATCCTGTGAGTATGGCAAGCATTCCATTACTCTGCCTGTTTTGTCAATGCATTTCTCCTCCCAATACCCACAAATTCATGCGGCCTTGGCTAACCCAACTCGCAGAAGAAAAATTACATTGAACTGATTCACTTGTAGATGATCTTAAATATGGTACCAGTCACATAGGCCATTGAGCTATGGTAACTTGCAATTCTCGAAAGATGGTTTCTGCTCTGATGCACCATGCCTTTGTGACAGGTAAGGACTGTGGGAACACTTCCAGCAGCATCTGCAGTAGTGCTCTATTTATGAGTCATTATCAAGGAGAATGTATTAGATTTATCCTTGGCATAACTCTTACACTAGTTCTTGTTGCAGTAACTACAACAGAAAAAAGAATTCTGACACCTAGCCTAAACTATTCCACAGTTTCTTTGCTCTGTACTCTGTGGCCTTTCTGACTCAACAGTCTTGGACAGTTTGGGATATACTAAATATACATACCAAACCAGAAAGACCAATGGCATATATGGATCTAACTTTGAATTTTTAGATGTCTGTGTTTAAGTTGGAGTGAGTGTCTACTAAGATGGGATGGGCTGTGGTTTTGGAATGAGTGGGACAAAAAGACACAAGTGATATAAAGTAGATAGGGACTACTGGGGGATAAAGATCTAAAGGGCATGGAGGTGGGGAGATGAGGCAAGGGCGCTGGAAGGGTTAACAAAACAGGATACAGGAAACAGAAATTCACTACCTTATAAACTCACCAAAAATAGAATTTAAAAGAGTTTGAATAGAAGTACCCTATATTGGTGGATAATAATCCTTCCAGAAGCCATAGATTTTAAATGAAAATTCCAGTGCTGTGTCAAAGCTTATAGATGGTGAAAACACAGGCTTAGACAGATATCACTGATATTTTACTGCATGTGTGGTGAAGCTGCCTTCAAAATACATATGTTTACACTTACAGACTAGTATTGCTCTTCAACTCTGTCAGGACTTTTATTTTAAAAATGGAAATGGGTAATGTCGATTGGTTACCATGTTGAGAAGAAGTGACCTCCAAGTCCCCAGCTCTAAATGGGTCATCTGTAATGCTCCACGTGACCAAATTATGGGACATAAAGCTTGTCAAAGACAAAAGGTGAGAGGAGTAGTGTAAAGCACTATCTTTTCGGTATGACACAGCTATTGTAATCATGAACAGCCCCTACCAATGTCTATCTACCCAAGACTGTGTGCATATGTGCGCGCACACGCGCACACACACACACACACACACACACACACACACCACACAACATGAAATGAAAGTGAGACTTGTTAGGAAGTGGAAGAAGCAGAGAGTGGTCATTAGGAGTTGACACAGCTAAGGTAAGGGGGTTAATATGATCACAAAGTATTTATGCATGTATGAACTAATAACAATTCAGATATAAATAAAGGAAAAGAGGGGAAGAGAGAAGGAAGGAGTAAAGAGAAAGAATGAAGGAAGGAACAAAGACAATTAGACAGGAAAGAATGAAGGAAAGAAAAACAGAAAGAAGAAAGAAGGAGGAAAGGAAGGAAGGAACAAAGGGGAAGATAATACACTATTAGCCACCTTATTGTTAACTTCTCAGATTAGCAATTTCGGAAATCTTGCTGTGTCGGTCAGAAGGCATTCAGAGTAGAGCTCAAAGACAACCATTAAATACTATTCTAGCACAGCTTGGAAGTACAAGAAAGCCACACTCTCTCTGCTCATGAACTCGGTCCCCAAACAAGCTCTTGCCTTAGGTTCTCCTGATGGGAAATCAGGGTTTCACTGGTTGGGAATGATGGGCTAGGTAAAGGAGAAATGATTACAGAAAACCTGGCTCTCTACTTTAGTCATTCATGAATGAGTAAGTCAAACAAGAAATGGCCTTAAGTCTATAAGCTTATTGTCTCTAGCTTATTTTTTTTTAATCTTAATGAAGAGATTTTTGCACAGAAATGCACCCAGAGATTGATATACAGACTGTTTCAGGAAGTTCTTCCTTGTTCTCTGTGTTATGATGCAGACATTAGCAATGCCATTAAATAAAATATAATTATTGATAATAACTACCATTCATAAAGTACTCTCTGTATGCCTAGAATAGAAACTATATCAAGTAGTAGTAGTAGTAGTGTGTGTGTGTGTGAGCGAGAGAGAGAGAGAGAGAGAGAGAGAGAGAGAGAGAGAGAGAGACTTTTCTGTGGTGTTAGACACTGCACTAGAAGATGAGAACCACAGATGTGGGTACAGCAGAAAGAAATCTAACTCAATCAAGCTCACTAAACACTTATTTTCTAATAGGAAGACAGGCTGTCAGTGGTTACTTATTCTCTTACTCAAAACTATTTATCTAATGCTCAGTTTTACACAAAAAACTTCTCTAGATGTTGAAGAAACAACAATAAATGAGACAAACTCAGGAGGAATAAAGAACTTTTTTTCTGAAATACATGCTAAATGCATATTTGCTACAAAGGTTAGTCTGTCAGGAAAAGTTGTGCCTCAGGTAAAGGTGTAGCTCACTGTTACAGTAACTGCAAACACAAACATTTGGTTTTCTTTTTTTTTTTTAGTTTTCAATTTCTTATTCAAATATTTGTTTTATTCAGATAATTATTTATTCATGGTTATTGAGCATCTTCTATGGGGTGGGCAGTAGAACACAGACTTCTGCCATTTGGAATTCACATTATTGAAAGAAATGAAATAAGATGAATTCATGCATGAGTAGTCACTCGTTCAGATAAATGCGCTACTGCCCCTAACTACTACTCTATTACAGCAAATAGAGACCATCACAGAAAACCACACCTGAACAAAATACAGAAACCAATGGCTCATTGGGAACTCAGCCACAATGGATACACCTACATCAGAGCCCCTGTATCTGTGGCTCAGGTAACATAGAGGAAGAGAGGGCAGAATAATTATAAGAGCCAGAATACCAGGAAGTCTTCTGTGAAACAGTCTGTCTTAGAAATGGCTGCAAAACACCCCCAGAACAATGGTAATGTCAGTAGATATGCTAACATGAAAGAGGGGAAATCTCATGGGGTTCCACCCCTTGGCAAAGGTCTACAAGTAGCTATTGATTACAAGAGAGGAGTTAGCCTACCGGAGATGAATCACATTATGCTTGCTCAATGCAGAGTGGTCAGCCTTGAAACCACATACACATACACAACAAAAAAGACCCAGCAGGTTCTATTTATACATTTATGCATAGACATAAAGACATATATGTAACAATTGTAATGATATTTTAAAATGAGGCTATTAACTTGAGAGAGGAAGGGAGGGCTTGGAAAGAAAAAAAAGACCAGGTCTATCTTGATTAAAGCTGTGTTTTTAAAGTTATTTAGAGTACATTTTAATACTTTTTATTTTTTTCTATATATGGCTAGCTGCCTTATTCTTTATGCTAATGGTGTATAACAGAGAAAGTATTCATTCAGAGAGTATGTATATTTTGGTATATGTATGCACTGTTAAATAATTACCATAATTAAATTAACACAGTACCTCACATCATTTTGTTATGTTTTAGACTATGCATGTATATACTTACATTCCAATTTCTTGATACATTAAAGTATACATTATTATAACCTATGGTCATAATACTATGCAACAAACATCTACGACTTATTCATTCTATCTGGAAATAAGTTTTTGTAATAGAGATAGATAGATAGATAGATAGATAGATAGATAGATAGATAGACAGACTTGTTTATTTACTCATTGTGCTCATTCAAGCCACTCTTCTGGTCATATGACTCTTTAAGAACTTTACTTTATTCAACTCAAATATGGAAAGGCAACCCTTAAGAGAAGTAATGGAAATCAGCATTTTGAGATGAGAGATTCTGTTCCAAGATTATTGTCAAAAGAATTTTTGTGTGTTTACAGCATAATTCAATAGATTTCAATAGCTACTGTGAGTTATTTAAGTGTTGTCTAACTTTTAAATGCATATGTCTACATACACAGCTTTGTTGTTAGCTTGGTTGGACTGAGAGATACATAGATTATTAGGACATCCCCTGGGGATCTGGGAGAAAGGGTTGATTCTAGAGGGACAACTATATCATGATGCATCTGACCTAATCAATGGTTTTTATTTCATTTCCAATCCTGTTTTATGATGTGTGAAAGGAGGGGAGAGATCTCAGGTGGAAAGAGTTAATTTCAGTACCTCACGAGGACAGTATCACAGCGTCTTGTCGCATCTTATAATTAACCCAGAATTCCCTGGGGAGTATTCCCTTTCCTATTGATCTCTCTATCTGGCTTCTGCTTATGTTCCTTGTGTACTCCACATATTAATATTTTGTGATATTTTTACATTGTAGACATTTTCTTCCATTTGTCACCCTCAATTAATTTTGTCTTTTCTGCCTTGAGTGAAAAATCTTCAGTTATGATGTAGCTAAACGTCTCATTCAATCTTGAACATGCCTTGCTATTTTATTTCACAGTATTTTGTAATATTTAATAGACCTGATTTTTTTTTTTACACAAAGGTCTCAGCTGTTCTTTATTAATTCTTGAGCCTTATCGTTGTTGGCTGTGACTGATCTCATATTTCCCACTTCATATTCCAGTTGGTTGCTGTGAGACACAGAATGATATTTTATATACAACAACTTTAGTTTTCATGTTTGTGGAATTTGGTAATAAAATTCAAGTTATCATTGTTTTTGTTATGTTCCTTTGCTACCTAAGCATAAATTATTTTCCTTTGATTAATTAACATTTTAAACTCTCCTGATAGCTGTTCAGATGCTTGCCTCTCCTTATACTTCTGAGGCAGACTCATCTTGATCTCTTTAAAATGCACACTTGATCCCTGTGAGTGGATAGCTTCGTTATACTTTTGTAGCAGTGCTCACAGTCAAAAGCTTTTCTACCTGCCCTTTCCTTATGGCCATCCAACTGGGGAATCAAATCTGCTTTCAGGTGTAAGCCAAATAGATTTGTCTCTTTTTCCATTTCACAGAAAAACTTTACAAAGAAAGGCAAGGGCAGTGTGGGCCCTGGAATTTGGTAGAAAGCTGAATCCTTTACTTGATGGGGGATGGGTCTGGCTGAGATTCAATTTGATAACCATTTCCCAATCATTCACACTATTCCTCTATACACTCATCCAAGCCTGCAGAGCCTGCTTTTGCTATGTGTTTTAAAATATTGCTTATAGCTGTTAATTTTTAAGTATCAGTTCGTTAAATGCTGACATCTTTCTTTCTACTTTATACACTACTTCTAACCTCCTTTATTTCCTTGCTCGGTTTTGCCAGGGATTGTACATTCCTGCGTTTTTGTTTGTTTGTTTGTGTTTGAAACTCAAATGTTTGTTTTGTCAGTGTTTTCTAATTTTCGCTTCCTTCCTTGTGATTTCAGGTTTCATTGTCCCTGAGTATGTTTCTCCTCTCAGGTTCATGTGAGAATCTCGTCTCGCAGTTGCTCGAACTGTCCTTGTAAGCATATTGAATCCATCATTGTTTCTCTAATTATACCTATCCTGACTCAATGAATTTGCTAAGTTGAATTTCGAGGTAATTTATGTCTAAGTAACTACCTCATAATACTGTATATTTATTAGCATCTACATATACAGAACAGATGCAAGATACCACCTGATATTCTACCTTTAAATTTATGCAGTCATACCAGCCACTTTAACCTGTATAATACAGTACTCTGGAATTCCCTGAGACTCTTTGTAGCTAAGTATGTGATTAATTTCTGTGAATGTTCTGTTTGCTTGAAAATGAAGCATTTTTCTCTTACTCGGTTGTATTTTCTCTGTCTGATTTTAGACTTTCACACCCACAAGCCATAAATTTGCTTCAGATGATGAGACTAAGGGATAAAGACTTATTGATCACACAACAGAGCAGAGAAAAGAGACATGGCTTAGCTTGTGCTCTGGCTACAGAAGTGGGACTTTCAGAAGGTTTCCTCTATAGGAGATGGCCAATGATTAGCTGGTATGAACCTTGCACTAGCTGCCAAAAGAGAAAGGAGTACCCAACTATCTTTTCAGACTCCCTGATGTGCACTGAATGAATTAGGGAAGTGGTCAGTATAAAATGTATCATAAGTCAAGCATCTAAACTGGCTAGGACTCTGCTCTGAATGCACACTGAGTTTAGATGTTCAGTTCTGTTATCTTTAATCTTCTAAAGATTGACTTAATTTGTATTTGTTTGACCTACCAGTTTCTCTGTTGTATAAAAACAGTTAGGGACAGGGTTTTGTTTATCCACTCCTGACCATTTGTACATATTAACATTTTATAACATTTCAAGTTCTTTATATTGAAAATATATATTGTTGGGTGCATAAATGTTCAGGAATTTATTATTCTTGATTCTGCATTTTAATCAATATTTACTACTTTTATTTGCCTTGAGTTCTTTTGCCTAATAACGAAATTTGTTCTCCTTCATGCTTTGAATGTTTTCTTAGTATTTAAAAACTTCTCTATAATTTTATGTTTTGTGAATGTTTTCATTTTTATTATATTTTATTGAATATGGGAATTTTTTAATTTGTTAAATAGTTTTTATTATAGTTACCGAATATTAAATTTATATTGCCATTGCATGGTTTGCTGTATGCCTTTAATTTTTCTCTTATATATTATAAAGTTTATTTTATCACAAATATTTTCCATTAATCAATTTATTTATTCATTTTACATCACAATCTCTACCCCCATTCACACAGTCCCTCCCCCTTCCCCTTCTGCTCTGAGTGTCTCCCCACCCTGGCCCATCAAGATTCTGCAGGGTTAGGTTCATTCTCTCTGACTGAGGCCAGACAAGGTAGCCCTGTTAGGGGAACAAACAAGAGCCTAGCCTTGCATAACTGTACTCTGAGAGGCTCCAACCAGTCTAAAACAGAGATCCACAGCCAAATATTAGACAGAGATTGAGGACTCTTAATGAGGAGTTGAGGGAAGAATTGAGGGTGTCAAAGGAGATCAGAACTTCACAAGAAGACCAACACAGTTAACTAAACTGGATCCTTGAGGGCCCTCAGAGACTCAGCCACCAGCCAAAGAACATACACGGGTTGGACCTAGGCTCCTAGCACATATGTAGCATATCTGCAGCTTAGTAGTCATGTAGATCCCCCAACAACTGGAGAGGTAGCTGTCCCTAAAACTGGTGCCTATCTTTGTCTTGAAAACAGAGAATCACTAATAGTGTCAGGGATTGGTGCTTGTCCATGCAATTTTAATCTTCAACTATTCTTAAATTATTTAAAACATTGTATGCATCAGTTACATCATAACTGATAATTCTTAATATTAATTATTAGGATAATTATAATAATTATAATAATTAATAATAATTTCTTAATATTGCTTATTAGGATAGTTATGTATACTTTCTCTTTATTCTCTTTATTCTCATATTCTGCTTTTCTTCAGTAGAGAAAGTACAGCACAAGCACTTGCCTCTAGCAGGCATAGCCTAGGGCTGACCCATTTCTCTCTATCTCTCTGCTTCACAAGATGAGTTTCTGTCTTCCTTGTCCTCCATTATGATGCCTTGCCTCAACATATACAATGCCAGATGCAGGAGAATCCAGTCACTGTGGACTGGAGCCTCCAGAAATATAAGCCAATGCAAATGCTCTCCTTCTGAATTGATTATGTCTGATTTGGAGTACATAAGTGTATGTCCTGTGTTTTCCAAAGCAGCAGGAGATTAACCCAGGAACTTGGTGTAAAAAGTAGGGACATTGCTGTGACTGTATACTGTATATGCAAGCAATGGAATTCAGAAGCCTTTGGAGTTCGTTTGCAGGAAGAATTTGAAAAGATTTGAAAATGCAGGCTAGACAAAGCCTAGATTCTACAAGAAGAACCCAATAAATAATAAAATAACCGTTATGCTGACAGGCATGTATGCAGTACTGACTGCTCATGAGGCTTCAGACGGAACTTAGAACTATTGGGAATTGAAATACAGGATTATCATTACATCATGGCAACTGACTGGCCTTTACTTTGTCTTTGCTCTAAGACTTTGGGAAATGATTAAATTAAAGGGGCTAATATAATAGAGGAAATGTTAAGATGGACCACAAATAAGGCTACTGCATTGATGGTCCTGGCTGCTTTGGACCATATTTACAGTGATCTAAAACAAAAGTCAGTATAGAAAGATTTGAAAATTTTGCAATTTGTCCAGAAAATGATCATGTTTAATGTCAGACCAAAGCAAGGTATAGTTGCTAAAGAGATAAGCAAAGAGATTGTAGGAAATATCTCAAGTTATTCAACATTTTTATCAAGCACATGATGCTGGCTTTATAGGAATGCAAATTACAAGAGTTGTGTTATCACAGAAGTTTCCCAGGAGGTTTCAAAAGTCTGGGGTGTAGACAAGGCATAGTGAGCTCACAGTCCTATTGGCTGTTTTTGTGATACCTGAAGATGTAAATGTGGTGTCTCAACCACAGCAGAGATTCAAGGGAGTAAATTTCTACTGATAAAAGCCACAGACAATGAGTAAAGGCAGCCCACAGTAGAGGTAGTGTGGATGCAACTGGTAAGGCCACTAAGGGTAAGGCTGTGCAAAATCTGTGAATATCATGCCACACCACCATGTACCTCAGATGCTAGGCACAGAGCTAGAATTTAATGCTTGGCCAAACAGAGTTTGATATGGCTTTGCTTTAGTTAGTTGGTATGCTTCCGTTCCTCCTTTTAGAAATGTGAACGCTTATCCATCATATTGAAAATATTTAACTAGTTTCCACTGTGTATATGGGCTCACCACTAAGATCTCAGAGAAAATTTGGACTTGGACTTTTGAGAATTATAGAGTGTCAAGACTATTAAGCCTCTTAGAGATGGACTATGTATTTTGAGAGAAGCATGAGCATTTTTCTTGCCAGGGATAGATGGCATGGTTTTAATATTAAGTATTCACTCAAAACAAGATTTCTATACTGAAGGTTACTCCCTATATGGTGTGCAATTGGGAAATGATTTTGGTCTGAAAGGCACTGACTTCATCAATGGACTGATCCTAGGTTCGTTTTAAATTATCTATTGCTGGATAAGGTCTTACTAAATATGTTATGTCATTGGAGGTAGGCATTGAAGGATCTGTCCTTCATTGACCCTTTCCTGTGTGTCTCAGTGACTCCCATGAGGCAATCAGCTTTTCTCTACCATGTGTTTCCAATATGATGTTTGGCCTCACCACACAGGCCAAGAATCAACAGGTTCAAAACTTGTAAAACCATGAGCCAAAATAAATCTTTTCTCATTTTATGTTGTTCATGTCAGGAATTTTTTTGCTACAACCAAACAAAAAAACCTGACTAGTTTACTATATATTACAAATAAACATTTACTTTTGACCAATAAAGGAAAAAATCACTTGCCAGTGTCTGTGCAATAGAATGAGCTTCCCCAAATCAAGGACTTTGAGAAAAATGAAACCAAACAGAAAAGAGTGCATTCTACATTTAGATTTAATAGGTTACAAGTACCCTAAAAATCCTCCATATGGCAGGAAATAAAGATAAATGCACTGTGGTGATTTGAATATGCCCAGGGAGTGGCACTATTGGGAGGTATGTCCTGGTTGGAGTAGGTGTGGCCTTGTTGGAGGAAGTGTGTCATTGGGCTTTAAGACCATCATCTTAGATGCCTGGAAGCCAGTTTTCTCCTAGTGGGCCTTCAGATGAAGATGTAGAAGTCTCGGCTCCTCCTGCACCATACCTGCCTAGATGCTGCCATGCTGCAGTTTTCTTGTCACTTATTATCCTAAGGTGGTAGCTTCTTTACTAACCTTTGGATGATGCAAGCTGAAGTGTAAATAAGACAGCACTGTATCCCCAAGAGCCAGGCATGGTGGGAGCAGTCCATTAAGGTGAAATACCCCAAAAGGCAGCTCAACTTGAGTCAACAGTGAGGATGCTTGGACCAGATAAGAGCCTCACATGAAGTCACATTGAGACCTCTCCAGAAAGGACTAAAACCTGGGAGATTTCTGTGAGTTGCAACTATGAAAATCAACATCATAAAACAACATGAGAATCAAGTATCTGTCTGAACCTGAAAGGTACTTCTACTACATTCCAGAAATGTGAGATCTAAAGTCTGATCTTTTATCCTAAAACACATTGTTTAGAATAAATATCTCTAATATCTACTTATCCATTGTCACTTTACTAATGGCCGTAATATCAGCCCATGTCAGTAAACAACAAAGACAGCCTTTTAAATTAGTCTTAGATTATGCCCCACATGGTTACCATTCTTTCCTGCAGTTTCTTGTTCCTCATCTGAGACCACCTTCCTTACTTCTTTATTGAATCCCCTCTCTTCTTTATCACATTTTCCTCAGCTTAACAGTCATCACCTGTCCTTTGCTGCCAATAGATGCACATTTCATCCATCCATCCATACAGCCATCTTTTTCAAGACTGTGGCAAGACTGCAGAGTGCTATATATGAATTGTCCCTTTGTGAAAGCTGTCATCAGTGCAAACCTGTGGTTTCCACCTCAGGTGAGGCCCTGGGGCCAAACCACTACATATATTCACAGGTCCTCAATCCTGGCTGCACACTCAGTCTTGGGAATTCTCAAAAGTCCTGCTAACTGGTTCTTGTCCAAGTCCAAACAAACCATATCCTATCCTGCTGGAACCAGCTCTCCCAGATTATTTTAATAGTAAGCCAGGATTGACAGCAGGTTTCTTGGTGCATAATAATCATGTGAAAATTTTTGAAAAGTAGTTGTGGATGGGTTCTGCTCCTGACTGTAACCATTTTGCCTGAGGAACATCTAAAGATTCTTCACAGCTCTCTGAGTAGTTTCGGTATATACTCAAAAGTACCTCACTGACTAGAACCATTACTCCTTAGGCCTCCAATCTTCCACCAGCTGGGGCTAACTCTACATTGATAGTGCTGCTTTCTTCATACAGAGCATCAGAATCTCCCAACCTGGTTTGTTCATAAGTAAAGCAAGAAACAAGTATTGCCTATTTCAAAGGTCTTTTGCAACATTACCCAATGCCATAAGAATAACTTTGCAAAGTTACCATCAAACTTAAAAAAGAGGCAGTTACTTATAAAAATGAATATGCCAAGATTCGGATTGCATCTTTCTCAGATTGCATCTCCTTAACTTCCTACCAGGATTAGCTGGAAGTGATGTCTAGTGTCTATAGTTCCAGCATTCAGAAGGCAAAGATTTAAAAAAAAAACAAAACCTGTGTTTTAGGCCAGTCTCATCTACATTCTGAGTTTTAGGCCAACCAGGACTACACAGTGAGATACTATCTCAGAAAAAGAGAAATTTTTGAATTTGTTTATACTTATGCTTATGAGATTCATACATTTCGATGTGTGATAATGATGAATTGTAACATCTATATTCATGAAAGATGCAGCTCCTGTGTTTTTCTATACTCTTCTTTCTCTGGTTTGGGCTTCATAAAGGGGATATATATATATATTAAATGATACATGTACATGTTGCATATAGCACATACACATATGTGTGTGTGCTTCTAAAATGAAATGTCTTGCCATTTTTTACTTTCTTAAGAATTTTTATGTGTTTGAATGATCATGTATTTGAATCTTGAACATTTGGTAGAGCTCACGCAAAAATCATTTGGACTTGGTATTTGCTTGGTGAGAAGATTTTTAAAATACTGGCTTAATTTCTACACATATTAGGGCTCTTTTGTGTCAAATTTTATTTCTTTCTGGTATACTTTAATCAACTTTAACTACATTTTTTACATGTATTATCATCTCTATTGCTCGTCTTACTCCTTAATAATACACCTAAGTACATAATGAGATGTCAAAGTGGTTACTCACTTCCCACTGATCTTTACTTCACTAGAATTTTCTTACATGGTAAAAAATATAATATAAAAAGCATTTAGGGTGAGTAAAACACAACCCTAAAATGCTGTTCAATCTATAAGGCCCATCAGTATTGTATTCTTCAAGTGACAAGGAAGAAAGATGACAAAGAATTGTTGTGACTTTGGCCAGTGTTCATCGTAGACACCAGAATGAGACTGTGCTCTAATATGGGCAGACCAAGGTCTTTTCTGTGTCAACCCTCAGTCAACCCTCAACCTTCTCAAGTCAACTAAGTGCTAGTTGTTTTACATCAGTATTTTCCAAAGCTAGGAATCATGACATCTGTTCCTTTTCTTCTCCTCTATCCCCAAGCCTATGATCAAAAATCTTCAAATCATTGTGATACTAGTCCTACCTTCAGCTTTACCATGAGGGTTACCATCTGTATAAAATTAATTAGCATTTTTCTGGGCATATTAGTATGCAAGAGTAATTCCAACTCCTGAAAGTCTGAGGCAGGAGGATTACAAATTTACAGCCAGCAAGGGCTGCATAGTGAGACTCTATCTCAGAAAAGAAAGGAAGAGAGAGATAAAGATGAGGTCAGGGAAGAAGGGAGGAAGGAAGAAAGGATATAGAAAGAAAGAGAAGAAAAACAATTCTTATACATCATTTAGCTTTTACCTTTTATGTTACTATTCCCAATAAATCTTTGTTAAACAAATGAACAAAAATTCCCTCCACGTAGATCCTCATGCAGAAATTAATCCATGTTCATTTCCATTCTCCACAGAAATATTGCTTTTTATATATTAAACAGCCAATATGATATTGAGTGAGTTAGATTGAACATAAGACAGGATGAACAGAAAAGAATCACAAAACAGTAAGAAAGTAACCAAAGCATTATTAATTACCCATTTTGCATCTACTTGCATTGCTAGTTGAAAATAGTATCTAATTAATTTGGAGGAAAATAATGATATTATTCAAACACAGCTAATGAACATTTGAGAGGCATTTCCTGTTTGTATAGAAATGCAACTCACTTACTACAGACATTGCTGTAACCTTTGAGTGGACTGTCTTCCTCCAAACAGACAGTAAGAAACTCAGATGTGCTTTGTAACCACTTTCATTTTCACTTTTGGAGCATGATTTCCATTACCTATGGGTGGTCTTTTTTCATTGAGTACATGAGCTAAAGTAAGTCCAGTGGCTGCTAAAACAGGAAAAGAATTTTAAAAAGTATGCATTGGCTAGATACATTTATATTTTGCTTATTTACATTCACCTTTTTGATATTTTATGAAAATTATGTTTTAAAAAAGCTCTTCAAATGTCTTTTCTCAGAAGTGGTATTTAGTATTAAATTCTTCTCTTGTTTCATTATTTGATGAATTCTTAGATTTATGTGTCTTAGTCAGTGTTCTTTTGTTGTGAAGAGACACCGTGACCAAAGCAACTCCTATAAAGGAGAACATTTAATTTTAATTAGAGCTAGCTTACAGTTTCAGAGGCTTAGCCCATTGTCATCATGGCAGGAAACATGGCAAAATGCAGGTAGCCATGGTGCTGGGAAAGGAACTGAAAATTCTACATCTATATCAGCAGAAAGCAGGAAGAGAGAGACACAAAGCCTGGCTTGAGCTTCTCAAACCCTAAAGCCCACCTCCAGTGACACACTTCCTCTACAAGGGCACACCTACCTCACCAAGGCTACTTGCCCTGATCCTTTCAAATAATGCCATTCCCTATGAGCCTAGGGGCCATTTTCATTCAAACCATTACAACCTGGGATATATTCCAGTTTAGTAATGAAAAAGGAAGGGAGAATAGACTTAAGACAATAAAGAAAAGTAAAACAAAGAATTTTGTTTTAAAGTCTAAAATTTAGGGGAAATTGTTCCTACTGAGCCTGACTTATATCTTATCAGAAATGTGTTTACAAAAGTCTGAAGAACACTCAGAGAAAACACATCTTGGGAGGTCAAAGAAAAAATGATGAGATGTTAGACTCAGTAAGAAACCATCAGTATAGATGTAAGAAACAAAACCTGGTTGACCTCCTAGTCCACGTGAAGAACCAAGAAATTATTTAGTAAATGTTGAATAATGTAAATTTTTTCATTGTCAATTATGACAGATAGTTTGCTGCATATTAGATTGCTTAGGCAATTGTGATCTTTCAGAATATTAAAGACATTGGCCCAAGTGTTTATTGATTTTATAGTTTTACTGAAAAGTCAACAGTTATTTTCATGGACTCGTCTTTGTGTGTAACTTTTCTCTTTTGCAGCTTTCAGCATACACTCTTTGCTTTGGGCTTTTAATGCTTTGACTATAATATTATGTGTTGGGCTTACTCTGTTGTCCTCTTTTGGGTCTCCGTGCCTCATATCTAAATAGACTTTTCTTCCCTTAGATCTGGGAAATTTTGTCTACAACTTTATTAAAACATTTTCTATGCCCTTTGCATGAAATTTACCCTGTTTCCTTTATGCTTATCGTTGCCCCCACCCTTTCCTAAATAGCTATGAACAGGTGATGACTTCTGGGTTAGAAAGAAAATGATTTCTTTAAGGTTGTGGACCTGGGCAGATAGCCATGCTCCAGAAGATGACCCCATACCCAGCACAAATCAGACTTCATGGGTCCTTTTAAAAAGAAAAAATAAAGCACATAAAGTTGGGAATGGGAGTAGGGAACTGGGAATGGATCAATGTAGAAGTTAGGTAGAGGACTAAGAGGTAAATATGATGACAATATATCATATAAAAAAATATTAGGTTGAAATAATTTCTCAACTAAGAATACTTTGCAACACTGGAAATAAAAGCAGAGCTTTTTAGCTCTTTCATAAAATATAATGTATATAGAGATACATTTTCACCTTGACCCTGGGGTAGTTTTGGCATTGAGAAGATCCTGTGAAGCAGTGTCTGTGCTGAAAGAAACAAGGGACTTACCCATCAGGAGATTACATCATACTGGCAGAGGGGAACCCAGTGAATCCCAGGAAAGATATTCGCACCAAGGGGGTTCTTGCAAAAAGTAGTCTTGGCAGTAATTACAGAAATGGAAAGTCACCACATAGTGCACAGAATGAATGGACTAATTTCTTATTGCATTTGGTTTCTGAAGGACTTAAAGTTCACTTACTATGAAGTCCTGTGTTACTAAAATAAATGCCACTCTAAATT
The DNA here is from genome assembly GCA_019843965.1 of Rhynchomys soricoides. Lineage (NCBI taxonomy): Eukaryota > Metazoa > Chordata > Mammalia > Rodentia > Muridae > Rhynchomys > Rhynchomys soricoides. The sequence continues at coordinate 1,063,235 of JADRCH010000052.1, forward strand.
GACAAAAATTTCTCTGTATACAAAGCAAATGAAACAAAAGCAAATTCCATGTTCCTACTACCATATACCATACCAGTCTGCTAGAGATCTAATCCATCTGTCACTTGATCAGCAAACATGCTAGAAATACTAGTGGATCAATTAAAATCTGTTAGAAGTAGCAAGACATGGGGCACATTTGACCAAATCTATATTTAATATTCACAGTATTCTTAACAATGTGACTTGATAATGCAAAGCACGATCTTTTTAAAAAATATTGATGTTTGATTTATTATAAGAGCTATACAACTCTTCTGGCTTTATTTTAATGTTTTAAATAATCATTATAACTATGTATATTTTATACTTAAAATATTTTATGCTTAATATTTTATTCTTTGCTTCATGATTAATTTGCCAATAGTCCTTATACCTTAAAAATTTTTAACAAATTATTTTAATATGGGTCTTGTGCTTTATAAGACATTAATTTATGCTGTTATCTTCATGATTTTCTTTTCATATTTTCTTTATGTTGATTCTACTCATTTTTATTACATTCTCATAATGAACACAAAATCCACTATCACAGCTTTTAAATACTTACCCATATATTCCCCCTAAACAGTACTGAGTTCTAGTCTACAAATGCTGCAGTACATGTGCTCAGTTGAGGCCACAAAGGTTTGCTGCCCAGATCTCCTGCAAGAGTGTTTGATGTGATGACACAATTATTTGACAGTCTCTAGCACTCCATATTTTTACTCCTGTGACACTCACCATGGCCTTATTCTCAGCTGCTCCTGACAGACTGAGCACAAAAGAGGGACTTACAAGAGCCAAGCTGTGAGACTCCACAAGGAGAATGTTAATTTTGGAATCCACAGAAGCTTAGAACAAACTTTCTCAGAGCTACCCATTAAACTTTCTCAGAGCTACCCAATACTCTGGTGTTCTTCCTCCCCAGTGTTCCTTCCATTTCTTGAACTTTTCCACAGATGTCAACTCTGTATCACAAAAATTTACCATGGATTGATCCAGCTTCCTCCCTCTATGCTTACAAAGTCACCTCTCCAACCTCTTTTCTCTCACATCTACCCCTACAGCCATCAACTTCTTGGAGGTCTACACATAACAAACTGATGTAAATATTCTTATTTCTATTCTGGCTCTGTTTTCAAATTTCTACTAAGATCCAATTTTGGTAGATGTTATTATAGGTAAAACTGCAATATCCTCAAATGTTTGAAAGATCTTTTAGCTTCAAACTTGATTTAAATATCCATTGTCCCTTTGTCTATAAAATATGTCTTTGAGGTCAATACATTTTATAGTGCTTGGAAAATTGGTATTCTATCATCATTGAATATAGAGTTCTGTACTAGTTTACTCAGAAGGCTTGTTCAGCTGTTTGGATTAAACAGTGTCACCTATTGTAAGGCGTGTTTACATTTCTTGTTACTGTAGACTTGATTTTCGCTGTATATGTCTCCTACTTGTCTTATATATTTGAGAAGAAATAACCATTATGTCTACTGGGAATAGTTATACATTCTCAGGAGTGAAAATTTTTTCGTTTTGTCTTCATTAATTTAAATTTTTAATTTTTTAATATAATTGATTTTAACCATATTATTTTTCCTTCCCCAACTCTTCCCACAGCCTCCCTACCTAACTTTATGACCTTTCCTTTAAAAAAGTGTGTTCACACACACAGATAAACACCATACAAATGGAGTCTATTTTTTCTTGTCCAACTACCCCTAATCATGAGGCATACCATGGAGTGTTGTTGATATAACCAGTGTCACTCCTCTGAAAAAAACTAACCCCCCTCACCCACACTCCAACCAGTCACCAATTACGAATAACTTCTTGGCTGGGGTGCAGATTTGTGCCGAGCTTTCCTTTCTCAGTATTGCGATTCTGTCTGGCTTTAACTTGTGTAACTCTTATGCATGCTATCACCGTCTTTGAGGTCATATGTGCATCAGCACTGTTGTGTCTGGAAAACACAGTTTCCTTTGAGTCATTCACCACTTCGGGCTCTTCCAATCCTTCTGCCTCCTCTTTAGCATAGATCCCTAAGCCCTGAGTGTGATACAAACAGCTCATTTAAGGCTGATACTCTAAAGTCTCTCACTCTTCGCACATTATCTAGTTGTGAACATCTATGTTAGTTACCATCTACTGTACGAGGAAGCTTCTCTGAGGAGGGTTGAACAGTGCACAGCTCTATTGATAAAGCAATATGTAACTGAGGAGTTGTTTTATTACACAATATAGTATCAAGTTTTCCTCTATAGACCACAATCTATTTGGCCCCACATTCTTGTTCTCAGTGACAGTGTCAGATATGGGCTCCATTTCATGGAGTGGTCAATAAATCCAAACAAAAAGCTATTAGTTGCTCTTGTAATATGCATGCAACTGTTTCATCAGTAGGTTTAGCTTGGAGACTGATCAATATTGTAACCCAAAGATTTTGTAGCTAGGTGAGACTGGTGATTATTTTTCATCTCCAATAGTGTGTAGAGTATATTCCAGCACCATGAATGCTAATCGGTTGGTGGAAAGTTTCTAGGTGAGCTCTAGATCTATGTCTCCATGCTCAAGGATGTAATTGGCAACTTTAGATTATCTTCATTTTGATACCTCAGTTTTTTATTATTTTAGGGGAGGATGTGAACAAGATTCTCTACTATGACAAATCATGCAGTTGACTTCTCCACATTCGAGGAGAATGCAGGCCTCAGAATATACAGAAAAAAAATTACAAACCACCATCATCAACATTATATCTCCTGTGCCGGTAAATATTTGATACTTCTTTTAACCTAAGTGACTAAAACTATTATTACTATTTATGATCTCCCTCACACACAGTGTTCCTTTAAGCATGGTCTCACTATGCAAATTAGTCAAATCTTAAACTGAATTTAAGACTGCTTCCCAAATGCTTGTATTTCTGATATAAATCACCACATTCAACTTTTATCACCCTTCCTGGGATTAGAATGTGCCCAGCATATCATTTCCCATCCATTTGGAAAACAACTATTGTTGAATACTTAACCTTATTGAAAGAATTCTTGAAGATATCTGTCCACTCAAATAGGTGTTGAAAGGAAGGGATGGAAGCATGCATTTGTAATTTAACACGATGACCTACAATTATCTATGTCAATTAAGTAGTCATTTGAATTATATTCTAAGGTTCCAATGAAACAAACATCACAAAAGAGACCAGGACATCAAAAACATTTCTTTAGATGTCACGAATTTGAATGAGAGCAAGACAGGGGTTAGAGAGAGAGAAAGGAATATGGGAAAATAGTACTTATATTATGATCTCAAATAATATATTATTAAAAATAATTTCTTTAGAAGAATCGTAGATTGAAAGTAACACAGTGAAATAGACACAGTGGACAATCACATAGCAGAGCCAGCAGTTATGTTCTTATGCAAAAGCTATTTTGGTCACTAGAAGGTAAAAATAATTACAGTTTAATCAGATCCTTTGAGAAGTTAGACAAAACCTTAAAATGTTAAGAAGATAACTTTCCCAGAAAATTTTCTTCCTACTGGCCAGCTTTCATAGGACTAGAAGGTTCTGTGCAGGCTACTGGAAGATGAAATGCATTAATGCTTTTACCCAGTGCTGGACCATGCATACTGCAATACTAACCTGCTAGACAAGGTACGACAGCAATCCTAGCCAAAGAAAGACCTATGGCTGGGGAGGTCACAGGCTGTAGCATAGAACCTACTATTGCTACTTTGTTAGTTAAATGCCTCCTAAATATTTATGTTTATAGCAGAACTAGGCTGCTCTAAACATTGAGAGGTGTTTTATTTTACATGGGGCAGAAGTCAATGGAAAGATGTATAACTGTCAAAGTGCTAGGAAGAAGAGATTGTGTGCTCATCCCTAAATAGGACCTCTAAAGCACATCCATTCCAGCTAAGATTCAGGAAACATTGCTAAATAAGATACAAGAAGAATACAAGAAGGGAAAGATAGGGAGCTGTGCTGTGAAATGTCTCCTAGACATGATGTGGGTATCACACTCATAGACTCACAACAGCTGGGGTTACCTGCACATAAGCTGCAAAAGATTAAGCCAGAAAAAATCTAGCACAGAGGGTCTAGATGTTCTTCAGGCTCTACCCCTCATTTAGGGTTTACTAGTAATAGACAATCTACTGTAGGAAGGAGAATTATCTTCTTTGAGGATGTGACCATAAGTAGTAATCTCATGCTACAGTGAGTGGTCCCACACTTAGTGAGGTATATATAAAATTTTAAAGAATTGTGAAGTTTGGAGGAGCATGTGTGAAAGGGGAAATGGAAGGTAAATATGATCATATTTTACCATGCCTGTGTATTAAATTCACAAGAATAAAGAATAATCTTTGAAAAGATAATTTGCTAGCAAATTTATATTTTTATTAAATATAAAGCTTTTTCTAAATAGTTACTGAGGGCTTTATCTAATAAGCTAATGGTAGATGGAGATGCCAAAATGAACATGTTTTTAAAATAACATTTAGTTAATTTTATTTCACCCTTTGTAAATTATATTTATTTTATAACACACTTAACATACTACATATTCTGCATTATCTTTTTTATTAGATTTGAGTATGCAAAATATTATTCTTAGTAGGGTCATAAGGGAACCTCTTTCCCCTCATAAAAAAGTTTCTCTTTGCAGCAGAGGGAGATCAAGACTGTTACAAAGATCCATAATTTGTCATGATGTAGAGGATAAGTGACTGTGACCATGGCACACCCAGCCTCAACTGATTCATCTGCTTGGCAACCCTCCATCTAAGGCTCAGCAAACAACTGTTCAAAAGATGGTGGAAAGATTGTAAGATCCAGTGGCCCAGATGCCTGCTACTAGATAGTGGTCCATGGAAAATGAAAGGCACCCATAGAATTCTAACAGTATTATCACCTAAGCAAGACTCCAATAATGGCAACACCAGTTAATATGCCAGCACGGACATAAAAATTTCCATGTGATCCCGCCCTGGGTGAAGAGTCAATGGCTACTGAGAAGGAGAATGTACTTCCTCCAAGAATAAATTCCAGCATGGTTTTATCCAAAGTGGTTATGAATACATGTATATACAAGCAACACCAAATGAACTCAATAGCCTGCATGTGCATGTATACATATGTATATACACATATGTGTATAAACATGTAACAAGAATAAATATGAATTTCAGGGATACACAGGAGGAGTTGGAGGAGGGAAAAACAAAAGTAATGTAGCTCCAGTGTCTATGTATGAGTTTCTTCAATAAGAAGTCATGGAGGTACCAAGTTCGTAGTGAACCCAGGTCTTAACATTTCTAATTTAACTTTATTTTCACCATAGAAAATAAATTTGAGTTTTATATACTAGAAACTAGCATGTATTCATAGAATTAATATTCTGTGCTTCATCTATTTTTAAAGCTACTGTTTTTAATTGAGCCTATCTTTTTTAGTTCATGGTAGGAATTCTGAGAAGTATTCCCTCTTGGATTATTTAATCTATTCTAAGAATGTTAGCAAAGTTGGTTTTTAATATTCTTCTCTCGTCTCTGATAGATGAGGTCAAGTGCTACTTTGAATATGATTACTAAAGGTAAATTCATGGTTTCCATTGACAATTAAGACTTTTGTTGAATAGTTCTCATGGTCATTTTTTAAAATTATATTTCACTTAAATTTTTAAAAGTTCCTGCCAGAATTTAAGCTTATTTCTTCCTATTCCACACTCCCTGACTAATGAGAATTGGTCTAGATGAAATGAGCTTTACTGATATGATATAATATGAACCAAGAGAAACAAAGTAATTGAATGTCAATTATGAACTACACTGATCCCTTAACGGATGTGGTTCCCTTGGAAAGTCTTCCAGTATCTATGTCAGTAAAACTAGAATTAATGTGAACAAAGATAAATTTTAATAAAAGCCATAAAAATAACTTTATGTTTTGATAGATACTGTGCCACACTTGTGCCCTTCCAAAACTCACATATGAAAATTTAATCACCAAGGCAAACATACTAGAAGGTGTGGACTCAAGGAGGTAATTAGGCCATTCTAGATGCAATTAACATCTTAATAAGGAGCTCATCCTGGGTAGAAAAAGGCTTTGAGGGTACATGGGGTTACTGCACAAGCAGGATGACGGGATTCCAATCTTTAAAATACATGGAAAGGTGGAAAGAGAGAATCAGTTCCACAAAGATCTCATCTTACCTTCACATGCATGTTATGGAACATATATGAATGCATAAGAACACCTGCACACCAATAGTAATAATAACATTTTAATTTAAATAAAAACCCTTCAACCAAGAAATGTCCACTTCATGGCCAATCACATGAGTGGTCAGCAGTAGGGAAACCTTCATCTTCGAAAGCTGTCAATACCAGACATTAAACATTCCTGCACTTTGTTCTTGTCCTCCATAGCCTCCAGGCCTGTAAGAAATGAACTATTGTTCTTTATAAATCACTGTCTTGAGCATTTTGTTAGAACCAGACCAATGGACTAAAACAATAGGAAATCTGAGCAAAATCAAATTTACTACGAGCACCGTGGCAGATGGGAGCGGAATCAGTGTCTTGCAAAGCGATGGAGAAAAGGTGATGACTAGCCTTGTATTTCCAATCTCCTTGTGGGATTAGTAGAAAGAAAATGATATTAAGACAAATTTACAGCTAACTCTACACGTCATTAACTACATTATTAGCGGGTTGAACATATTAAGAAGAAATCACTTTGACTTATCAATTATTTGCTTATTTAGAGCCAATGAATATGTATAACCTGTCTATGAGAGAAAAGAATCTAGACTGTGTAAACATTAGTAACTGAAGCTTCCAAGAAGTAAGCAAGGTTGTTTCCTGGGAAACCAGATCATGTGCATAAAGCCAGAGACTCTCAACAGCGGTGAAGGGAAGCCGAAGGTAAAGAATGTTGAAGAGTTAAGAAGACTAATGAGATCTACTGTGGAACATAAGCAGAAAAGAGAGGGGAAGGTGATTGGTGCATGGGGCATTTTATAAAGGCCACAGACAGGGGAAAAACAAGTGCAGGGACTTGTGGCTAAAATCACATACTGGAATCTTTCTTCATGTGATCTGGTAGAGAAGTCAAGACAAGGGTGGCAGTGGCGGCATTGGTGACGGTAGAAGTATAATAAACTCTGTATCAGAGATAAGGAAAGGAAGAGCTTCAGATTACATTAAAGAGATAAAGAGATAAGCTTGGAAAAGGACAAGTGAGACTCTGTTCAGCACAGCTCAGCCATGTATCTCCCTGGCAATGATGAGAGGCAGAAGTCTCATCCCTGGAGCCTCCAGAAGGTTGGTGGTCCTACTCTCATGAGAACCCCAAAGCTCACAATTCTCAAATATAGCAGCAGTTTTTACTGAAGTAGTGGTTTCTCCATCAGCTGGGTCAGCACTGGAGAGGAATGGCATTTTGTCACTCCATGAGACTGAGACAGCACTGGTCAGAGGCCATGTTGAGAAGGAACAAATTGCTTAAAACTGAGCTACCTTGGGGTGCCTGAGAACGAGGAGCAACCACAAACAAGGGAGTATAAACTTTACTTGCCACAGCCTTGAAGTGAGGGACACTCTGTAAGCAGTGGTGGAGAGCAGGAGGGCTAGCTCTTAAGAAGCTGGAAAGTTGCAGGAGGCATAGCAATGCAGCTCTCAAGGGAAGATGATGCTGTTCACCGTAGCCAGAAGCAGACCTCAGAACAGTAGCCAGAAGCAACAGGGAACAGTGCTGGATTCAATAGTTCTCAGACAGAGTTTAGCAAGAACCAATCTATGGAGCCACCTATCTGAAGCTCACTGCTGCAGAATCTAAGAACTCTGAAGCTTCAGAGGTGGACATCCCTAGCTGTATCTCTCCTGCATGGTGTTTGAAAAACACATGATATGGACTTTGTACTATCAGTACTAATGATTGTTCCCTGGATGTTAACGCCTGAAAGACAGACCCTAACTTGAACCTACAGGATATGAGTTTTGCACCCCATAGAATGCAAAGCTAAGGGTAGCCAGCAGAGGTCCCAGGACAAAAAGGAAAGTCACTTATCAAACACAAATCAGGCAGATACAAAAATACTTTTATTTTCTCCATCTGCTTAATGGGGGGAGAAGAAAAACATTCTAGGTAGAGAGAGACAGCTAAAACTAAAGGTTATTTAAGAGGTCAAATGGAAACCTAATACAGTAGATGATTCCTAAAATATATACATGTGAGCAGGTGATCTAAATGAAATTGCCAAATAACTGGGGAGAAAGAGCCCCAACTGGACATCTTTTATCATCAAATGAAGCTTCCAGTCCTGGGAATAGGTTATATTTAATCAGGCTGTTGGCCAAAAGGGCCCTGTGGCAATCCCCAAAGAACCCAGGCAACTGCCAAGGCTATTGGTTGTTCTCCATGAACTGACAGTAAAGCCTTATTGCTAAAGCCAACACTACACAACTCAATAAACACAGAAAAGCCAGCTTGGTGCCTATCTGAGCGTTCACCCCTATGAATTAGTGTTCATGGTACAGAAAGGTACTCTGAATGCTACCCAAGGAGAAATGTAATCACCAAACCAACTACAAACTCTTGGATGCACAATGGTGACCTGCTTGCAATGGTGACACAAAGCTTATGGCAGTAACCAACCAATATTCTACTCCATGAGATGAAACCCATCCTTAACACTCCTCAGGTGGCAAAGAACCTGAGACCAGGTAGTCCAGACTAAGGGAAAACCAAATACTACTATTCTGCTAAAAGGACATAGCCATAAAATAAGTCCTAGTCACAGTCCGCTATACTCATAGTTCAGGGTCTTGCTCAGCCATCATCAGAGAAGCTTCCTCCTGCAGCAAATGGGAACAAATACAGACACCCAGGACTAGACAATGAATAGAGTGAGAAACTTTGGGACACTCAGTCCTAAATAGGATGTATATCAGTCAATCCCTCCCCTCAAGGATATATAAAAGGATGCAGAAAAATTATAAGAGCCAGAGAGGATGGAAGATACCAAGGGAATAAGGCTCTCTAAACACAGCAGGACCTGCACACAGTGGGACCCACCGAGACTGAAGAAGCATGCACAGGACCTCCACAGCAGGACCTGCACCCAGTGAAACCCACCGAGACTGAAGAAGCACGCACAGGACCTCCACAGCAGGACCTGCACACAGTGGGACACACCGAGACTGAAGAAGCACGCACAGGACCTCCACAGGTCTGCCTAGGGTTGGTGGGGCAAGGGGACACAAACCCCCATCCTTAACCCAAAATCTATTCTCAATTGATAACTGTTTGCAAATGAAAAAGTTCTTACCAACAGAGTCTCGCTGGAAATACCTTCCACTCTTAAGGGCAGGCCCCGTGCCTAGCAGATAATCAACACAAAACAAACTCAGTGACATCTTTGCAGGTTCTTTTTTTTTTTTTGGTTTTCCGAGACAGGGTTTCTCTGTGTAGCCCTGGCTATCCTGGAACTCACTCTGTAGACCAGGCTGGCCTCAAACTCAGAAATCCGCCAGCCTCTGCCTCCCGAGTGCTGGGATTAAAGGCGTGCGCCACCACTGCCTGGCTCGGTTCTTTTGTAGCACAATGTGCTTCAAGAATTTTCTTTTTAAGCTAACAGGTCCTTCCTTTTGTGTTTTTAATGGGATTCCTACGTGTGCACACATGTATGTCTGTGTCTAAATGTGTTTCTCATTCTTTTTCTTTGGCTCCTTCCGTTTGTTCGCTTTGTCCGATCCTGGTTTGTTTGGTTTGGTTTTAGCTTATGTATTATTATTGTTTAGATACCTATTTGTTTTTCAACAAGAGACAGAAATGATGTGGATTCAGAGGATCTTGGAGGAGCTGGAAGAAGGGAAAACTGTAATCTCAAAATATATTTTATTAAAAAAAATTTTTTTAATAACAGAAAAAATAGAAGGAAAACGGAAAGAATGAAAACACCTTGTGTGCATCTAGGAGAACTGCATGTCAGTTGCTTTTCAAATATTAAAGACAAACAATTTAAAAAATTACCATTCCCCAAATTTTCCTATCTTCATAATATGTGAATAAGAAACTTTAGTAACTGAAGCAAGAAATAAATATGGTCTGAAAGATCAGAGGGGGCTCCTGCATGGGATCCCTTAAGGAATCTGCTGAACTCACAGTAAACTAAATTCTACCAAAAAAAAAAAAAAAAAAAAGTCCTCCAGTAAATGGCTATAGATCCTTTGGTGGGAGGAATGTGAGAATGTTCTACCACACTACTGAATCACAGGATGTTTCTTTCTATGGAATCGGCATACATTTTAGTCAGTGAGTTCTGAATCTGGAAAATTTGGTTTCCATTCAGAAATGGAGGATGCCGTAGTAACATTTCCTTGGCTTGAACAGCCGTACCCTGCTGCTCCTTCCTTCTTAGAGGTGGGTTATAGACATTAAGTAGCATGCTTCTTGGTTCTCAAACTACTTTTCTCCAAAGATGCCATCCTCCATAAACATCACTGTCATTTCCTGTGGGACAAATCCCTTTGGCTGCCCTCTGATCTTTCTGGTAATTAAAGTAATTGCACCCTCCTAATTTCCGATAATTAAGGACTACTTCCTGGTCTTCATTACTGCATGATTCCAGTGCCTCTGTAGATATAACAAGCCTAAGTTTGCAATGACCTTTCAAGTCTACAAGGGAGTTTATTGGTGATATTGAAGCCTCTCTCTCATCTGTGTACTCCAGTTGGTCTTGGTAAAAAGAATGCCAAACAAACCTCTTAGGGGAAGGATGGTGTGCTGAAACCAGCTAGTGTAGCATGAGCATTCTTTAGCATCTTACATCCTTCGTATGAGTTTGCTAGAGCCATCAGATATTTCTTCCTTGCTTGTGTTAGTAAGCCATCACTTTTTATAAAATCAATCTTCCCAGCGAGTTTGCCTATTCCCTCCAGGTCTTTGTCAGGGTGATAAATGCTGAAATGTGTTTGCAGTTATTATCTATTCTTTTTCTGTGGTTTACTACAGTCCTCTTCATGTGCTTAACAACATGGCAGGCAAATGAGAGCTCATGTTTCCTAGGTAGAGAGTTCCGCTATAGAAAGGGAGAAGTTGAAAGGCTTTCTAACAGGACTGAGCACTGCAAACATCACTCCAGCAGATTTTCCCTCCCCCCCCCCACCCCCCCCCCCCCCGGCTTCCCTATCCATTGCTAAAAACTGATATATTAAAGCTAGGCCCCAAGGCCTTTTCACTTATTTGGCCACTGACTCATTTTTGAGACAAAACACCAAGGTCCAGTAATCAAAATTCATTATTTGGCTAATATGTCCAATCAATCAGGGCTTACCAATTCACCCTAGCACAGACTTCTTTTCTTCTTAAAACTGCGCTCCTGAATACAACACCTGCTGCTGGTGCTGCTTGCTGTCTGCCTTTGCCCTATCCAGAGGCAGCTGCACCTCCCCCTACTTGTCCCTTTAGAGTGACAAGTCTCTTTTGTGCTGAAAATTTGTTGCCTGGGTGTGTCCTTATACCGACTCCAGGGGACCACCCACTTACAGACTGAATTCCAGAGGGAAGTAATGAGATTAAAGACAAAAGAAATAAATGGGAAAACAGTGAATCTTCATGAATTTGAAAAAATTGGTTTTGTTGAAATGTTTATAGTGCCCAAAGAATCTGTAGACTCAATGCAATTCCTGTCAAAATAGCAGAGATGCTCTTAGACGTACAGAAGCATTCTAAAATCCATGTAGAATTATAAAAGAAGCTGAAATACTCTTGAGCAAGATGAAAAAAGTTGAAGGCATCAAAGTATATAGAAATATGGTTCAAGATCATAAGAACGGACAGACGGACAGAATGTTACGGTCATGCAGATAAATCAGTGGCACAGAACCCAGAATACAGGGAGAATTTTTTTCGTGCATTTTAATCAAGCTGATTTTTACCAAGTTGCTCAGAACACATAATAACCTCTCATTCAGTAACTGGCAATTCTGCATATCCACATGCAAAAGAATAAAAATCAAATCTGCATCTTACCACAAAGTCAACTCAAAATGGTTTAGGTGAAGATGCAAGTCTCCTAACCACTCAGCTTTTAGGGAAGAAACGGGGAATTGTTCCAAGAAACTGGTCTGGCAGGAATTTTATAAAACCTCAAAAGTAGAAGCAACAAAAGCAAAACTAAACAACTGTAATTGAGCTAAAATGATTCTACATCATATCATACAGGAATAATAAGGAAGAAGACTGCTAGAACGGTAGAAAATGTTCACAACTGAGCTAAAATGATTCTACATCACATCATACAGGAATAATGAGGAAGAAGACTGCTAGAAAGGTAGAAAATGTTCACAACTGAGCTAAAAATTATCACTCCAGGATAATTCTGTGTTCATGCAAGTATTTTCTGTTGAGATACATGTTGGACTGTGAATTATACACCACTTTTAAATGCATTGGGTAAATATATTAGGGTGATTATTTCATAAATTTGTGTGATTCTATTAGATAAAGTAGGTATTTGTCATTTTATTTTAGTCTTCAAAGAAGAAACAGGGAAGTATATTTCAATTAATCTTTCTTCATGTTATCTGCCATGGCTTAACACTTTATAAACTAAAAAATATCCTAAAATTCTTATAGAAACGAAAGTGGTAACGAATTACCAAATAAAACTTGAGCTAAAGGAATAAAACTTGAGGTAACACAATGTTATATTTCAAAATCAAGAGAATATTGATTAAAGCATTGACTCAGTTCTTTCTCTTTTTCTCACACAGGATTAATCTATTCATAACACAGGCAAAACATTAGAGACTAGAATTTTAATTATTAGACAGGTGAGAGCATAGGCCTGAGAAAACATAAACACAGTGGCCGAAGCATTGTGTGACATTGGTGATCATGTTGTCTTTTCTCTAGTGGTTTCAGAGATCTCTGTCTCTGTGGTCTCTCCATGCTGACATCATGGTTTCCATGGATGGTATGGGCAGTGCACCTAGTGAGCTCAGATGGCAGGCTCTTGACCATTACCATGTCCATACTTTACTGTGCACTTTGAAGCTCTTCTCTTTTGACTTTCATTTCTTTTGCCTTGGTTGTTCCTTTTTGAAACTAGTTTTGACTTCTTGCCACTCTAAATCTCTTGATTATATGTGTGCATGCCTCTGTGTGTAGGGTGTGTATGTGTGTGTGTGTATCTTTAGATAAAACTTAATATATCTCTCTTTCTTGAATCCTTCATCTCTTCTCTTTACTAAATTTTATAAATATTTATTTTAATCATATATTTTAATTAATATAATAAATCAATTGCTATACTAATTAGTATAATAATTGTTTAATTATATGTTTCAGTCTATTTTTCTATTAGGGGTTAATATCCTGAATTGTAGTGTGTGTGTGTGTGTGTGTGTTTATGTGTGTATATTGTATTATGTATATATGTAAAAATATGGTAAAACCTTATGCTCGGTGCTTCATATTCAACAAGTATTCTTTTCCAACCACATATATACATCAACGTATCCAATGGGAATCTATTTTAGAGACAATATTTTGAAAATGTTTCGAGATATTTAAATTATTCATTGTAAAGCTCATAGGCTTGAGCAGAGAAAAAATTCACTTGTTTTTTTCTGAACACCTCTTTCTGAAGATGTAGCCAATGTACTTTTGGTCTTCATGTGGCATCCAAGTTCTTCCTTTCTTCATGGCAAAGACCAAAATCTTAACTTCTATTCATGCATAGACATAAACCCCCAGTCACTGCATCATCTACCTGATATGTAAGTTCTGCATTGTTCACGTTCACTGTAGAATACCTGGAGAGCTCGCTGTTTGTCTGTCTCCCGAATTATATTCCATACCCTCATATTCCCTGTATTGATGGTGAAAGGAGCGATTTCAACAACAGCTGTGTGTGTGTAACCAAACCTAGAATCATGATGGTTGAACATGGCTACTCGTCCATGTGGTACTTTTATTCTTAGAGATCAGTGCCATGACACCAGGCCTCTCCCCAGAAGTGTCCTCTTTCTCAAGGTCAAAGTGTCACCTCCCTACTTCCCTAGTCAGATCTAATACCACTTTCATTTGGATGACCAAATGTTACTGTATCTGAACCGGTGTGCTTGGGTTACTCATGTGAGTAGAATGAATGCGTGTGTGTGGTAAGTAAGAGTATTTTCTTCTTCTTTTTTTTCTATTTAAATTTGTAACCATTTAACATTGGAACATTCATTAATGTATGTGTGACTTTAGGAGTTATGTTAGGAAATTTTGCTGGGGAAATGTATATTGTTTGGAGTGTATTTGTATACAGTATTAGATGGTGATGTCAAAAAGATGCTGAAGTAACTCAAGAAAGATATATTTATTTATTTACTTACTTACTTACTGATTTTACATCCTGATCGCAGCCCCCCTTGCTCCTCCCCTCCTAGTCCCACCCTTAAAAATGCCTCCCCCTATTACTCCCTTCCCTTCCCTTCAAAGAAGGGGAAGCCCCCTTGGGTACCACCCTGCCCTGGGATATCCAGTCATAGCAGGACTAAGCACATCCTCTCCCACTGAGACCAATCAAGCAGTCCAGTTAGGGGAAGGAGACACAATGGCAGGCAACAGAGTCAGAGACAGCCTCCAATCTATCTGTTAGGAGACCTACATGAAGATCAAGCTGCACAACTACTCCAAATATGTTTGGAGCCTAGGTCCAATCATCGAGGTGGATGGAAGGAAGGAACTGGGAGGGGAAAAGGGTGAAGAGGGAAATGGTGGAGGGAAGTCAGATGTGAAGAGAGGGAAGAAGAGGGCTAAGAGTGAGAACTGAAATGGGTTGGGGGTATCTCTGGGACTAGCTGGAAACCTAGGACAGAGAGGCTCTGGGGAGTCTATGAGGATGACCCTAGCTGAGACTCGTAGCAGCTGGAGATATGGAGACTGAAATAGTCACCTCTTACAGCAAGATAAGACTTCTAGTAGAGGGAGGAGACATCAAAAACATCCAAAAACCTGCAACCCAAAATGTGTGCAGGGATAAAAATGTAGCTTGTTGGAATAGCCAACAAGCTAGCCCAACTTGAATGAGACCCATCCCATGTGAGAGAGCCAAATCTGACATTATTAATGATACTCTGTTGTAACAGTAGGTGGAAACAGATGTATAGACCCACTGCCAAGCAAGAGCTGGAGCTCAGGGAGTCTTGTGCAAGAGTTGGGGATAGAACTGATCGAGTTGGAGTGGTCAAGAACACTACAAGAAGATCTACAGAGTCAACTAACCTGGACCTGTGGGGACTCACAGGAAAGATTTTATTATCTCCTATCAGAAAACATACATTTTGTGAGCTATTGAATGTTGATTGCAGGAGAGAGACAGAGAAAGACAGGCAAGCAGGCAGACATACACACACACACACACACACACACACACACACACGCACGCGCGCACACGCACAGAGAAAGAGAGAGAGAGAGAGAGAGAGAGAGAGAGAGAGAGAGAACCTTTCCAGGCTGTTCAGCAGCCCATTCATATGTAGTATGTGACAATGATCAGGACATAAAAGGTGAATACTAAATAAAAATTATCTACACAATTCTTCTGTCAGTTGTCCATATGAAAATGTCTAGCTTAATCTTAGAAGCTATATATCATTAAAAACAATGATTTCTTGAATGTTCTGAGCCTGCATGATTACCTGACACATTGCTTCTCTCATTATCTGTAGAATTTTAGAAAAGGAAAAAAGTGTAATGGAGTTTCATATGTAGAATATACATTATATATAATAATATTACATAAGTGCACACATATACTTTCATGGCATGACACCAAAAGTGAGATCATTTGAGCGGAGCATGGGAGCCATTAGAGTGACATTGGAATGGTAATAGAATAATGGCAAATATTCACAGGGTACAATGATATATATGTCTGAAAATGACACAGTGAAAGACATTATTTTGTATGATAACTAAAATTAAATTAAAATTAATATAATTTTTGAAATGTTCCTTATTAGTTATTAAGATGTTAGAGTTTATTTATTATAGTTGCACGTCATAATTCATACGGTGGCATAAGTTTTAAAAACTGAATTAGTTAATTGCTACCCATTCTTTCTCTCCTGTCAACACAGATGACTAATTGATTATTTTGAGAATTAGTAACAACAGATATTTAATAAATAGTACCCCTTACACTAGATTTTTAAAAATAATTGCAATATTTCTATTAATCTTTCAGGTGTCCTTGGAGTAATGATTGGTACGCTTAAATTTTTTGCAACCTACTTTTAATAAGGGTTCAACCTCTCCTCTAGCCCACCACCCATCACCCAGTCTTCTAGTGAAAGAGAAAAGTTATGAAGATATGGGAGAAGTGGACTGTTCAGCAATAGTGCTTTGTGGGGGAGCTCAATCTTCTTTAGCCACAGTTCAGTCCCATAGCAAACACCAAATACAATTCAGCAGCTGCAGACCAGTCCCCCTAGGCAGGCAGACACCAGGCACAAACCAGCAGCTACAGTCCAGTCCTCTAGGCAGGCAGACACCAGGCAGCTATAGTTCAACCCTGAAGACAATGCCAGGCTTGCCAAACTGTGTAAGGCAAAGCCGCACAAGTGGCAAACTACCACAGAAACCTCACAAGCAGTTCTTGGGCAAGTTTCTCTCAATGTCAGTGTTATCACAAGTTGAGCTCAACAACACTATGTAAGGTGAACCAATATATGCAAAGAGCAAGGTGGAGCACACCAAACCAATAATCAGTGCTCTTCTCCCACTGTCTGTGGGGTAATATTTATACTCCTTCATCAAAGGTCCTTTCACACGTTCATGTGTTTGCTGTATCAAAACATCCTCTCACCTGTGTCTGCTTCAGGAAAACATTCTTTCACGTGTTTGCTTTAGCAAGACACCCTTTCTCCTGTGTGGCCCAACAAAACATCCCTTGGCATAACTAACTTCCCAAAGAAACTAGAAGTTTCCACCTCAATAGTTCATATAAAGTGAAATAATAATATTAATTTTATTGTATACTAAAATGTTTAATGAATAATACTGCACAATATAAATACAAAACATAAGTCTAGTCTCCAAATCAGTTGTTTCTCTGAAGTAAATGCTATGACCATATCACAATAATTTCATAGAACAGATTAAGAAAGCACTTGGTAAAATCTATCCATTTAATTCTTTCATTTCCATAGTTATAAAGATAACATTCTTTAAAGATACTAACAGTTGCTGTCTTAGTCAGGGTTTCTATTCCTGCACAAACATCACGACCAAGATGCAAGTTGGGGAGGAAAGGGTTTATTGAGCTTACACTTCCACGCTGCTGTTCGTCACGAAAGGAAGTCAGGATTGGAACTCAAGCAAGTCAAGGAGTAGGAGCTGATGCAGAGGCCATGGAGGAATGCTGCTTACTGGCTTGCTTCTCCTGGTTTACTCAGCCTGCTTTCTAATAGAACCCAAGACTACCAGCCCATATATAGTACCATCCACAAGGGACCCTCCCCCCTTGATCACTAATTGAGAAAATGCCTTACCGCTGGATCTCATGAAGGCATTTTCTCAACTGAAACTCCTTTCTCTGTGATAACTCCAGCTTGTGTCAAGTTGACACACAAAACTAGCCAGTATAGTTGCCTATAATAACAAAGACGATGATTTTTCCTTATTTTTTAAATTCAGATAGTATTGCTGAGCCAGTAATAGTGAGTTTCTAGTATCTTCTATCAACTAAAAGTAGACCATTTCTTACTCTCCAAGATTCAGTGGACAATTCTGACATGTCCTGGTAAAGTCTGCCTTCTGATTGGTTGTGACTAACAGGAAGTGTGTGTTTAGACAGCTAGAGCACTTTTGCTGCTGTTAGTCTCACTCCTGCTAGTCTCCTCCCTGGCATAAAGCCATCTGTGAGTCAGAGTTTCCTCATAGCACAAGGTTCCCGCCCTGTGTTCTAAAAAATCGGCTTCTGACTTCACATCCTTGTCCTTCCACATATGTAACTATAAGAATTACATGAGAACACCTGCTAAGCTGTGTGTCAAAACTACAAGAATGCTATGAACAACATCCAAATGTGGAGCAGAGGCCAACGTGCATACAGACCATGTGGGCTCAGGGTATGGAGTGTTCCAGTCCAGGATCACACATTTTGCACCTTTGATGTTCTGGGTTTCCCACTCATTGTTAAAAACACCAGAAGCTTTTTACTTTCCAACACCAGTGTTGCATTCCTGGAATAGCTTCATAATCTGCTCTTTCGATGACTTCCGGTGCTTTCCAGCTCTTTTGTTCTCTTCTTTCCTTAATCTCACTAAGTATCCTCTCAGATCTCTGAGACTTACTCCTTCCTTCCTCCTTCAGTTACTTCCCAGGTATTCCTTTCCTTTCCATCCACCCTGATGTCCTTATTCTATCAACTGAGTATTGCCACAGACTTTGCTGAGCTTCTGTGCGTTCAGTTCATAGACTCCACAAACCACTAAACCTAGAAGGACTCTCTCCACTTCCTTTCAATGAACTGTCACTGCATACTTTATAAAACTCAGGCACAAGCAAATAATTTTGGCTTTGTCTAAGTGAATGACCATGAAACAAATTTGTACAGATTTATTATTAAAACAGTAGTGAAAGTAAACTCAAATAAGGGATAAATTCATTTTAAAAAATGAAACTTTACACAAGGAAAAGCCAGCAGCCATGAAGCTGGATGTATTTTGAATGCGTCCTGGATTTAACACTCTGTTATCCATTCATAGATTGCTCTGTTCATAGATTGCTCTGGTCTCCATTCCCAACAATATCACTCCAAACCTATCCACTCCTCCAAAGGAAGAAAGAAAGAAAGAAACAAAGAAACAAAGAAAGAAAGAAAGGGGAAAAAAACTCCCATGACAGACTATCCCTCCAGCAGACATCATTACTTCCTACTTCACAGAGAAAATTGAGGTCATCACCCATGTATTCCATCAATTCATCACTCCAAACTCTAAGTAAATCTATTTTTTTGCACCATGCTGTTTTATTTCAGTTTCAGACACAGGATGGTTCTTCCTTCTTCAAGACTAAATGCTTCAGTCATGATGCTTGTTCTCAACCTCTCTTAGTTCCTTCAGAATTTACTTCATTAACAATATCCTTTAATTATGCTACACTTAGTTCTCAGCTATTAGGTTTTTTCCCGTATTCATAAAAATCTGTTATGTTTTGAATGAGATGCCCCTCACAGCCCAGGTATGTTAACACCTAGTTTTCAGTTGGTGGCACTGCTTGGGAGGCTTAGAAGGTGAGACCTTGCTGGAGGAACTATGTCACTGGTGGTGGGCTTTGAAGATGTAAGGCCTCGCCCTCATTCCAATCTGTTCTCTATGCTTCATGCTTGAGATTCAAGATGTGAGCTGACATCTCCCTGTTCCTGCTGTGCCTGTCATCTGCTGCCTTTGCCATACCATTATGGACTTTAGCTCTTCTAGGACCATGAGACAAAATAAACTATTTCCTTTATAAGTCTCCTTAGTCATGGAGTTTTATAACAGCAGCAGAAGAAAAAATTCTACCTCATCAATACCATTTTTTAAAAGGAAGAAGCTCAGATCTTTTGTCTACCTCTAATATATCTCACCCCTATTCATTATTAATCTTTTCTGTTTCTTTTTTGACAGGACCTTATGTATCCCAGGCTAGTCTCTAACTTGTTATGCAATGGAAGATGATCTTGAACTTTAGATCCTCATGGTTCTTCCTCCCAACTTTTCAGGTTCTAGGTATGGGAAACCATTCCAGGTTTATGTGGTTCTGAAGGCTGAACCCAGAGCTTTGTTTAGGCTAGGTAAATATTCTATCAGCTGGACTATATCTATAGTCTTCTTTCATGATCATTTGTTTAAAAAAAAATTGTCTGCTTCCTGGCCTACTTGGCTCAAGCTTGGTACCCAAAATAGGTCACATTCTGGTTCTGGACTATGTGTCACCAACTCAGTATCACTGCCATCTATCTAAGCTCCTGAAATTGAGGAACACTGTTCTCTATATGGTGGGAGTTAGAAATTTTCAATGTGAGAAACTCAGGTGATAATTTGGCTGAGACGATTCAGAATTGGACATCACCAGAAGCAGCTGACATCTGTGTTGCTTAAGACAAATTGGCAACTTGACCAACTAAAGAATCAGCTGTGCTTCTAGGCACACCACACCTGTGAGGGATTTTCCAAATTAATATTGTTCTCTGAGATAATGCCTTTGAAGGATTATCTTGATTATCTTAATTAGTATGAGAAAATCTGTCTTGACAGCTAGTGGGACCATACTCTGGCCAGGGAATCCCCAGCTCTATAAGCTAGAGGAACTAAGGAGAGCTCTAGCATGCACTTGTCTCTTGCTCTCTGTGCTTTGATAGCTTACAAAATGGGACCAGATGTCTCGGGTTCCTGCTGCTGTGACATCCCTGTCATGTCCCTGAACTGTGAACCAGAAGAAAGTCTTTCTCTTTATCAGAGAATAAAGTTGCTTTATGAGAGTACTTCCACCAGCACAAAAAGATCCTCAGTCATATAACTATACCTACCATATAAGGGAGATGTAGAAATGAGACTGGTGTGTGGCTTTCAGGCAAAATGTTTTTCCTCTGAGGCTGAGACAGTGGCTGAGGGGCTCCCTCTGGTTATGTATGCAGCCATCATAACAGTTCCAGATATGCAACAGACTTTGAGAAACAGTTGCCTTAGTGATTTGAACTGAGATTCTCAAGTCAATTTCTCTGGCCTATTAGTAACTGCCTCAGCCCTTACCTCAGCTCCTACAATTTCTCAACCACTGTGGTCAGTCTTTAATTGTGTGCTAAGCCTTTAATGCATAGACTACAGAGAATGCCATGTTTTTCCCAAGTGCTGAAGGAATCTATTCAAAGCTCACCAGGATCTATTCAGCAAAGAATCTGATAGTCTCCACATTCATTACCCAGCACATCTCCACCTGTGACGAATAGGACACTATTGCCAATGTTACTATATGCAGGGGGGTGGGGCAGGCGTGCTACAAAAAGGAATGCTTCTGTGTGTTGGCAAGAAGGATGTTGTATCTTTCATGATAAATTATTATAAAGTATTTTCTCTGGTTTGTAGCTCTACACATTCCCCAAACACATTGAACTGAGTCTGTACATTGAGCATCTAAGACAATGCTGATACTTCTAATGACCTCTCCCCTTCTTGTCTTTCATCTTCTGATTTGGGAAATAACTCAACTATTTGAGTACGTGTTCTAGATTCTGTCATACATGTCTTTGTGTTTCTGATTGAATCCACAGATAAAAGAGAAGCATTAGTTAAAATACTCTTTATCTGAAAATGGAAGGGCTACTGATGGAAGTCCTCTCCAGAGTTCACAGGCTCAAAAGAATAGATGTAATCAAAGAAATATCTTATCTGTACCCAAACATAAAAATTTTAACATTTTCCACCACTGGAGAACATTTAAAAGATAACATCAATTATCATATACATATGTATGTTCAGAATAGTCATTTACAACTACAACTTAAAGAAAAACAATGAAATCAAAAGTTTGTGTTATATCAAATATATATCAGATTGGATACATTAATGAATGAGATTTGCTTTTATGATATTTTGACAACTGTGAGGTTCCACATTTTGTTGGCCCATGTAAAAATGGCCCTAATTTTGTAAAACTAGATCGACATAAATGATGCTTTCTATATCATACAATCAATTTGGCTGGCATTGTAACTCCAAACATGAATTTTGAAATGGAAGCAATTAGAAAGACTTATATTTCCAAAATCGATTCAGATGTGGAAAACCCATGTGTGGTACAATAGACCAGAAGAATTCTGCAAGTGAAACAAATAGGAATTTGAGTGTGCTAGTCATTTTAGTTGATTACATTGGAGTCTGATGTTAGAAAGTTATGATGTTACCATAGAAACTGCTTTGGCTTAAGTGTAGTTATAAATATTCTGCAAGTAAAAATTGCATTAATCAAACACAGAGGTACAATGTTAAAAACATTTAGAGACCTAAAGAACGATGTAGCCTACTTACAGAGAAGTAAGGAGCTCCTTAAGAAAATAAACAGCACATAAACCAGTGTGCTAAATGAAGGACCCTCATAAAATACTTTTTAAACTGAATTTTACATCTATGACCTCAAATTCCAGCCCATCCAACCCAACTAGAAGGAATAAAACCCCTAATGGTTCAATCTCAAAAATCAGATAAATTAGTCTACCTAGAGACTTCCTGGAAGAGTAGATATTTGGTAAGGGTTTAGAAGCAATAGAATACAGCAATACTTGTGTGACAATTTTTATTGGGAGCCAGCACATAGCCTCTACACTTCTGTTCCTAAACCAGAGACAAATAAAAGAGAAAATATGATGAATAGTTTTTAGCAATGTGGTCTTTAATACTGAAAAATCCAACAAACAATATTGGCAAACAGATGTAGAAAGATGAGTTTCAAACTCATCAACCCAGATCTCAATGGACAGTGCCCTGAGAACCAACAGACCTAGGCAACAAAGAGATCCTCACTTATAGCTTGTCTTTGTAAGCTTTGACATAAAGACTCAGAGCAGAATACAGTCCTTCCATTCCCATAGTCTTCACACTCAAAGAGGAAGACAAGAGAGGGAACTGGGAACAATCATGTGTTACTTCAAAAGTATCAGTCACATAACCTGCTCCCCCATGTGAGGGGAGGAGAAAATAAGCCATGGTTGATCCATGAAGGAAATGAAGGGTACAGCAGCCATATAAAAGGATCAAGATTGAAATGTGTATATATGTATGTATGGATGCATGTATACATGTATTATGTATGTATACATGTATGTATGTATTTATGTATGTATGTGTATATATATATATATATAGACATGTACATATATCTCATCCTAATAAGGTTTGTGATCCACAAGTAAAATATCAATTGAATAAGCAATTACAATCTAGAATTATACATGACTAGTAGATGAATACTCTGAAAGCTTACACGTGAAACATTTAACCTGGTGAAGCTGAAGAATTCTAACCAACAATCTCAGTGTTGAAGCAGAGAGCAAGAACGTTGGTAAGAATTTGCAAAAGAAAGCGAGACATTGTTTCTCAGGCAAACAGGTAATAACTGCTCTAGACTAGAGCAAAGACCAAGAATGGGGTACATCCATCAAACCAAAAGAAGTCCAGAAAAGTCGTATTATAATATAAAAAGAGAGAAATGGAGATTCTATTAAAGAAGTAAAGAAAAAATTAAAAATGGTTATTTAGAAAAATAAATAAACTTGACAAACTCCTTGAAAGGAGACATAAATTAATAAAATTGGGGGATATTAGAATTATAAAAAGAGATTTTTACAATAGATACCACCAAAATCCAGAGGTAAATAAAAAAATAATTTAAAAAATTTTGGGCAGGGACTGAGAAACAGCCGGGAGGTAAGAGCCTGCAGGTTTCCACCTGTGGCGGGCAACCTCTGCCTGGGCCACCAGGCCTCCATTGCCAACCAGCGCAGGGAGAAAGCGGCCTACCCGCCCACTTGTGTGGAAAAGCCAGCAACGGGAGGACTCCAGACACAGGGACTGAGGAACAGCCAGGAAAGAGAACTGGTCTCCAAGGAACACTGACACCTGGGCCTGTAGGAAAGACAAGCCACAGTCAGAGAGAGAAAGACCAGCTAACACCAGAGATAACCACATGGCAAAAGGCAAGGGCAAGAACACAAGGAACAGAAACCAAGACTATTTGGCTTCATCAGAACCCAGCTCTCCCACCACAGCCAGCCCTGGATACCCCAACACACCAGAAAAGGAAGTCTCAGACTTAAAATCACTTCTCAAGAGGATGATAGAAGACTTAAAGAAGGAAATATATAACTCCCTTAAAGAAATGCAAGAGAATACAGGTAAACAACTGGAAACCCTTAAAGAGGACAAACAAAAATCCCTTAAAGAATTACAGGAAAACACAATCAAACGGGCAGAATTACAGGAAAACACAATTAAACAAATGAACAAAACCATTCAGGAATTAAAAACAGAAATAGAAACAATAAAGAAATCACAAAGGGAGACAACCTTGGAGTTAGAGAACATAGGAAAGAAATCAGGAGTCATAGATAAAAGCATCACCAACAGAATACAAGAGATGGAAGAGAGAATCTCAGGTGCAGAAGATACCATAGAAAACATTGACACAACAGTCAAAGAAAACACAAAATGCAAAAAGCTCCTAACCCAAAACATCCAAGATATCCAGGATGCAATGAGAAGACAACACCTGAGGATAATAGGTATAGAAAAGAGTGAAAATTCCCAACTTAAAGGTTCATTAAATATCTTCAACAAAATTATAGAAGAAAATTTCCCTAACCAGAAGAAAGAGATGAACATACATATTCAGGAAGCATACAGAACGCCAAGTAGATTGGACCAGAAAAGAAATTCCTCCCGTCACATTATAGTCAAAACACCAAATACACAAAACAAGGTAAGAATATTAAAAGCAGTAAGGGAAAAGGGCAAGTAACATATAAAGGCAGACCTATCAGAATTTCACCAGACTTCTCACCAGAGACTATGAAAGCTAGAAGATCCTGGGCAGATCTCATACAGACTCTAAGAGAACACAAATGCCAGCCCAGGTTGCTATACCCAGCAAAACTCTCAATAATCAGAGATGGTGAAACCAAAATATTCTATGACAAATCCAAATTTGCACAGTATGTTTCCACCAATCCAGCCCTACAAAGAATAATACATGGAAAACGCCAACTCAAGGAAGGAAACTACACTCAAGGAAAAGCAAGAAAGTAATCTTTCAACAAACTCAAAAGAAGATAGTCACATAAACAACATCAAAAATAATAGGAAACAAAAATCACTATTTTTAAATATCTCTTAACATCAATGGTCTCAACTCCCCAATAAAAAGACATAGACTGGCAGACTGGATCCATAAACAGGACCCAGCATTTTGCTGCATCCAGGAAACGCACCACCGTGTTAAAGACAAACACTACCTCAGAGTAAAGGGCTGGAAAATAATTTTCCAGGCAAATGGCACCAAGAACAGGCTGGAGTAGCCATTCTAATATCGGATAAAATTGAATTTCAGCCAAAAGTCATCAAAAAAGATAAAGAAGGACACTTCATACTCATCAAAGGAAAAATCTACCAAGAAGAACTCTCAATTCTGAACATCTATGCCCCGAATGCAAGAGCTCCCACATTCATAAAAGATACTCTACTAAAGCTCAAAGCACATATTGCACCTCACACAATAATAGTGGGAGATTTCAACACCCACTATCAACCATGGACAGATCTTTGAAACATAAACTAAACAAAGACACAGTGAAACTAAAAAATGCTATGAACCAAATGGATTTAACAGATATCTATAAGACATTTCATCCTAAATCAAAAGAATATACCTTCTTCTCAGCACCTTATGGTACCTTCTCCAAAACTGATCATATAATTGGTCACAAAACAAAGCTCAACAGATAGAAGAAGATTGAAATAATCCCATGCCTTCTATCAGATCACTACGGATTAAGGTTGGTCTTCAAAGGCAACAACAACAACACAAAGCCCACATACACATGGAAGCTGAACAATGCTCTGCTCAATGATAACATGGTCAAGGAAGAAATAAAGAAGGAAATTAAAGATTTCCTAGAATTTAATGAAAATGAAACTACAACACACCCAGTCCTATGGGATATAATGAAAGCAGTGTTAAGAGGAAAACTCATAGCTCTGAATGCCTCCAAAAAGAAACTGGAGAGAGCATATACTAACAGCCTAACAGCACACCTGAAAGTTCTAGAACAAAATGAAGCTAATACACCCAAGAGGAGTAGAAGGCAGGAAATAATCAAATTAAGGGCTGAAATCAACCAAGTGGAAACTAAAAGAACTATACAAAGAATCAACAAAACCAAGAGCTGGTTCTTAGATAAAATCAACAAGATAGGTAAATCCTTAGCCAGACTAACCAGAGGGCACAGAGACAGTGTGCAAATTAATAAAATTAAAGATGAAAATGGAGATATAACAACAGACTCTGAGGAAATTAAAAATATTATCAGATCCTACTACAAAAGCCTATACGAAACAAAATTGGAAAATCTGGAGGAAATGGACAAGTTTCTAGACAGATAAAAATTACCAAAGTTAAATCAGGATCAGACAAACCATCTAAATAGTCCCATAACCCCTAAAGAAATAGAAGCAGTCATTAAAAGTCTCCCAACCAAAAAAAGCCCAGGACCAGATGGGTTCAGTGCAGAATTCTATCAGACCTTCAAAGAACACCTAATACCAATACTCTTCAAGCTATTCCATAAAATAGAAACAGAAGCAACACTACCCAATTCATTCTATGAGGCCACTGTTACACTGATATCAAAACCCCACAAAGACCCAACAATAAAAGAAAACTTCAGACCAATGTCCCTTATGAATACTGATGCAAAAATACTCAATAAAATTCTTGCAAACCAAATCCAAGAACACATCATGATCAAGTAGGCTTCATCCCAGGGATGCAGGGATGGTTCAATACCCGGAAATCCATCAATGTAATCCACTACATAAACAAACTCAAAGAAAAAAACCACATGGTCATGTCCTTAGATGCTGAAAAAGCATTTGACAAAATTCAACATCCCTTCATGATAAAAGTCTTGGAAAGATCAGGTATTCAAGGAGCATACCTAAACTTAGTAAAAGCAATATATAGCAAAGCAGTGGCCAACATCAAACTAAATGGAGAGAAGCTCAAAGCAATCCCACTAAAATCAGGGACTAAACAAGGCTGCCCTCTCTCTCCCTACCTATTCCATATAGTACTTGAAGTTCTAGCTAGAGCAATCAGGCAACAAAAGGAAACCAAAGAGATGCAAATTGGAAAGAAAGAAATCAAAATATCACTATTTGCAGATGATATGATGGTATACTTAAGTGACCCAAAAAACTCCACCAGAGATCTGCTACAGTTGATAAACAACTTCAGCAAAGTGGCTGGATACAAAATTAACTCAAGCAAATCAGTAGCCTTCCTATACTCAAAGGATAAACAGACTGAGAAAGAAATTAGGGAAATGACCCCCTTCACAATAGTCACAAACAATATAAAATATCTTGGTGTGACTCTAACCAAACAAGTGAAAGATCTGTATGACAAGCACTTCAAGTCTCTGAAGAAAGAAATTGAAGAAGACCTCAGAAGATGGAAAGATCTCCCATGCTCATGGATTGGCAGGATTAATATACTTAAAATGGCCATCCTGCCGAAAGCAATCTACAGATTCAATGCAATCCCCATCAAAATCCCAACTCAGTTCTTCATAGACTTAGAAAGAGCAATTCTCAAATTCATATGGAATAACAA